>OW387147.1:2991276-3365977 GCA_936440205.1 Lepidonotus clava | reverse complement strand
TTTGCATTTGCTATTCGCGTTGGCAAAAACGCGTATGAAAGGGTCCCAACATGAACCGGCTGATGCATAGTATAGTACGGCCTTAAGAATTAATATATTGTTGATAAAAGTAGGTGGTAATACAATATTTTGTAGGTCTTCTGCAACCTGCAATTGTTCAATATAATATGATACGTGGGCATTGCCATTAATTATTTTTCAAGCTGAATTTACTCTAAAGGCACATACGTACGTACATATATATACAGTAACAAACATACTTACATGCATACTAGAGCCCCTACCCATTAGAACATTTTTACCTAGTCTGATGACAGATCGGTGCTAAAATCGGCTGATTTTACCCCAATAATCAGCTGATTATAGTGCTCATTCAGATCGAACATACACGCTTTAATGTGGTATACTAACAGGCGATCATAGGAATCTGCCAATTTTAGTGCTGACTCATTGGCTGACTGTGTAAAAGTCGCCTAGTGGGTACATACAAACAAACATATACATACATACATTGGTATGTATATGTATATGTGCATATAAACACTTGTAACTTCAAGCGTAATAAACATAATCAAAATTCTAACTGCATATTTGTTGAGATCCAAACAATACATTTACCATGACATTTGCTGAAAAAAGATTACAATCCTCTTTGTCCACTCTCAAACATGCTTTATGATGAATGTTTCTCTAGATTAATCGTGATGGAACCTCTAGCCTGATGGGTATAACCCCACTCAGTGGCCGCTTCATTCAAGGACTCGCAGGCTTTCTCACAGGGGAAAGGGTGAGATAGTTTACTCAAATAACTTATTCCTTTTACCATGACCAATCACTTTAATTATACTTTTGACAATGACTGTCTTCTAATCAACATGAAAAGAAATCTGATAGAGTACATAAAACATGTTTTCTGGAGTTGATATTAAGTGTATCACTTTACATAAGACTTGCTTCTAAAATTATAAGACTTGTTTCTAAAATTTATAAAATGCATTTTTTAGCCTTTTTCCCATCGAAACTAATGTCAAAGTCTATCAGCCCAACCAATAATGCAGAGCGTAGTTTGCCTGGAAATACAGCATTTTGATTGGCAGGCAAATGTACAAATGTATTCTTTATTTAATTCTTAGTTATTCTAGTGACCCAAACTCGAGGAGGCAGGGATGGTTTATCTTGCAATTTCGTCCAACTTTTGTCCAACCCTGATAAATAGGCAGTGTTGGATGGCTTATTGAAGTATCCTGTGTAGAGAACCCATCAATTGCTATCATGACTGAAAATAAAATTAATAACTCTGAAATGAAAGTCTGAAATGAATATTTCCCTTGTTGTCTTAAACACCATATCAGGACTTCAACAAGTTGAATCAGATGGCGGCTGAAGGCGATGGTAAGACGACAGATGAGTGGTACTCAGATACCAGAGCCAAACATGCGACCGAGGGAAACATCTATGATATAGCCAAAGACTTGGATAAGAAGGCATTCCCTTTTGGCAAGGGAGTGTCATCTAATATAGGTGAGTCTGTGTTAAGGACTATTCCTCAGGTTTATTATGTTTCATCTGTTAAGGCTATAATTATTCTACTATGCGTCATTTGTAATGGCATTGGACTTTTCACTTACATTTTCTTTTTAGAAAGAACGTAAGAAAATGTGAGGAAACGCAAGCAATTGTTGGGGACCCATACTGGAATATGGCTTGTGGTCCCACTTGCATTTTTTTGAAATGCAAGTAGGAATGCAAGCAAATCCAGGTGTGTTTTTCTATAGAGTACTTACGTTCAGATTCCAACGTATCTGAAACGTAAGCTATCTACGTTTCTGGGGTATGGCAAATGTAAATCATCCCCCCCCCCCCCACTCAAAAAAGAAAATGTGGGGTTGGGTGGTCTAGTAGTTAGCACCTTGGCCTTGCACACAGGTTGTCCGGGTTCGATCCTCTGTGGTGACAATTAGACCATCTCAATGTCTATAGTATCCATCCCCATAGGTTTGGTCATGACAACTTTGTGGTCAAAAACCTGGTGTTTGTCTCGATATAGCTGAAAAATTGCTGAGTTTACCTTAACCTCCAACACATCATCATCATCATCTGGTAGGCTGTTAGACTTGGTTGCATATGCTGGATATGACGCTGTAGAAAACGCTGTAGAAAAATTTCAATGCGATAATGACGTTATGGTAATTCTAAAAGTTGTCACTCAGTTATGATATAATGACTCACATATAACTATGAGTAATAATGCTTACATACAAAGACTCTCTCTCTCGGCCAATCTTCACCTCCAGGGTTTCTGTAGTTTATTTATCTGGAAGACCAGGGGAGTTTTCCCCGAAAACATTTTTTCAGAAAATACAAATTTAAAGGAAAGAAGATTTAACCACTCACATGAGCAAAATTTCACCTATTGACAATTGCAATGTTTATATATCCACTATGTTATGGCATAAAATATGTTCTATATCACTCCGTGGGGGTTCCAGGGAAGAATATAGGCCCTCAGTAGCCCCTGCTGATCGTATAAGGCAATGATACGGGGGACCCAGCACTGACCAAGTGGTTCTTTGAGTTCGATTCCCGGTTTGTGCTGGGTTCACTAAAGCCCCATACCCACTTACCAACTGGCTTAAGTGGGCTCCAACGTTGGCACGGCTGTCGGCGCCGATGGTCGGTGTAAAATTATTAAACATGTTTAATAAGGGTCGACATGATCGGCACCGACGGTCGGCAACGACCGCTGACATCGGCGGCTATTTTGTGTGGGTATGGGTCTTGCAAGTGATCGGCATTGACTAGTCCAAGAGATGCAGCACTTTTATTTATGTTACTGAGGCCGAAAGGTTTGAAGGTGATTTCCTAACCCAAATTTTCCATAGAATTCAAAAATCCATTTCTTAGTTGTCAAAGCCTCCGGGTTTTGGGTGAAAAATGACATTTACCGAGAAAAAATAGTATTTTCTGAACAAAACCATAATCCTGGTATTTCCTTCCCAGCTACCCTTAAAACAATGTTGGAAACTTGTGTATGCAATCAAATTGAAGGAGAGGACTTAGTGAACATGGGGAATGAGCAAAACTAAAAAGATTGGTTGGTTACCATGGTAACAAGTGGCAGTTTTGGTGGATAATAGTCAAAAAATGATTAAATCTTTTTTTCCGTTACCTATGGTGACCACCAAATGCAAGTTTTCAGTCTAAATCTTCTTTGGCACATTCAATAGCATCCAAATGTAAAATAATATGGTAAAAATGATGAACTATATTGAAGAAATTGGGTCTAAATTGACGTAATCCGCCGATAAGTGCCAATTTCATGAAAATTACAACATTGGTATATATTGACAAATTGATGGTTTAAGACCATTTAAGAGCACCACAGTTGCTTACTTATTAATTCTGTAATGGGAATTACATAGAAAAATCAATAGAAGCCAGGCAGGTATCAAAAAACAACATGGCCGCCTCTTGATGGAAATTGGCTCGTATCTTATCTTCTAGAATGCATAGAAAGACATGGTTGGTGTCTATGTTAGGAATTCAAGGTCTGGGAATCTAAATTTCAATGTTTTGAGTCTGTGGCAGAGGCCAAAATCCAAGATGGCTGACCAGTTTTGAATATTACCACCAACTTGAATACATATACTATGTACATGAATAGGAATTATTCTAGTATCTGTGGTTATCTGCAGCTGTATGAATAGGATCCCAAGTAGTGGGACCTTGATCTTGTGTGAGTCTATAGAATGGAAGATGGCCTATGTAAGTAGCATTAGATAATGCAAGGTGGCTGTCATAATATAAAGAAAGGTCTTTATTCTTTAGTATTTCTATAATAAATTCAGTTTGGTGGAATTCATGACATGAATATAAAAATAACAGTTTTGTGGAATTCATAAGAAGAATTCATTAGAAGAATATAATAATGTTTACACAAACAATTATCAATCATATTTTGTATGCATGGCTCTGCATAGATCATAGAGATAGTAACCTACACAAGTTTAAGTAACAGATTCACAGGTTATTTCCTAGATGGATCAAACATTATGGGCAGCAGTTGGGTATTGGTTGGCTTGAAGAGCAAGTGGACTACCTAATTGTATGTAATGTGGAGGTCTTAATTAGTGCCTGTCCCTGAATCTAGGTAAATGTCCAGAGAGTACCCTCCCCCTGCAATCCCAAGAACAGCTTGGGAGAGGGAGAGAGCATTCCTATTTCAGCTACTGATTTACATGTGTGTTTACTGTGTGCACACTTGTATTGTGTATGAATTGTATGTCATCCTTGGTAAAGCCATTATTGGTCCCAGTTTGGATTCTGCTATCTAGTTCTTATAAATGTGAGGTTGTTTTTCCTCTGAACCAGCCCCTTCTGAGAGTCAACATAACTATCTTGGTAGACTTGTATGGAGCCAGTTAGGGCACCTTTTCAAATTTATGATAGAACCCAAGTATAGAATATGAAGAATGAAACACTTTGATATAAGGACTTCAAAGTTTAGAAATTCATGTGAAGGTAAGTACTGTATAATGTGGCCCATCAAGTCCAATTGCATTGTCCTTACACTTTTTCTCTGGTAAGTTTGTCCCCCGTGGGGATCCGGGGTGGGGGTTCCTGCGGGAGCATCCTGGAAAGAATTGGTCCCCAGCAGCCTCTTGCTGTTTGCAGAAGGCGACAAATGGGGGGACTAGACACAGTAGCTCTTTGGTAGAGTGCCCGCTCTGAGTCTGGGAGGTCTTGGGATTTATCCCTGGCCGAGTCACACCAAAGACTTTCACAATGGCAGTGGTCACTGCTTGCCTGGCACTCGGTATAAAGTAAGAACCACAAAACATGACTGGTCAGCCTGGTGTCAGTATAATGTGACTGGGTGGGGTATTGTGTGGGCCTATGACAGGATATCTCAGTGTGGCAGCACTATAAAGAGGGCATTGGGTCCTACTGCTACAAATAGGCACCTCACTTCATAGATTCGGTCACCGCCCCTGTGGCGTAAAATGACCTGAAAAGCTTTACCTTGTGCAGTCTGGTAAAAGAACCCTGAAGGGTTGGCCAGACATTAAACTAATCCCACAAACAAACAAACTGTTAATTTTGTGATATGAACTAAAAGTATCTAAACAATCTCTTGATTAGTGGGGGACATATTTTCATGAAAAACATTAATAGTCCAGGAGCCAAATCCTGAAATCTGTCAAAATAAGGATTTACCCTCCGCGGTGAGCCCCCTGGATTTTTTTGATTTTTTTCAACTTATAGCATCCTAGGGACCATGAATCAAGACGGTTCCGAAGAATTTAGGTATGCGAACACTCTGTAATTACGCGATTTGTGGTTAATTAGCAAAAATTGAAAAACGCGTTATTTCTTAATTTCTCTGGAACTATGTAAGATATGATAACATGCTATGTGTCATCTGAAAGGTGATTTTTTTCCTGATTTTTTGGTATATTGTTTGCTATTGTCATTAATCATGGCAATGAGTAATTAAAGAAAAACTGTTGTTTTAGTCAAAATCATTAGAACTTAAGGATCCAAGGTTGAAATTTGGAATTGATAAACCAAGTCCTAGGTATACTTAGAAGGGATCTTTGGGCAGTTTTTAAATAAAGTTGCATCTGATTTCATTAGAAATGTAATGTGGAAATCATTTTTTGCTAATTAAATTCTAACCGACTACTGGTTCATTTTGCACTTATATTCTAAAAGGAGAGATGATATCATGAAAACAACACAATATATCCTAAAGTGATGTAGAAATGATAATCACTATCTCCTTAAGCTGGTATTTCAGTGCTTTCTGAGCCATTTGGGCACATGCATGTAATATAGTGGCTGTTTGGAGAGCATTTTGGCTCACAGTGAGAGATGTGTCACATTTCTTTCCTCAGTAAAATACCATGATTATGTCTCAGTTTTATTACAAACCATCTTATTACGGGCCTTGCATTAAGTATGTATGCATGAAGGGGTGAAGGAGGTATGAAACTTTTGAAAATGTGCATACTTTATAGTAAAAATCTAATGCATACCTTTGCCCAAAGGGGGTGGGGGTCTGAGATTTTTGAAAATATGTGTACTTACTAAATGGAAGGCCCCATAAAGTTTCTCTATTTAATGCTGACAAAAAGAAAAGAATAGCCCATAGTAGACTCACCCATTACCTGACCCCAAGCCATGTTTCTCAGGGTATATACATGCATGGGGAGCCTCCAAGTATTACTTTAAAGAAGAGATGAGTCCCAAAAAGACTGTTGTCATATATCAAGGGTTCTGAATTTAAAAAAACTGTCCTTGTATCAATATGCCAATTGCATAAAGACCAGGAGTGCTATTTGTTAAACTTGATAGGTGTGCTACCTCTTTCAAATTGTTGGTTTTAACAAATTACTAGATTGTTCTTTAAACTCTAGGATTCTAGACCAATGTGCTTATATAAATGGGTAGCTTGGCTTGACCCTACACAAAATGGATATCTTATATTTTATGGGTTACTGGTATTAGTAATTTTATATCAAATTATGACCAGCCTATAATCATGCTTCACTCAGATTCATCCTACCAACTAATAGGATTCTGCCATATATCTAATTTTATCAGGAGGTGTACCAGGGGAACTGAGACCTCTGTGTGTGTATATACATATCAATATCATTGGCAAGTCCTCAAGCAAATATCAAGCCCTGAACAATACAGAAGTACCTGATATAGCTTTCTATTTCAAAATGACAAGTTCTTGGTATGGCCATTACTGGTTTCCCAATATTATCTATTAGCATTACTACACTGAGCAGCATGTGCACCATAACCACAGCACTATGGTATTAGGAGATTATACAAGAGCAACAAATTGCTGTGATTCTGGTTGTTGCCTCAAACTTTCAGTTCTTTAAGCCCCAGAAACAACATTATTCCCTTATCAAAATATAACCATTTTCATTTCTAAACTGCTATGAACAAGGATCCAATTTCCTTAACCTACAGCAAGACACAGTTTATAGGTACTAAGGGAAAGGTCAATCATGGTAAATACTCAGAGACCAAGAACTAAGGGAGTGATTACTCAAATACAAAAAGGATCTTCTAATCTATGATCAGTTCTAATAATCCAACACTGAATACTTAGTCTTTGATACAAAAGGGTATAAAGCTAACTGAGCACTGAACCCATACAGCCTGGATCTGCTCTCAAGTAGAAGCAAAAGGATGACAAAGTTTAATTAGGTAGATTGGTGGGAGGATGTTAACAAGTATAAGTACAGCAGGTGGTCAGCAATCCCACAATTTACAGCACACTATATAGGTCTGTAGTGTGTTGTACCATGGAGGCTCCCCTTAACCCTCAGTGCAGGTCACTCTGGGGAAAGGCTAGACCTCTCCACCACTGATAAGTTTCTAAAGATCCACTACCTTCATAACACTGCTGTAAGGCAGCATTGTCTAAACAGTTAAAGTTATCATTTTACTTCACCAGTTGGAGTGATAAATCCCATGCTCCTTTTTGAATTATGTGATAAAATGGAATAATAAGATGGTAATAAGTAGCTAAAATTTAAGCCTGCCCCACCCTCTGAGGGATCCTTTATTAGGTTGTGCACACAGTGTCTTATCAATGGGTTAACTCACACAACAGGGAGAAAAGAACCCTAGTCTGCCATATTTATCATTCCTCTGTCTTTCCAGGCCTTATCGGTTCCCAGGTATGAGGTAAACATTGGACACTGGGGCCAGCAATGGGGGGATTTAAAAGTATTATGGCCTACAACTCCCACCCTCCCTATAGGAATAGGGTTTAATGATGAGTGGGTACAGGGATATGTAAATAGAAGTTTGCAGCACATTGTTATGTCAATTTGGGAATCTTTGGCAATATAAGGAGCCATCCATACCCTTTTCAGTAAATAAATCAATGACTATCCTAATTTGATCAGGTAACAAAAATGAGCTAGGCTGCAAATTACATGGACAAATATTTCTTGCTAATGTAAACTTATTTTACAGCCCCAATGTTGTCTACAGTGGACCAAATAGCTCAGAAAACACTGAAATACCAGCTTAGGGAGACAATGATTATTCTTTTCCCATCTCTTTAGGATATATTGTGTTGTTTTCATGATATCATCTCTCCTTTTAGAATATAAGTGCAAAATGAACCAGTAGTCGGTTAGAATTTAATTAGCAAAAAATGATTTCTACATTACATTTCTAATGAAATCAGATGCAACCTTCTTTAAAAACTGCCTAAAGATCCCCTCTAAGTATACCTAGGACTTGGTTTATCAATTCCAAATTTTAACCTTGGATCCTTAAGTTCTAATGATTTTGACTAAAACAACAGTTTTTCTTTAATTACTCATTGCCATGATTAATGACAATAGCAAACAATATACCAAAAAATCAGGAAGAAAGTCACCTTTCAGATGACATATAGCATGTTATCATATCTTACATAGTTCCAGAGAAATTAAGAAATAACGCGTTTTTCAATTTTTGCTAATTAACCACAAATCGCGTAATTACAGAGTGTTCGCATACCTAAATTCTTCGGAACCGTCTTGATTCATGGTCCCTAGGATGCTATAAGTTGAAAAAAATCAAAAAAATCCAGGGGGCTCACCGCGGAGGGTAAATCAAGATTTTCAGGTTTGGCTCCTGGACTATAAAGAGTACTTCATAACTGTACTGCAGCAAGATTGTATGCCCATGTGCTTTGGCAACTTATGGTAGTAAGGAGACTATAGCCTAGTGACAGATAATTACAGAAGATTAAGTTCCCAGTCCATCAGTTTAGGATAATGTGTAAATGATAGCAATTATATACCTTTATAGAGGTACAAGTTGTCAAATGACTGTTAGAGAACCAACGAGTGATCAAGGTGAGAGTAGATTATTGAGATATGAGCTGCTTGAGGCAGTTACCATTATTTTGTGTCTACTCAAATTGGTGAGACAAAGTCAATAAAAATTTTGAATAACGATGTTAAGAGACATAATTGTCTCAAGCTCTAGAGTATGATTGTCTTTTTCTCATAGAAATCATAAGAAGGGTGTTTTATATGACTGCTTTCCTCACAAGATTATTTTTGTAGTATTGAAAATTCCTAAATCAACCTTTAATATTTGTGTACATGTCTCAAAGTGGATATGGGGAGACAACGGTTCTCTTTGATTAGCTGTATTAGGCCTTCACCTAAATGCTACATTTCCCTTCATCTAGCTATCGATGGTCTGCCCTGAGGGTTAAAGTGTTGATAACATAAGTTAGGGTGACACGAGGGGGATATTTTTATCTTTTCTAATTCAAAATCTTTGCTTAGTTTCAATTGTCACAATAGTTGCCTATTGATAATAGACACACTGACATATGTAGTGGGGTCTTGAACTCATTCACTTGATGTTGATGTATTTTGGTCATTGCCTTAAATGTAATACCTAGAAAATCACATTTCATGAACTATATGTCACTAGGGAAACTAGATATGGCAAATGATCCATTACAGATTCTTGTGATTGACAGAACCTCAAATATCCCTTAAGTCAAAAGGATCAATACAGAATATATAGCAATAGACTTCTATTTTTATGTTTATGATTCTTATTATAAATGCCCAAAGAATAAGCTGAACTGCCTGGGATCAATGTACAATTTAAGATAAGACTGCTTTTAGTTGTCATTTCAGCTGTTGTCCTACTGGTCTACTCAGTCGTGATGGTCCAAAATAAATTAAAGAAGCAACCACCCTGAAGTTGGATTCCCTGATTGAAGGTGTTTCCCTTTTCACATTTGGATACAACAGGGTCCACATCTATGAATCTATTAATTAATAAATCTGACTATTCTTTGTAATTATCATTATTATTCATGCATGATGAATCCATTGGGCCTATGACAGCCATACTGCACAATCTTATGCTACCTAAGTAGGACATCTTGGGCTTTGTGAACTAACACAGGATCAAGGTATCACAACTTGGGACCTTATTCATACAGAAAACCACAGATACTAAAACCATTCCCATGTGTGTACATACCATATGTGTTAACATTTGTGGTAATATTCAAAGTAGGTCAGCTATCTTGGATTTTGGCCTCTGCCACAGACTCAAAACATTGAAATTTAGATTCCCAGACCTTGAATCTCCTAAAATAGACACCAACCATGTCTTTCTATGCATTCTAGAAGATAAGATACGAGCCAATTTCCATCAAGAGGCGGCCATGTTGTTTTTTGAAACCTACCTGGCTTCTATTGATTTTTCTATGTAATTCCCATTACAGAATTAATAAGTAAGCAACTGTGGTGCTCTTAAATGGTCTTAAACCATCAATTTGTCAATATTATACCAATGTTGTAATTTTCATGAAATTGGCACTTATCGGCGGATTACGTCAATTTAGACCCAATTTCTTCAATATAGTTAATCATTTTTACCATATTAATTTACATTTGGATGCTACTGAATGTGCCAAAGAAGATTTAGACTGAAAACTTGCATTTGGTGGTCACCATAGGTAACGGAAAAAAAGATTTAATCATTTTTCGACTATTATCCACCAAAACTGCCACTTGTTACCATGGTAACCAACCATTTTTTTTAGTTTTGCTCATTCCCCATGTTCACTAGGTCCTCTCCTTCAATTTAATTGCATAAACGAGTTTCCAACATTGTTTTAAGGGTAGCTGGGGAGGAAATACCGGGATTAGGTTTTTGCTCAGAAAATGCTATTTTTTCTTGGAAAATGCCATTTTTCACCCAAAACCCGGAGGCTTTGACAACTAAGAAATGATTTTTTCAATTCTATGGAAAATTTGGGTTAGGAAACCACCTTCAAATCTTTCGGCCTCAGTCACATAAATAAAAGTGGCGCATCTCTTGGACTAGACGGCCATGCCGAAGTCAGCACCGATGTCGTCGCCGCCGATTCTTCCCAAAATCGCCTAATGGGTATACTGCTTTAGGGATGAGGTACAGTAAAAAATGATTTCCAGGTTTTCACCTGCTGTTTGCCTGCCCTGTTAACTTGCATCTCATAGATACGATCACCAGAGACAATTCGTCCCAACTTGTTTTCACCATGAAAATGACCCTGGCTGTTGGTAGGGCTAAAAACATCCATCACTCAATCACTCACTCTTTCACTCACTCACTCTTTCACTCACTCACTCTTTCACTCACTCACTCTTTCACTCACTCACTCACTCACTCACTCACTCACTCACTCACTCACTCACTCACTCACTCACTCAATCACTCAATCACTCAATCACTCAATCACTCAATCACTCACTCAATCACTCAATCACTCAATCACTCAATCACTCAATCACTCAATCACTCAATCACTCAATCACTCACTCACTCACTCACTCACCCAACCACTCACTCACTCACTCAAGCACTCACTCACTCACTCAAGCACTCAAGCACTCACTCACTCACTCACTCACTCACTCACCCACTAACTCAATCAATCATTCAATGACTCAATCAATCACTCAATCACTCGATCAATCGATCAATCGATCAATCAATTAATCAATCACTCAATCACTCATTTGCTCACCTAATCACTCAATCACTCAATCACTCAATCACTCAATCACTCAATCACTCAATCACTCACTCAATCACTCACTCACTCAATCGCTCACTCAATCACTCACTCACTCAATCAATCAATCAATTAATCAATCACTCACTCAATCACTCACTCAATCACTCAATCGCTCACTCACTCACTCACTCACTCAATCACTCACTCACTCACCACTCACTCACTCACTCACTCACTCACTCGCTATGATTTATATCTTACAGAAGATGTAAAGAGAGAGGACCTGGTGTACAGCGCCTTCTCAGTGGCGGCCATGTCTAACGTGCAGCTGGCCTGCTACTGCTCCCAGCTGGCCGGGGCCAGGGACGTCATCTTCTGTGGGAACCTCTTCACCTCTCACATCATGAAGAGGCTGGTAATGGAGGAAAGGCTGTGGAATGAAATCTACACACAGGTACTGTAATTAATCATTGAATGTTCTTATTTGTACAGGGGCGGACCCAGAGCAGTGTTCTAGGGGGGAACCCTGACTCCCCTTATAAAAGTGAAAATTAAATCCACCAAATTTGCACAGATCTTCCATTTAAAGATTTCCTTAGGGTCTAGGGGGGAGCAATTGCCCCTTTTGGTCCCCAACCTGTATCCGCCACTGTTTGTATGAAAAGGCAAGCTCTAGCAACCATATCATGCTGCGATTGTTATGCTAACTCTTTTCCACCTTCTGGGTGCTTTGAGGCACCAGAAAAAAGTCATCATCAGCATGTGTTATATACGCCATTGAGGCATCATTTCCACATATTCTATAAAAGTGAATTTAAACTTTACTAAAAAGGAAGAGATAATGGTTGCTGTTTTAAGACACTGAATCATACATAATATGGTATATATAACCATAGAAATGTTGAAGATAATGCGTAGTATTTCTTTATGCCTTTACTTATTGGTGAATATAGGATTAATGTGACATAATAGTTTATGTAGCTTCGTTTAAAACTATGTATTCCATATAAGCGCCTCTGATGTATGTGAAGTTAGAAATGATAAAGAAAAAAGAAAAAACAATTAATAACAAAAAGACATCGATTTTTGTCCTTTTTTGTTCCCAGAAAAAGCTATTGGAATTTTGTAATCTTATACTTCAGAAAATAAGTTATAATACTTTTTATGATTATACCAACATGCTTAAATAAAACTGTAAATATTAGGTTATATACGAACACAAACAGAAGTACAAATTGTACCGACACATAAGAAATAGAACCTCTATTTCCATCTATAAATATGCATTTTTCAGAAAAAGGCTGCCACATACCACTTTGTGAAGGACGGAGGAATGCTGGGAGCGCTGGGTGCATTTATGCATAGAAAAACATAAAAATGTTCTGCCTGTAGACATGGTTTGTATTGGGCTCTGTACAAGTATTGAATACTTCTGGTTATTATCTTTTACCCTACTACTTCTAAAATGATGTCCTTTCGCATGTAGCAGTCTACACACTAAACTTACTTCAAGACATACCAAGAACCAGCAAAATAGGGTGCTACCAGCCTGTCCATCTGGTTGCTGTTTTGTTAAACTGCTTATCAAAGGACCTTCAGAAGCTAGCAAATGGCTTGCCAGTGTATTTCAGCCTGGCGAATCTACTTGTGTTGAAGAAATCTAACCAGTGAAAACCACCCGGTCATAGAAACCTGCCCACTATAAATAAAAATGCATTGAGGTTGTATCGCGTTGTCCTTGTTATTTCTATCGGCTGGCATTTTCTTCTTTTTTATGAGGGACTATTTTGATCATGACTACGTAAACGCCTCATTGTGTTGGTCCTAGGTAACAGGCTATACACCTTTCCCATGCACCTGCGCAGTGAACTCTTCCATAGAAGGCCTGCATCCAACGATTTCCATTGAAACCCACAACACAATCGAATGTTCAGGGCTGTTCCACTAGCAGGGCTTCACTCTATTGAAATAGGTCTATAGGGGAACAGTTAGAACGGGATCACCTGCAGCTGTGCCCCGTCGCATAACGGGTCTCGCTGTTGCAAACATTGGCACATTTCAAAAGACCTCTCCCTGTTTAAAATCGAGTGTTTTTGATGTGCCAGGGGGACATTTTGGGGTTTGAATTTTAATACTTTTTTTCCAGCAAATGATAGCTGTGTCCTTTGGCTTATGATATATACAGGAGGTGAGTGGCGAAAATGTCTTTATATGTTAAATAAATGTCTTCAAAATGTGTCCACAACAGCGAGAGAAAAACTAAACCTTTTTTAATCTCTCCCTGTTGTGAGCATTTGGTTATGCGACGCGGCACAGTAGTCAACGCGAATGTATGGATTAAAAACCCCTGTGCCCCGTCGCATAACGGGTCTCGCTGTAGGGAACATTGGCACACCACTCTCGCAACAAGGACATCCTTGTTGCGATGGGTCCCCCTGTTGATTTGTGGGTGTTCTAAGCAACAGATTTTAATTCTGTAAAAAGTTCTAGGAACTAGACATTTAGATCTAAAATCCCTGAAATTTTCAGCCCAGGAAAATGATTAGAAATGGGTGAAAATTGATGCCGAATTTCGCTTATAGTAGCGAGACTTTGCCAAACCCTCGCTGTTTCTCTCCCTACAGCGAGCATTTGGTTATGCGACGGGCCACTGTGCCCCGTCGCATAACGGGTCTCGCTGTAGCGAACATTGGCACATTTCAAAAGACCTCTCCCTGTTCAACAGGGAGCGAATCCACCTTTCATCCTTACAGGGATGGTTTGACCACCCCTTTTCTTTCATGTCCCAGTGGCCCGTCGCATAACCAAAAGCTCGCAAGAGGGAGCGATTAAGGATGGATTTGTTTTTTCTCCCTGTTTTTTTCTCTCCTTGTTTTGGGGGTGTGCCAATCCTCCCTGTTGCGATGGTTTTGTACACACTTTGAATTTAATTTAATTGGCTAATAAATCATTTCCGCCACTTGCCTCCTATACAAATTATAAGCTGAAGGACACATCTAACATTTACTGAAAACAAAATCTTTAAATGTTAACCCCAAAATGTCCCCCTGATAAATTGAAAAATCGGGTGTGCAAACCATCCCTGTAAGGATGAAAGGTACATTGCTCCCTGTTGAACAGGGAGAGGTCTTTTGAAATGTGCCAATGTTCGCAACAGCGAGACCCGTTATGCGACGGGGCACAGGGGGACATTTTGGGGTGTTAATTTTAATATTCTGTTTACAGCAAATAATAGCAGTGTCCCTCATCTTATAAAATATATAGGAGGTAAGTGGCGGAAATGTAGTTATCAATCAATTAAATTAACTTCAAAGTGTGTGCAAAACCATCGCAACAGGGACAATTGGCACATTCCAAAAACAAGGAGAGAAAAAAACAGCGAGAAAAAAACAAATCCATCCTTAATCGCTCCCTCTTGCGAGAGTTTGGTTATGCGACGGGCCACTGTGTTGATATAAGGGTTGGGGTACGACAATTTGCCAAGACTTAAAAAGGCAGAAAGAAAAGAAAAGGGGGGTTGGGGGGCACAGCCCTTGATTTATGATGCATTTAGTAGATTAAATATTCAAAAACCTAAAAGAAAAGGATATTTTTATTGTCAATAAGTCACTCTCTAAAAGTATAAAACCATTGCACAAACACTGACCGACGAGGCCCCGACCCTTTCTAATCCTCTAATGTTGTGATAGGTTGACTAGTGGGTGGCAGCCGTTAGTACCCCAGGGTGACTTAGATGAATACAAATTTGTTTTCAAGGGGTCTGCATTTCTAATAAAGTCTTTTAGGCATTAATGCACTGAGGTATACACTGATATTATGTGTTATGCTGCTCTATAGGAAATGGTGATATTTTATTATATACGCAAGATTTAAGCCTAGATGTAAGGAATTTGCTGCACCAGCCCCGTGAGTACTGTGTGCAGGGACGGACATGGAGGGCCACCCTTACTTTTATGATATATTTCATATCGAATTGTTTTCATCTACTTATTTTATGGTTTAAGGGGAGGGGGCAAATAAACAAAAATAATGTAATGCACAGTGTAAGCCGTGAATATGTATGGTGAAGCTTTTTGAACATCTCAAACATTGCAAACAACATGCATCTTACTCCCGGGGTGGTCCACAACTTAATAACCAAATGTTTAAAAGACAAAAGTATTCCTAGACTCTCATTACAATGAACAATGGCTAGCAGAAGGCTACCCCAGGATCATATAGAAGATGGGCTATGACAAAAAGAGGTAACTAGTTAAGCATACTATATATCTTAAAAATTGATATTTAGCTTTAAGAACATACATTATTAAGGATAGACACCAGTGGTCAGCGGCCACTGCAGGAAAATCTCAGTACAATCCTTAGTTTTGAACTGATCCTTACATGCCATACATCATTTAAAAGCTCATATTTTTCTCTATCTATTGATGTTAATGTAGTAACAATGGAATTCGAAATGACAATTTGATGAATTTTAATTTGATTTTTTTATTTTTATTTTTTGAACATAACAATCTCAATTAAAGTTCAACTGACATGAATGAGATTTTACATACACCTTCATAACAACTATATGCAGGGAAGCGTGTCTCAGATTTTTAATTGAGGTCCTAGATTTTATTTTATGATGAAAAACGGCAAAAAACGGGAAACTTTTTGCAATTTTTTTGCAACATTATTTTCTACATATCATAAAAACATAACTAAGCCCTATATCAAAAATCTGAGACAACCTTCCCTCCATATATATGCCAAGAAGATATCCTAAAAATTTCAAAGGTTTAGATGCAATATTAAGTGAGATATTGATTTTCAAAAATTAATTTGAGTTCTAAGAATTTTTATGTTCCTGACCAACTTGCATAGCCACTGTTTTAACTATTTTCATGTGAGTTATACCAATATATTTGGTTATATATTAGCTATTTGATTATATTTCTCATTTAGTAATACTATGGGAGACAAATCGTGTAACTGTGTTCAAAGGGAGTGGTGCTATTTACACCCCAACCACTGGTGTCTATCCTTAAGACAACTCTCACTCTGGATATCAGTTATATTGAAAGGGTCAATGAGCACATGAACTTCTATTATCTCATGGATCTCAAATAATAGGTCATGTAACCTTATCAAACAATCATTACACTCTTTAGTCTCAACAAAGTCTCAGACTGCATCCCCAGGACTAGGTCGGACACATCATATGTATGTATGTATGCTTGTTTACTCTTCTGCTCCTAATTAATTGTGTAAGTTTTACAAACCAGGAGTGCATCTGCAGTAAGTTTTCTTTGTGAACTTGTGAAGACTTACCATTGTTACGTATGTCTTGCGAAAATAGTGTTTATTGTGTAGTATAGACCTTGTGCAGACGGATCACACGAGCAGATTTTGTTGATCACCATGTGCTATCCATGTGGTCTGAGAAAGAAAGCATTTATAACAGAATTTATCTCCAAATTTTGAAACACAACAAACACCAACATATCATCTAATTATGAATAAATGATTTATGTACTTTTTAAAAACAAATGGTCAAAAGATCACCAATATGGCTGCCTGCCCCTTCCATTACCAATTTGACGTCATCCACACAATGTCTATAAACGATAATGTGTGTTTAAAAGGGAGGGGCCAGCAAATGTAAATTCTCATAGCATTACAATCCATACCACTATCACACTAGATTTTATTCAGGTTTTTCTATATCCCCTTGCATTTCCCTGCTTGCACCTTATGCAGCTTGCCCTATGAATTTGTCTTTCTGTGACGTCACATGATAAGGAAAATGAAAATCACAAAAGCAAAGAAATTCCAAAATCGCAATTTTCTGATTATTTTTACTGACCTTTGATCTGATACCTCTTAAGCTTGTACAGGTAGGGGGGGCTTTCATTAATGTGTATTGTTGGGACATGTATAATATTGCCCGACCATACGCATTCTTATGGCACCAATAGCAAAATATAGTTTATATAGTTAGCAGTTGGACACTTATAAAATGATACTTTGTAATCGGGCTTGAGAATAAGGTTATGGTTGTCAGGGAGGTACTTGCATAGTATAGAAGCAGGATAATAACCCTTTAATGGTATCACGTATCCCTTCAAAAGCATTGTATTAACCCTTTAAAGACACCATGTATCATGATGCATCTTTTTGAGCTTATCTTCATATACACTAAAGCCCCATACCCACTAGGAAATTTCACCGTCGCCCGGCAATGGCACGGCTGTGAAATTTGCCACATAATTGCTGGACAATCACAAACGCTGGGCGATTCCCTTTGGGTATAGAGCGAGTTCTTGGGGATGGCCGACAGCCAACAGGATTGCTGGTAAAATCGCCAATAAGATTGCTTACAAAAAAATGGTTAATATTATAGCGGGCATCAACAGTAAAATTATCTATTGGGTACAGGGCTTAAGAGGCATCGTCTTCTGAATGATGTCTCTATTTCATGCTTGATGTTATCATTAAGGTAATTTAGGCAGACTATCTAGCATTTAGTGTCATAATTTACTTTTTATAGGAACTAAGGACTGTCTGGCAGGTGAATGAGCCAGCAGATAGCCTTGAGATGATATGTGAGGTTAGAAAATCCTATGAGAATAGAAAACCATGAAAAATATGTATGTTACCTTTTTAATTTTCAAGCTATACAGGTGTGCAAAACTTAGGTTTCACTATAGGTTTCTATGAAGAAACAATAGTTCTTGACCTCCTTAAAGAAATAATTAGCATGTATTAATTAAACATGGTTGAATATCATCTGTGGACCTGTACCAATATTATCAGGAAAGTCAAAGGAGTAGTAAGGACTGTTTGGAGGAATATTGTATAAACTGTATGCATGGCCAAGTGCCATCCCTTAACTGGAAATGTATCCTTTAACCGTTAAACCTCCTGTAGACGTTCAAGTTATGGATCAAGGATATTGCTAAGCACTTTTATGGACAAATTTCCCCCTGTGCATTTCTCATAATTTCACATAAATGAAGGGTGATATATTTATAAGGGGAAAAGAAAAGTAAAATATTTGCCTGGAAATGGTCAATCTGAATCAGAAAATGTCTAAATTGTTAGTCTACATAGAAGCTATCCACCCTCTACATCAAATTGTTCATTTCACATATTCAGGGAGAAAGAATTGGACTAAGTTTCCTGAACTAGTCAAGGCCCAAAGTCAGATATTGATTTATAACCTAAAACTCTAATTTTATCATTTAAATCTTTCAAACTCAATTAACATGGACCTACAAAAATACCATTCTTTCCATAGCCAATAACAAGGGATTTGAGGGATATTAGGAAAAGCTTAGTATCTGTACATCTGAAATGTAATTCTTGGGGTTATTCAATTCCAGTAATGATGCTCTTAAGATAACCTCATGCTTTCTCAAAGTACATCTGAAGATACATTCACAACATGCAAATAACCCAAACATTTAACGCCACACATGGCAATCAGAAATATCCTGGTTGTAATAAATCTCTGGCAATCGGAAATACAAAAATAGTAAGTAGCAAATTACTCCTCATTTAAAGGGATTTGGGACTGACCGCACTAGCACCACCTGGTGTGAAAATCTTAGGCACTCAAAATTTTAGTTATGCAAAGATAACTTTTATTTCCAAAGAAATACCAACTTTACCACAGAAATTTTGACGTAAATTGAGGCAGTGAGAGATTTAAAGGGAATTTTATTTTTTTGCTGAAATAATATCATGTTGATACAGGTCCATAGATGATATTCAGTCATGTTGGATTAATATATGTTGGTAAGGTTTTTCAGGGGATCAAAAACTAAAATTTTCCCATTGAAACCTATAGAAAAACCTAAGTTTTGCCCACCGATATAATTATCTTGAAAATAGATACGGTGAAGCATGTTTTTTTCATTGGTTTTCTATTCCCATAGTATTGGTTTAACCCCACAAATCGTCTCAAGGTTACATGCTAAAACCTGCCAGACAGTCCTTTATTCCTTTAACATTTTGGTACAAGGTACGCAACTTGAGTTTAATTTGTTAATCAATCACGGCTATGTAGTTAAATACCTAAATCCGCTTCTCCACCAAAGAGCAGCTTTAGAGCAAAGAAAGCTGTACACATCAGTAACCATGGCAACGAAGGAGGAGGAGTACATCCTCTTCCAAGCAGACTTTGTGAAGAAGGCCCAGCCCTTCGGCCTTGACTTTGGTAATGCTTTATTCATGCCATTACTTCAATATTTGTTAACCCAAAAGAATTCTAAAAATGAGTGCTTGTATTACAATATTGAAAATTATTGTACTGTACGGGAATATGAAAACTATTTTTCACTTGTAAAGTAATATTTACTTGAAAAACATTTTGACAACTTGCATGTAAGTTGAAGACTATACTCCCTAGTTTGAAAAAGTTAGACTGATATGATAATTACAAATGTCATCCCATCAAAGTGCCAGAAAATGGTATACAGTAAGAGAAAATGTTTGGTCAATAATAGGCTGTTAAGACAATTTAAACATTGGATATCTGCATCTAATCAGTAAGTTCTCAGACTATATTGTTGATACCGAACTCTTGAAAGATTTAATTCTTTTGGACTATTGACTTTTACTGTGTTCATTTAAATAAACATAAGTCAGTGCCTTGTAAGTAAGAGTCATATTTCATTCACATAATGCACTCTTTTTGCCTGAAATCATTATTAGGTGGATCGGTTATCAAGATTGCGTACAAGCTGGATGGAGAGGCCCCTGATGTGAGTCCCTATCACAAAGTATCATGGTTCAATTTCTCCAGATTGAGAATAGAGCACTGATAAATAGAGGCATGTGTACTTAAGATAGTGGGACTGTTTATTATGTGCACTAAGTTGATTTATTTCTGAAGAGAGAGAAAAATCTCTTTTGAATTATGTGAAAGAAGAACATTTGATAAAGTAATAGGGACATAATGAGGAGAACATAAACAAGAGGTTTGGGCTTTGACCATCATGAAAAATAATGAAGATGAACTCAATGAGAATGTTTGACAAAAGGTACAGGTGAACATTCTGCAACTATTGCAAGACTGACGTAAAGAGGTTTCACGGTATTGCCTATATATATATATATAGCTCTTTAGACGATTCTTCACCAACCAACTTTTTTCAATGACAATTTAACCTTGGTATAAACACTTGTCCCCTATAAATTTGTCTATCGTGAAAATAATTACATTCTTCTCAGGAGAATGGCCAGGCCAGGGTGTACCTGAAGCAGTACTCACGGGAGGACCTGCCTGAGGCCGTCACCTTCCTCAAGGACACAGTGACCCTCCCAGACCCCTCCGCACCCCCAGAGGCCAGGACCCTCTGCCTCACTGGACTTGGCACTTTTGAGTATACTGGCATGTTTGAGAAGGAGCTTGGCATCAAGTAAGATTTATTGATAATGTTATGATTTTTGAGGAAGATAAAAGTCTACTTTTGTTTGCCATGCTACATTTGGTAATGACATAATCTTAGGAAAATATCATGAAATTAGCTGTCTTTCTTACAATTAAATTAATTCACTGATCTATTTCAACATTTTTAATGAAACAAAAAGTTTACATCTGTTGTCAAGTTTAGTGTAGATGATTTTATTTGATTAAACTCGCTATATTTTATTTGTAGAGTCAAAAACATATGGGAGATGACCCTATCAAATCGCATGCTGCACTTTATGCTCACCACCCAGCCGGATGAACAGATCTTCTTTCCCTCAATTTGTGTGCGTGATGAAGGGACCGAGGAGTTCCTAGATAGCTTTAGGGGTGTAGCAGAAGGCATTATGGGACCTGACCCTGAGTTCCTGCCTCCGTGGAAACAGGCAGGCTACAGGAAATGGCCCTGCCTCATGCTTACACTAGGCTCAGGATTCACCTTCATTCCAGTAAGAAAGGTTTCTGAGAGCAATATGTGAAGAAATCCCATATGAAAGTAGGAAAAGGTTTTTTTATCAGGACCTTCATTTCAAGCTAATTTATATTGTCAATCATGTTCTCTTGGGTAGCATATACTATTTAAATGAGCCAAGTTTATGACTTTATATCAATTGTTAAAGATACATCAGTTACTTAAAGATTCAGCATTAAACAAGTACAATATTACATCCTCATTTAAAATGGAAGTAGTCCTCAGATGCTTTTCTTGTAACATGTAAGCATGGGATAAAACTGATTATGATAAAACTCTTTCAGATGCTGGAAAATGGTCGTGTAATGGCAGGTCTGTTTTCTGCTAGTGGGGGGAGATCCTTCCATGGGCTCGGTACACTTCTCACAGGGGCAAAGGTCAGACTTTATCACTAGACTTATCACTATTCTGTATTTGCTTGCAGGATCATGAAAAGATTCACACAAACTGCTGCAAACTTGCTTGAGGTAGGGTAGCACAAGGTGGGATATAGGTACTTGTGGCACTTGCTTGTGGTACTTACAAGTATCGCAAATGATTTTATATAGGTTTTTATGAATTGCTTGCAGTCAGGGGTACATGTTGGTATTGAAACTGAAAATTGCTTGCAGGGGCTAAAAATATGAACTGCACATATAACCTACCACAAAGTGGAATATAGCCTTTAGGCTGCATACATTAGGCAGCTAGGTAACATGTCACTTTGAAACAACTGGTTCACTCTCACAATAGCCTTTTTTCTATGAGAACCAAGACCCATACTGTTTACTGCAAGGTGGTAAGATGTCATCACTTTATCAATAGAGTTATCAGACTTAATTTTTCCCATCCGTATCTGTCTTCACCTTAGACCGCATTAACAAAAACTGTCAAAAGTTCGTCATAAGTATCTAAGAATTGTATATATTACATTCACAATGATATGAAACAGCTTCATTAATAACTCCCAGAAGGCACACAAATTCATTTCCAATCAGAACCTGATGACAGGTCTAAATAACAATTAACCTTTACATTATTTACTTTCACATTCAAGAACATTTGATTTCATTCAATTTCTGCTGAAATATAACAATTATTTTATTGCAGATTGAGCATTCAACTTAAAATAGAAGTTTTAGAAATTTTACTTTCATAATACATCTCTCAATGTGCTTGGCTAATTCTAGACATTTGATGAGTTGGTGGAGCTGGCAGCTGCAGGGGACGACCATAATGTCAATGTGTATATTAAGGACATAACACCCAACAAAGAGAACAAGGATGGAAAGGAGCAGGAACAAGATGGGGGTCTGTACGCTGACATGACACAAGACCTTAACGTATACCAATGGGGTTGGGCTGTCAACAAAGACCCTAGTGAGCAGTATTACTATCCTACTTTGGCAAAAAACATTGTGAAAACTACACGACCTGTTCTTATCTAATTTGCCAAATAATGATCTTATCATGATGTCAGCAATATTTTATACAACTGATCTATCCACTTATATTGTAGAGAGTGTACTTTCAGAGAGTTTTGTTTGAAAGATATTTCTAGACAAATATTTGTCTTCAAAATGTTGGTGATTGTCACTTTGCTACTAAATCTGGGGTCTCTTTTATAACAAACTTCTGTAAATTTTGCATTTCATTACTTACAATCACATTTTCCCCTCATCAGAGCTATGCGAGTTTGAATATTCTTACTTGAGTTTGGGCTTTACTAACATGAGTTTGGGCTTATTTGACAAGACTTTGGTTTGATTTACGAGAGTGTGGGCTTTATTTACAAGAGTTTTGTTATGAAACAGTTGCGTATGAGTGTTTCAAACTCACATACAGTTTCTGTAAGCTCACATTAACTCACGTAGCTCTGGAGTTTTATTATGAAACAGGCCACTTATGGAACTTCATACCAAAAAAAATCATATCTGAGTTTCACAATTATAGCTATGTTTTCTTGTTTCAGATGTCTTCAAACGCAAAGAATTGGCAAAAGCTTTACTTGTCAACACAGCGACAGAAATTGTACTCAAAAGTCTCTTGATGGCCAGAGCAGCAGAGGTAGATGACTTTTAAGCTAAAGTAAAGGACTTGTTTGAATGTTGAAGCAATGTTGAAGCAAAAGCACTATTGAAATATGACAATTCAACACTGTGGTTAGCAAAACAGATGGTTACTGACCTACTGTGTACAGATTAGTTGGCCCCAATGCAATCTTGAAACTGGTTTTATTTTATACTTGAGTTCTAACATTAATATTACAAAATCCAAAAGCACATGACATGATTCAAAGAAGGCATCGATCATGTTGACCAATCATTATGAATATATATTACTTTGACAGTTCTGTTGGCGTAAGAACTTATTGAGTGATGTGACTAGAATTCTGGTAGCATCAGAAATGTCAAATCAGAAAAAGCAATCAATATCGAACAATTTCAGGGGGGCTGACCAAAAACATCCATGACAATTCTCTACAGCAAATATTTAAAAAAAAAAAAAATTACAAAATGTGCTCTCATGGGTATTTTGGTGTCCTGGAAATCTCAGGGGCTTTTGTTTTAATTATTTTCAATGTTTTCAAACTTTAAAGTGTTCCATTGTCCTTATAACACAATTTAAAAAGTATTATATGTGAATAAGTATATCATCAGAATGGTTTTAGTAAGATCTTTCGAGAAACTTATTTGTCCAAATGTTTTCGTGGATGTTTTTGGGGTAGAATTTTCTTCTTGTGGCCATCAAATAACTGCCACGGGAAACTGTGGATCTTTTTTTGTCAGCCCCCTCTTTCCAAACCACTGGCTAGGTATAACATTTCTAGTTGTTTGCTACTAGTTCTGATAGTTCAAACATCAAGAAATTTAATATAATAGCTCATTGGGTTCCCCCTATAGGTCACACATATCTAGGTGAGCTATTGTAACCTTATGTTTTTTATTCACAGTGCACCAATATTGTTCTCCTTGGAAGCTTTGCCAAGAACAAGGTAGTAAGAGAACATCTTGAGAGTACCTTTATTCAGGAACAAGCGACAAGTGAGCTTTTTGACCCAAGAGTAAGTACATGTTGCAGTAAATTGTTTTAATCATCCCTCTTACTGAGAAGAACTGCTTGGGATTTTTGTTGAACTTCAGAAGACATCCAACGATTCAATATTAAATTACATTTCTTAACTAGTAGGATGTTTAATTCAGTTTTTCCTTTGTACAGTTTATTGTGGTCATACTTTTCACACTTCAGTTTGGAAACCTTAAATAGAAGCACTCAACAAACTTTGGTTCTTACAGGCTTTAAATCCATAAAATCCTATTAGTCAATTTCAAGGAATATGCACCTCATGATCACTGGTGAAAGGGTACAAATAAGGCAAAATTTGTGTATCGAGATATCTATTATATGCAAGAAGATCCATATATACTCAACTACTTTATTCCTTTTGTATACTGTCTTTCAGTCCTCCATCAGGTCGGCCACTTTCCGTACATTACGAGCAGGCTCCCACCTTGGGGCACTGGGCGCCATGTTTTCTAACGTCAACCTCGGTGATGATTTCAAGATGCCTGGTGATAAAAAGGACAACTGAGTCAGGTGTAAAGACAGTTTTGTGATATTTTCATAACATTCTTAGACTGCCATGATCAGTCACAAATTTAAACAAGTGTAAGTAACTATGTGGCTACTCTATAGCATGTATTTCCATACTTGTTGATACCTGTCTATATTGTTTTGTTGTCAATTTAAGTATTAAAACAGTACTGTCAATTGGCCTTGTTTAATTTTTGACTAAATGGATTTCAATAGAAAAATCTTAAGCCAAAATGGGTGGAATACACTGAACGCTAGTTGCAGTTATGGGCACTACTTAAAAATTGGGCAACTGTTCCTACTTCTTAGTTGAATCGTCTTAGTTAACTTCCTTTATATTGGCTAGTCAAGTAGTAGTCTGTTTAACTGGATGGGTGCTCATATCCATGACGCAAACAATGCTTGGCTGAGGGTCAGGTTTATTGGTGGATATATCAATTGCATACGATTGCCATTGTAGTCGTAGCCTATAAATCCTAGGTTCACAATCATGGTTCACGAAGGCAAGTTTCCTCCATAGAGTCTGCCTGGCCTCACAAATCATCCAACGATGTTAGTTATCCTACTAGTCACCAGATGTCCTTATACATATGGCTATCCAAACCCCCGAATCCTCAAGACTCTTACTGTTCCAAACGGTATCTAATAATGTTCTCCACTTTAACCATAGGTTCCCACCTTTATATATCAGTCTTGTTATTGATTTTATCCCGAGCAGAGGTACTCGCTAGGAGATGCAACCTGTCGGCTATAGCTGAACAGGTATATTTACACCTACCAGAAGTCCATGCTATATATACATTATGTAACATAGTTACTCATATCATTTCGAATACTTTTATGATATTTTCCCTTGTAGTCTGGTGAGCATTCCTTTACTTTATTCATATACTATTGATTATATGCATAAGGTGTTTTACTAACTACCTTTGTGCAACACCTCTGGCTCTTTTTGGCATCTGTAACCTTCCATGAAGTCCTATTTCGAAGGAGCAGTTGCTCAAACTGGTGTAAATTTCATGGATAAACAAGGGTACCCCATCTGGCAAACAGCAATGTAATGTGTCGCAACCATCCCAGTGTGCACACTCCCGTTGATTAAACGCTGCATTTTAGCTGCATTTTCTGCAGTGTTGCTTATGCTAAATGCAGCTGTAATGCAGCTGTCAGCAGACAGTTGACCGCTACTGCTGACCCAAACTTACAAGAAGTAAAGTTGAGCATATATGTTTGATTACTTGATAAGTTTAAAGTTGATAGTCTTGATTTCAATATTTCAATGATATCAATAGCAAATTCCTACTTTTTAAAGAAATTTACACAGCAGCTAATAAATGACTAATAGATGCTGCATAACCACTTTACAAAAGTACCATTGGGGGCCGGGGAGGTGTATTTCCTTCAATAGTTTCTAATACAATGTTTGCATAGACGATTTTATACATCCATACCAGGGATGGGAAATTGCTATCCCAATTTCCCATCCCTGGTATGGTTGTCTATGCAAACATTGTATTAGAAACTATTGAAGGAAATACGTTAATCATATATATGTATACATATATATATATATATATATATATATATATATATATACAATGTAGTGTGAAACAAGTATCTGAAATTTGATCTACAAGAGTAAAACTAGCACAAACAACCTTCTATTACTGATACCCGTCTGCATTAGCACTGGAATTGATAGTTATCAACTGGAGTAAAGAGCCGTGGGCCATCCTCTTAAGACAAATGAATCCCAGGACCCCATCGTCCATCAAGTTCAAAATTAATGTGCATGCACATATAGCTGTTTGTGTCAGAACTATTGCTATCCTCACCAACAGGACATTGTATTGGTCAAAGAAGGGTTGGGCCCTTGTGTAGTTGGCGGGGGTCCACCCTCGGCCAGGCCGGGGAGTGGACATGGAAGGAGGGGTCACCCAGATCGCCGCGGGCATGACTGCTGGGCAGCGTGGGTCCAGGCTGCATGTTATAGGGCAGAAAGAGTAAAGTTTTAACTTTAATCTCTCTGGTTAGGAGGAGCCTGAGGTCACATGAGGGAAATTAATCAATCCCAATGTATCCCAACGTAAATGTAATGCATCTCTTATCTTAGATATTACCACACATGTTTCACCATTAATTTATTATTACTGGCCAGTAATTATAAGATATCAATTCAAAAAAATTAAAGATATGTTAACATCAGTGTTGCTTAACCTCCCCACTGTTAGTGAAAACGTCCGGAACTAGAGGCAGACACATTCAGTCTACTGGGCCATGGAGACGACAGTCCCTTAGTTGGCTAATTATAGATACCCCCGCCCGGTAACAGACGCCCATAGACGGCCGAGCGCGGGAACTCACCGGACGTAATCAATTAACACTCCAACGGTCCACCCCCGACTAGACACAGAACGATTCATTTTGGGCGGGAAACCGAGGAAGACGCTCACAACGACCCTAGATATTTGTGGAGAAGGATGTATCTAAGGTAAGCAACATTATATAAAATTCATATATATAGCCAAGATGGATATAACCAGGTCCCACTTTATATACCCCTTTACATTACCTTTATTTCAAGAATCACAGATACTGATATACATGTGATCCTTATTAATTTTCTTCAGAGTCAGGACGATTTTGAGGAGGCTTCAGAGGGTGCTGTAGGTATTGATAGATAAACTGTGACGTTGGATTGGTTTGCAAGTCCACTCAAAATGTAAGTAGCCGTATATTTTACATTCTTGTTTTCTTTCATCTAGCTAGATTCAGTCTATCATCCAATGAATGTGAGAACCGGTGTGCTTCAATTTTTAGCATGCATTGATAAATCATATAATCATAACTAATACATCAAATATATCAAATATATCAATTAGAAATAGACTAAATCATTTTGATATTAGTAGATCCTTTGCATGGTATGTATGTACGTTTTCATGTCTTTCCTCCAATGTGTATATTGTGTAATTGTTAATGTGACTCATTCTTCTGCTTTTAGGTGTTCAAGGGACAATACATTATTGAAGAAAGAAATGAAGACGAGATCAAATTGATGAATTTTGATGAATAAAGGATACCTGTAATAAATGTGAATGCAGCACTAACTACCCACTGCAAATGTAGCAGTAATGAGCCACTGTAAACGCAGCACTTATTACTCACTGCAAATACAGCAGTTATTACCCCCTGATGATACAGCACATATTCCACACTGCAAATATAGCACTTATAATCCACTGCAAAAGAAGTACTTATTATCCACTGCAAATGAAGTACTTATTATCCACTGCACATTGCTGCCCACCCCGTATAGATAAGAGAGGCGTGGTTGGGGAATAAAATTTTATTGTAAGATAAATTTTATAAGTGATATAGTAGTAAGTATAAGATATAAAGTGATTTAAGTGTAATTTAAGAGATTATCCACCTTTTGTGGAATAGTTAAAAAGTAATAATAAGTGTGGGATGAAATGGTAGTGGGTGGGTGGGATTTTGAAGGTTGAATGGAGGATGTGTGTTGTGGGTGTAATGGAGGTTTGTTGAAGAAGAAGGAAGGAGTGGGGGATTGTGGGATATGAGGTGGTTGAATTGTGGGTAGGTGGAATAGTGAGAGGTGTGGGTGATAGGTGGGGTAGGGGTGTGTGTATAGGAAATGGTAGTAGTAGAGGGAGTGGGTAGGTGGCAGCAATGACCCCACCTAACAGAACAAGTCTGTGATGTGAAGACCATTGCTGCCCACCCCGTATAGATAAGAGAGGCGTGGTTGGGGAATAAAATTTTATTGTAAGATAAATTTTATAAGTGATATAGTAGTAAGTATAAGATATAAAGAGATTTAAGTGTAATTTAAGAGATTATCCACCAAACCAGCCAAGTAAGTGAAAGTAGAGGGGGGGAGGAAGGGGATGGAGGGGAGGGGATGAGGTATGAGATAAAAATAATTATGCTACAATTATAAGTCCAGCGCGAACATCAGCGCGTGTGTAACGGCCCCAATTTGGGTGTCTATATAAGTCTGATACGCCCTGGAGTGCCAGCCCCCGTGCCGTTGTATGTCCAGCTCGGGGCAACCCTGTTTGTGGGCCTGGGTGGCCGCGGTCTTGCGGATGCTGTGCAAGGATACGGTTGAGCCCCGCAGGGCATGCGTACCCAGCACCTCGGCCCAAGGGTGCCGCGTGTGATCGAACGTTCTCACAGTATATGGTGCTATCTCCGACTGCCTCAGGGCCCCGTAATAGATGGCCAGCACGGCGGCCCTGACGGCATTTCCCACGTGATCTGTTGGTAACGCTCAGAGCCCCGTCACGAGCGTCTTGATGGGGAGGGGGGGCTTTACCCTCGGGATATATGACTTGTCCCTCTCCATCGCATCGATGGCCCTGCGGACCCTGATATCGTCGAGGGGGGAGGTTGGGGCGCCGGCCAGGCGCAGGAACCCTCTCACCTGTGACAACTTGTTCTTGATCGTGGCGGGGGCCGGAGTGTGGGCTGCTAGGTACTCCAGGTAGGCACAGACCATCGCCGGGGCGGGGGCCAGGGGGTCGACTCGGGCCCGATCCATGAACGCGATGTAAGTGGAGACCGCCTCGCGATGGTTGGCCCTGGTGCCCGGGGTGGGCGCCCGCTCCTGTCTGACTGCAGCCCTGCGGAGGAGCGATGCTATTGCCGGATCTGGAAAGGATGGGAGCTGTGAGATGGTGGGGGAAGAACATGCATGGGGTGATACAGTTGAGGGCGTAATAGTCCCTAAATGCATTGGCCACCTCCTGTTCCCTCTGCCCCTTATGGGCCCGACTAAGGGCGTCGGCCACATCGTTTTCGGCCCCGGGGATATGGTCATATGAGATAAGTACATCGAGGACGGCCTCGACCATCAAGACCGCCCTGGCGCAGTTCTGGAGGACCCTGTTTCTAGCGCGGCCTGAATTAAGGATGTGAACTGCTGCCTGATTGTCGCATCGCACCCTGATATGGGTGCCCCTGTCTGCCTCGGAGACGAATGTGTGGAGCGCCACCACCACATTGATGGCCTCGAGCTCCGTTATATTTGCGGCCGGATCGTCGTCATCTACCACTTGTTGGCCATACGCTAAGCGGCCGTCCGTGCCGCCAATGCCGCTAAGGCAGGCGTCGATGAAGATGACCCTAGAGGGGGCGGCGGGGGGAACCACTGCCACCCCGTTCCATGTGGCACAAAATTCCATGAACCAAGCCAAGTCGGCCCGAACCACATCGTCCACCCGTATACGCGGGCCCCCGGCGCCCCGCATGGCTTCCAGGAGGCGGGATATGAATGCCCTTGCCGGTCGGACGCATTTGGCCACGAATAACAAATGACCCAGGAGAGATTGCATCTCCCGCTTGGAGAGAGAAGCTCTACTATGGGCCCACGTGACCCTATTGAGAACTTCCGTGACCTTGTCCTCTGCAATGGAGAGAGTCATCGTACGACTATCTATAGAGATGCCGAGCCACTTAATGGCCTGCGCTGGAGGTTGGGCCTTGTCGATGGCCTCGGGGAGTCAGGAGTCAGTGACGCCAGGAGGGCGCGGGCCATGTCATAGTGGCATTTAGCCGTACTTTCATCCTGTGCTATGATAACCAAGTCGTCCAGATACATATAGCACATAACCCCTTCTTTTCTGAGATAGGCAGTGATGCAGTCAGCGACAGCCTGCATGTGCCTGGAAGAGGCCCGCGCTCCGAACGGCATGGAGAGATCACAATAGACCTGGTCCTCCCAGGTGAAGCAGAGGAGGGGCCAGTCGAGGGGGTAGGACATAAAGTTTTTATACGCCCTGGCGACGTCGACGGTGCACATGTATGCCCCCTCCCCCGCCGCAGCCAGGTCCCGGGCCAACGCCTCCACTGTAGGGAGGGTGTGTGTACACTCCACCCCGAACACCCGATTTTTTACGATGTACGCGTTAATGGATCTATCGGGGGGGAATGTCATGTCAGTTATGATCCTCCTTTTGGGGCCCCCCGCCTTGGGCCTGGACATGAGAGGGGAGCTATAATACCAGGGCTCGAATGGGGGGGCAGAGAACGGGCCCCTAACCCCGTTGACCTCACGCTCCTTATCAATAAAGTCACGAACGTGTTCTGAGTAGTCCGTGGCGCTTGGGTGGTTAGGGACATCCACGGTGGGAGAGATGGGGCCCGTATATCCCACTGGGAAACCGTAAGTTACAAAGCCGACCACCTGTCGACCCCCCACGAGTGGGACAATACGGCGCTCCCACTCACGCACATTTAGAGTGGTAGGGACCGGGACCCGGGCGCCCATAGCGTTGGGGAGTCCTGAGGCCCGGACCGTATCGTATATGTGGACCAGACCGGGATCCCAGTCGTCCGCGCCAATACTCGGCCAATTGTCGCGCCTGTACTGTGCCACGACTTCGGGGCGTGTGTCCGCCACCTTCTGATAAGGGAGGACCGACTCACAACAACGACGAATTCTATCAAAGTCTGGGCTTACCCTTGCCTTGTTGTTGTTAGCCGCCGCTGGAACGCCGCCGCGGCCGGCCTCACCGTAAGGGCCGGAGTGGTCATTGGTCCCCCGTTCAGCCGCAGACGTGTGATCGCTGGGCGCGTCGGGCGGCGGGCCCCCCTAACTGGGCCACCTGCGAGCGTGTTGACCTGTGACGGCCCCGAGGCCGCAGGCATGGCATTTTGTTGATCAACACTGGCACGTGGTTTGGCTGCGCTGCTGGTTTTGTGAGGCGTGCCAATGCGCTCGTCGCTTGACACGCCTCCTAGGCGTTTTTTTGGAACGTTTCCATGCTGCGGAGGCGCTTGGAAATGCTGTTGTCGCCAAAACTGCGCCTCCGACGGGTGTCGGGGGTGGGTAGGCGGCTGTGGGTGCACGTATCCGTGTTGAGGGGGGTGTTGCCCCGCCCCGGCCCCACTGCCCTGTAACTTCCTCTCGCAGGCAACCACGTTATGCCCTGAACATTGCTTGTTTATAGAATCACAGAACGCACAGTAGTGCATATAGCGAGCCTGGTCCTCGTCGTGATGTGACCTATGGCGGCAGCCCCCGCGCTGATTAAAGGCCCTACAAACAACCTCGTGGCGCTTCGATGGCCCCTGCCGGGCGTCGGTGTGGTGTGGGGATGTCCCGATGTTCGCCCTTCCGCCACCCGTCATAGCTATGCGAATCCTATGGTTCTGAATCATCTGATGATCCTTCCATGCGAACTCGCCCGTCTCCACAGCATCCCACACGTACTGAGACCAGCGGCACACGCTATCCCACGGCAAGTGACTGAGGATATCGTCCATGTCGGCCGGGTCGTAGGCACCCTTATCACCCAGGAGCCTCACGAACGCATTTATATATTCTAGTGGGGGGAGGGTGCAACGGACGTCCAGCTTTTGCCTGCTGGTGTGACAGCCCTCCCTTACAATGAACATATATGGCTTCATAATGGGGCGTGGGTGAACCTCGTCATGGAACAAATCCTTACCGTCGACTTGTGGCACCTGGAACCGTTCCCTCTGTAAGACACTCTCCACGTATTGGGCCCGGCGTTGCTTGAGCTCCCGCAGGGGTGGGACGGCATAGGGCTGCTGGCAGCGGTCCTCGCCGTGTTGACGATTCTGTTTGCTCCCCTGTGCCGGCGTACTAGCCTGTGCTAGATTTGACATTAGGGAGCTGAGAATAATGTCCATTTTTTCGTTAAGCCCTCGGACATCCCCTTTCACCTCGGCGAGTTCTCCCTCCAGGTAATTGACCCTGCTGTCAGTCGGGACGGCGGCCAACGACCCGTGGCCCTGTGAAACGGTGTCGGACATCTGGGTATGTCCCAACTCATCGGACTCCTCCTCGTACTGTGACCGAAAGGTAATTTCGGGTTCGTCACTCTCCAGCGCCTCCCTTATGGACTTCTCAGCCTGTTCCTTCGCCTGGCGTGTCCGAGTCTTGGGCGGCATGGTGCGTCGGGTTTTCGCCGGGGGCGAGCCTAACACACTGTGAACTCCCACCGTAAATCCCTCCGGTCGCCTGCCAATTACCCTGGTTGTGTATCAGCCACGTCGGGTGGCCTCCGAAGGAGGGGTAATGGCAGATGATAGCGGATTTTGAAGGATTCTGACGGATTTTGAAGGTTGAATGGAGGATGTGTGTTGTGGGTGTAATGGAGGTTTGTTGAAGAAGAAGGAAGGAGTGGGGGATTGTGGGATATGAGGTGGTTGAATTGTGGGTAGGTGGAATAGTGAGAGGTGTGGGTGATAGGTGGGGTAGGGGTGTGTGTATAGGAAATGGTAGTAGTAGAGGGAGTGGGTAGGTGGCAGCAATGACCCCACCTAACAGAACAAGTCTGTGATGTGAAGACAATGCAGCACTGATTATCCACTGTAAATGTAGCACTTATTATCCACTGCAAATGCAGCACTGCTTTAGACATTTTTTGCCTGGTCAATAAAGGTTTATGCAGTGTTCCAGTGCAACACTGAATAAACGTTTATTAAGTGGTTCTGTGCACACTGGGATATCTTTTTGGTCAATCTGTTACTTGTTAAATTTTCATGTAACATTTAAAAGATGTTATTTTAGGTAAGGTTGAGACTCATTAAAGAGTGATATAATAATATCATATTTACACATTTGTAAAGCAAGGGATACAACAAAGGACTTTTAAGACTTTAGACAAATAATATACTATTTGCTGTGGGAGCTGTTGTAGCAGTGGGAAACATGTGGTTTAAGAGAAGAGAGAAATAAACTTCTATCCCCTCCTGGTCCCATAATAAGTCCCAGTGACTCCCTCATCTACCCCAGTAAAGTTAGTAGTTTATCACCCATAAAGCCACTGAGCGGTGTGTATAGGGGCAGTGCATATTATTATACGTCGGTGCGGGTGTACTAAGCGATCATCCCGTGTTACGCTTCATTTGGGATGTGAGTGTGTACCGCACGCCCTGCAGTGTCATTCTCCATGAGGCCTCCCCACATCGCGCGAACCGCCTGAGAGTCGAGACAGAATGGCCGTCGTTACGGCAACGAGTAGGGCCAAGGTGAAGGTCATGCAGCATATGGCAAACATCGGAGGTTGTTTATTTGCTAACTTGGGAAATTTTCAATGGATTTTCACGATTTCTTTTTTAAATTTGTGACAAAAATGTTGTTCTTGTAGGTTTGATATACAATAAATTCTCAAAAATGTACATGAATGCAACATTTTGCACATTTTATTATGACTTGAAGCAGCACAAGCAGCCCGGTTAGTATTCTCTGATACCAGTTGACTATGAAATGTTAGCTCAGGGGAGGCGGGATTTGTTATTTTTGCTATTTTTGCTATAAATTCGACATATAATAAAAGGAAAAATACATTTGGATGATGGGATGCCCCAGAATACTCACTTGGGATAAAAAATTATCCTGCGCTCACCCTTTGGGTTCGTGCAGGATAAATTTGTATCCCCAGCTCGTATTCTGGGGCATCCCACATCCTCATGTAGTTTTCCTATATTACCAGGCCATACATACCGCTCCCTATTCTGAGTAATTTTAAACATATTTTGATTATTGCTTGGGTATTACAATAAAGAAGGACTTTTGGGGTCATCTCTGGGTGATCGTACAACCCATGGGAATTGTATGAATCTCTGGCTTCAGCTTTTGTACCTGACGATCCCCTATGGGTCGTATGGCCACCCTCGGAAGCCCCTCATGGTCCTTCTTATTATAATACTACACAACATGGGCTCTGAGAAATCACACATATTAGAGACGAAATGCTTTGGTACACATTTGTAAAATACTCCATTGTGTCAATTACAAAAAATACTATATCACTTCTATGTGCAACTTTTCTGTAATATCATCTTATTGTGCTGATATGTGACCCGTTTTGGCGAATCAGGTCGGAAGTCGCAACGAGTCGGATGTCGGCTGTTACACCTCATTTTAAAGCTAAGAATCTGTATTTTCTGATGGGATAGGTCTCTAAAAATGGACCCCGTGCGACATCCGACTCAATTCGCCAAAACGGGTCACATATCATTGTTCAAAGTCATGTAGTGTAATAGGGCCTTCACCAGCTCTAAATCTGTCCTCACCCCTTCTGCCCCTTTAACCTCTGGAGATCAGCTGGTTGCATAGGTTCCTTAATTGTGCCTATCATATAGTAGACTTAGCCATAGGTGGTATCAACATTTGACTAGTCTGATTGATACATAGACATAAGGTGATATTCAGGTTGTTATTGATAGTCAGTCAAGTTGAGTTTGATGACATACTACAGATGTAATTCAATTAGATGATATTGTGTCAATGTAATACTCATCTAATATAAGTCAATGCTTACATGACATTTGGATATAATATGTTCAGGTTGTTGGTATACTCAGTTTATGTAAAAAATGTTATTAGTCTTTTCTCAAGAGCAGCCAGGGAACTTCAATAAACACTCTCCATTTCTCCATCTTGTTCATATATATTTGTGAAAGCATGATTGGTAACCAAACTAGTCATTCGGTGATGAGTTTTGTATATTTTTCAAATAGAATTTACATTGTGTTACTGAATCAATTTGAATTATGCAAATGAATGTGTGATTGTACAGTCGATGTACATATATGGAAAACTTTCAGCAAACACAAATTATTTCAGAGAAATTGTATATTTAATTAAGTTGCTTCCGTAATAGGCTAGTGTGGTCTGTACATAATGAATCGAACGTTTGTAACAATGAAAATATTAAGAACCCTTATAGCATGTTTGCATAACAATGATATCATTGTTTGGAAATTGTTATTACTTGTTTATTTAAGGGTTGCATGGAAAGGCTAGGGTTACTGTCAGTTTGGATGGAGGGTGAATAACCCTCTGCAACATTTTGATTGCTCTGTGACATGGTGACACAAATGACAGTTTTTGTATTTTCAGTAGCATTGTGCATACTCTACTTTCCCGCAACCCAGATAGCTAGGGTTTACCAGGCCTTGCCAGGTTCAGAACAAACTTTGAAACAAATATTGGACCCAGAGTGGGCCTCGCTGATGTCCCCATAACCATGTCATGTTCACAACCCGCCTACATACAGAAATAGGTTAAGCCAACCAAACATATAATGATGCTCCAACAGCAGTCCCAATGAGATCTACATCTGAGACCTAGAGGAAGGGAGACACCATTCCAGTGGACGTTTCACAAAAGGTTTGAAATAGTTTTACGACCGTTGTGGACCCTAGAGGAATCATCAGGAAAGTCAAAGGAGTCATATAAGGAGGTTGTCAAAAGGAGAGAATTATATATTTATAAGTATATGCACGACCATGGGCCATTCCTAAACTGGAAACTCCTTTAATCATTTGACATCCTGTAGGCGTTTAAGTTGTGGATCCAAGATACTGAAAAGCAGGGCTGAGATGAAGGGGTATTGTGGCAAGTCCAATATTCATATAATAACATTTTCTATTTCCTATTTTCTACATTAATATATTAATCAAATACATCAAATGGTACATAAATTAAAATACTACAAGTGAGCTTATAATTACTTTCTATTTCCTACTTTCTTTCATATTAATATTATACATTCAAGACTTATGTCATGGAATTGAAAAATGCACAAAACAGAAAAACAGACAATTGAACCCAGTCTTAATATGCAAATGAGCATACATGATTAACAGGCATCACTCTCCCAGCAGGGCATCACTCTCCCAGGAGGGGAACTCTACATGTACCTGTTTTTGCTTGGGGAGTGGAGACTGGTGGTGTGTAATAGGCTGTCTATCATCAGGGAACCAGCAAATATGAATATTAATGAGGTGGGCGGAGCCTAATTTGCATATTAAGACTGGGTTCAAATGTCTGTTTTCCTGTTTTGTGTATTTTTCAATTTAAACTATTAGTATAAAAGAAAATAGGAAATTGGGAGTTATTTTAAGTTCTGTTGTAGTTATTTCATTTTAATTGCGTTTGATATATTTGATTAATATATTTACGTAGGAAATAGAAAATAGAGTATGTAATTATATGGATATTGGACTTGCCACATTACCCCTTCATCGGCTGGTACTTTTGGGGGCAAATTTCCCCCCTTGCATTTCTCATAATTTGACATAAACAAAGGGTGATACATTTATAAGAAAATAAAGGTAAATGGTTGCCTGGAAATTGCCAATCTTGAAAAAGGTTTTAAATGTTGTCTATATATATCAAATCATTTATTTGTCTGAAAGACAGATTCAGGGAAAAGGAGCTAGCCAAGGCCTACTATCATATATTGATTAATACCTTAAAACCCTATCTTAAAGATTTTCAGACTCAATTAACATAGAGCTGTCAATATTCCATTTATGCGGGTGATCCATGGCAATATTGAACCGATTAAGGAACAATTTAAGAAATTGGTTTGGAAAATATCCTTGTAAGATATGTTATTCCTTATCAACCTTCTCCCACTTTTCCATGGCACCAATTAAGGGACTGTCTGCCCTAACATATATTTCTAGATATTTGCATGAGAGGAATATTGGTTGGTTGTTTGTAGCATTGCGGATCACCATCCTCATTTTCCATTGCCAACACCTAGGTACCTAAGGGACATTAGGAAAAGGTTAGTAACTGCTCATCTGGAATGTGTTTCTTCAGGTTATTCAATTCCGTTATTGATTCTTTTAAGAAAACTTCATGCTTTCTCTAAATACATTTGAACAAACATTCACAACATACAAATAACCCAAACATTTAACACCATCCCTACAAATCAGTCAAAGTCCTGATTCTAATAATTCTCTTGCAGGCTGAAAAAATATATAGATAGGTTCATAGTAATTATCAAATTTCTACTGATTTCAATGTGATGGTTCAAGATATGCAACTTGAGTTTGTTAATGGACATTGTGCAGATGACATCACAACTCCCTGACATGGTCTGGCCACCATATCAGTTATCATATTGAAAGTGTGGTTTTCACAATTTTAGATTACTTTGAACAGATATTTTTGCTGAGCTTAGGTAATATATTCAAACTAAGTCAAAATAAGCAATATCATTCAGAATTTATGAATCTTAGATTTATCAACTAGCCACATTCATATGATGCACACATGGTGATCAACAAAATCTGGTCACATGACCACATCTGCACAAGGTCTATAGATCCGAACTATCTAGTTAAATGCTAAAATCCACTTCTCTTCTCCAAAGACCAGATTTAGACAACTGAAGGTAATCAGGCTGTACACTTCAGTAACCATGGCTACAAAAGACAAGGAGTACGTCCTCTTTCCAGCAGACTTTGTGAAGCAGGCCCAGCCCTTCGGCCTTGACTTTGGTAATACTTTATTTCTGTCATTCCTTTCATATTTATTAACACCAAAGAATTCTAAGAATGAGAGTTAGTATTACAATATTGAAAATTATTGTGCTGTATGGGAATATGAAAACTATCTATCAAATCTAAAGTTATATTTATTTGAGAAATATTTTGATAACTTACATGTAATTTGAAGAGGTTACTCCTCTAGCTTAATGAGGTTAGATTGATATGATTACTACAAATGTAATTTTATCAAAGTGCCAGAATCAGAAAATGGTGTACAGTACGATAAAATGTTTGTGATTAATTAGCTGTTGAGGCAATTTGAACATTGGATTTCTGCATCTAATCAGTAGGTACTCAAACTCTATTATTGATTCCAAACTCTTGATAGATCTATTTCCAGGGGTGGATCCAGGGGGGGGGGGGTCCTGGGGGTCCTAACCCCCTCATTTTGGTGGACTTCTAAACTAGGGAAAGAGGGGAAAATGTTGCATACATGTGTGCAAATATATGCATTTTTAGTACTTAGCTTACATGCTGAGCCCCTCCTTTTGGAATTTCTGGATCTGCCTCTGAATTCTTTTGGACTATTGACATTTAGTGTATTCATAAACATGAATCAGTGCCTTGTAAGTAAGAATCATATTTCATTTGCATAATGCACTCTCATTATATCATTATTAGGTGGATCGGTTATCAAGATTGCATACAAGCTGGACGGAGAGGCCCCCGATGTGAGTTGCTATTACAATGTATTATGGTTAATTTCTCCAGATTGAGAATAGAGCACTGATAAAAGAACCATGTGTACTTAAGATAGCGGGACTGTTTTTTTCCATTCCACTGTGCACTAATTTTGAATCTCTGATGTAAAAAAATATTTAATTGAGTGATAGGGACATAATGAGGAGAACATAAACAGAGTGAGAATATACTTGAGAATAATGTTTGTGAAATCCATATCTGATAACCAAATCTGATAACCAAGAAAAACATAAGATTAATTCGATCAGACAGGTGAACATTTTGTAACTATTGCTAGACTGATGTAACAAGATTAGTTGGTATTGCCTATATAAATATATAGTTCTCTATATGGTTCTTCGTCAACCGATCTTTTTCAACAACAAATAATAAGCATATCTCTTATGGAGCTTACAGAATAACAACAAAGATTCTGTGAAACACAGCATTCAATATCTACACATCCATTCAATTTAACCTTGTTACCAACTTTTGTCCCCCAGGATTGTTTGAATTTGCTTATCATAAAAATAATTTCATTCCGCTCAGGAGAATGGCCAGGCCAGGGTGTACCTGAAGCAGTACTCCCGGGAGGACCTGCCTGAGGCCGTCACCTTCCTCAAGGACACAGTGACCCTCCCAGACCCCTCCACACCCCCAGAGGCCAGGACCCTCTGCCTCACTGGGGTCGGCACCTTTGAGTATGCTGGCATGTTAGAGAAGGAACTCGGCATCAAGTAAGTTTAGTGACAATGTAAAGATTTTTTAGCAAAAATATTTGAGCAGTCCTCAGGCAATTATGCAATATGTCTTTGACATAATCTCTATATGTTCTACATTTTAGCTTGGTTTATGTTTTCTTTTTTTATGGGCCTTTTTTTTGATAGCATAAATTCCAGCATGGTCCTTAATCACAACACTTAGTATACCACTTTGAGAGATATGACCAGCATTAGTCGGAATAATATTGATACAGGATTTGATATTCATATCAATTGTATCAAGCCATTGCTACGTATAAAATCTATGAGCAATTTTGTATTAGCAAAATAGCACGCATGTGAATGTTCATATGACCTATCAGCCAAAGCTCAGAATAGGTGACCAGTATTTCATCTAGGATGTTGGTTAAGGCCTGAATGAAGCAATTGACATCCATTAGGTGATGTATATATGCTGTGGCAACCGTCATGTTGTTATGTCCACGACTGCCCTGTTTATGTAAAGTTGAAATCTCTATGTCTGTTTTGATGTAGGAAAATTTGTCAATAATGGTCAGTGGTGGATTTAGAGTGGGGGGGGGGACGGGGGCGCCCCCCCCCCCCTTTTTTTTTTGGCCAAATTTAATTTTTTTTTAATGTAAAATTCGGCGAAAAAGTCATTAAAAAAATTCCCCAATAACGCGCCCCCCCCCCCCCCTTTTTTTTTCACAATTCTGGATCCGCCACTGACGGTTGTGTAAATAGATATGTCATTATTGACATAACACGCCACTCCTCCTTCTCTAGTTTTTTTGACCCCATTTATAAGTCCACAACACCTATCTAGCTTGAATAATTCATTGTACATAACATATTGTCTGTGTACATTTCATGTAATTAATTTCGCATACTTTCTTTTTAGAGTCAAAAACATATATGAGGGGACCGTAACAAATCGCATGCTGCACTTTCTGCTCACCACCCAGCCTGATGAACAGATCTTCTTTCCCTCGATCCGTGTTCGTGATGAAGGGACCAAGGAGTTCCTGGATAGCTTTAGGGGTGTAGCAGAAGGCATTATGGGACCTGACCCTGAGTTCCTGCCCCCGTGGAAACAGGCGGGCTACAGGAAGTGGCCTTGCCTCATGCTTACACTAGGCTCAGCATTCACCTTCAATCTGGTAGGAAAGGTTTTTTTGAGAATGGTATGCTCAGAAATCCAAAATGAAAGTAGGGTTGTGTTTTTATCAGGCTATTCATTTCCAACTCATTTGTAATGTCTTTCACAGTAGTTATTCTTGGGTAGCATACTGTCTTTTACCGAGGTAAATTTATAACTTTGCATCAATTGTTACAGATACATCATTTACTTAAAGAATTTAGTTACGTACTCATTTCATATGGAAAAAGTGCTGAAATGCTAAGCTTGTAACATATATACATTGGATAAAGATAATAATGATAATGTAAGATACAGTTTCAGATCTTAAACCATTTCAGTCTTTTGATGAAGAATCTCATGCTTTTCAGATGTTGGAAAATGGTCGTGTGATGATAGGTCTGTTCTCTGCCAGCGGGGGACGATCATTCTACGGCCTCGGTACACTTCTCACAGGTGCAAAGGTAAGACATCATCCCAGCCGGCTTGTGACTAAACAGTAACATTCTGCAACCATACTATTCTTGTCCGTTTGTTACTTACTAAGGTGGCATGTAACAATTATGTTATTGATGGTGATGTTGAAACCTTACCAAATTAGAAGGTGGCACGTAACAATTACGTTATTGATGGTGAGGTCGAAACCTTGCCAAATTAGAAGGTTATTATAACATAAATTCTTAGTGAAGTTAGCATGAAACCAAAACAGAATGTTATAAGAACATTCTGTTTAGGTTGAGGAATGTTATAATAACATTGCAGTGCAACGTCATAGCAGCAGAGTCATCAAAAGAATGTAACAAGAACCAACACAGAACTTTGCTGCAATGTTAACATAACGCCACACTTGTGGCTGGCCATTGCTTGAATACCTAGATTTATTAAACCTTTAGGGTGGGCTGCAAAGATTATTCAGCTAGGTCACATATCAATTTGAACTACTAGTTCACACTCACAATAGCATTTGTTCTTTGAGGACCTAGACCCCCATGTATACCACAAACTTTATTTAATTCTGGTGAAGGATGTAATGATTAAAAACTAATTAATTTGGCCATGATTTAATGTCTTAAATGAACATCAAATCTAAAATCTATTAGACTTCATAACTTTGTTGATGGAGTTATACTTCATTTCATTTTACCATTTTACATGTCTTATCAACTCAGATTATCAATGATGAAATTTGTCAGAATTACTTCATGATTAAATTCCAAGAATTGTATCTATGATATTTACAATAATATTAAAGAGCTTCAATAATAACTTTCAGTAGGCACACAAATTCATTTTCAGTGAGAATCTAATGGCAGGTCAAAATAACTTTTTGTTCATTATATTTCCAATGAATTGTGAATCCGTTCAACTTCTGTCAAAATAAAACAACTAATCTAATTGCAGGTAGAGCATTCAACTTTGTATTAGACTTTTTATTCTCAACGTGCTTTGCTGATTCTAGACATTTGATGAGTTGGTGGAGCTGGCAGCTGCTGGGGACGACCATAAAGTCAATGTGTATATTAAGGACATAACACCCAACAAAGAGAACAAGGATGGACAGGAACAGGAACAAGATGGCGGTCTGTACGCTGACATGACACAGGACCTTTGTGTGTACCAGTGGGGTCGGGCCGTCAACAAAGATCGTGGTCAGTAGTCAACAAAGATCATGGTCTGCTAGCCTACTTTAACATTGTGTAGACTACACTACCTGAGGGGGCTACTAAAAGACATCCACGAAAAATGACGTCCTACAAAAAGTTTTAATATCCATGATAGGTCCACTTCCTGTCATGGAATTTAATCCTCCAAGGATTTTTGTGGATTTTTTTTTTTCAATTTCTTTTAATCTTTTCAAAATCATTCTAAATATTTTCAATAATATTCTAACATATATAAAAACATGAATTTATCTACATTGTGAATGATTTAATGTGTATTTTTTAAAGAACTTTCATGTCCACAAAACTTTGTGGATGTTTTCTGGGCAGGATTTATCATCTCGGCCACTAAAAAGAAAGAAAACCATTACAATAAATTTTCATGGATGTTTTTTGGTCAGCCCCTGTTCTCACGTGATTTGCAAAATAATGATCCTATCATGATGTCTGGAGTATCTAATACAAGTCACTTATCTATTTACATTATAGAGAGCATAATTGCATAGGTTTGGAACATATTTGTAGCTAAATATTTGTCTTCAAAATGTTGGTGATTGGCACTTTCTTACTAAGAGTGCGTTTCACACCTTGGGAATTGTAAATGCATTTCTCACATCTCACAAAATGTAAGATAAGATATTTTCAATGATCAATAATCTTAACTCTAATAACATCAAGAAGACAATAGGAACATAAGATCATAAAGTCTGAAACTCAACCATTAATTGTCAAAATATCTTAACTAAAAATATGATCTCAAAATTATGACCAGCGTAATATACCCCCTAAAACTGGGGCCTGTTTCATAACAAGCTTCTGTAACTTTAACTTTTCATAACTTTGAATCACCTTTTCACCCCATCGTAGCTACTTAAGTATTAACTATATGGAACTTCATACAGGAAAAATCTTTTCTGTGTTTCACAATTATAGCAATGTGTTCTTGTTTCAGATGACTTCAAGCGCGAAGAATTGGCAAAAGCTTTACTTGTCAACACAGGGACAGAAATTGTACTGAAGAGTCTCCTGATGGCAAGAATAGCAGAGGTAGATAACATTTAAGTCAAAGGAAAGAAATATGGCAACTTCTGTATTTCTCAAAATAATGGTATTTAAAGTAAATCCAAGCTAGCCTCTAACATAAGCTGCATTTCATAATAATGTATCATAACATCTGACTTAATTTTCTGTGGTAACTTTTATTACAACTCTCCTAAGATACGACAGTTCAAATGAGAAAATGCCTTTACGAAATTTTCAATGAGAAACTATACTCTTAAAATCAATAATATAAGCAAAATAGACCAGAATATTTGAATTCTTGCATTGAGAAAACAAAATCCAACAACACACATCATAATATCATTCAGTCAAGGGATGAAACAAAGTGACCTATCTTAAATCTATCAATCAATATGAATTTGAATTAATTTTGATGATTTCATGGGTGATTTTGTTGATGCTAGTCTTATAAAGGTCGCAACCTATTAAATGATGCGACCAGAATTCTGGTCAAATCAGCCATCACTAGCGACCAATATATTTTACGAGCGAGTCACCATTTTTTAAGTGCATTTCTCGTCAAATCACTGGCTAGTTATACCATCTGATTATCTGCAATGAGTTCTGATCATGTAAATGGCAAAGAATTTACCATAATCATTCATTAGGTTCTCCATGTAAGTCACACATGTCCGTATATAGATGAACGAAGACGAACTCGCTTACATACTGCACCTGTATTGTACTTACCTGTACCAAATACCAATTGGTATGCTAAATCGGTTGGTTATTTTGGCCCAAAAACGTGGAATATTTTACCAAGTAGAATCAGAAATAATGAAAATTTGCATACATTTAAAAGAGAGATCAGAGCTTATTTAGATATTATATAAGGAGTATTACATATGGGTTACTTGGTATTATCTTGCTCTCGGTTGCGTCAGATTGCCAATTGACCATACTAGAGAAATATTAAGTGCTTCTAAATACCCATCCTATATTGAGTACCGCCAAAAAATATAGTAGCATTTCTGTATGTTAAAGTTTAAAAAACTGTCTGATATAACATTACTATCATCTCATCTCATCTCATTATTAATGGGTTTTCATTGGAATATTTGTATAGAATATGATGTTTTGCATACCATAACTGTTAGGTTATGGAAATGTAACTACTCCCTTATTATGGAAATGTAATCTTTTGTGATATATTAACTTAAACTGATACAGAGGAAGACCAGATACTTTGTTATTTGAACTGTACAGTTTCAAAATAAAGTGAAAAAAAAAGAAAAAACTTTTCTAGCCTGATATCGATGTTTTCTATTTGCAGAGCACCAATATTGTTCTCCTTGGGAGCTTTGCCAAGAACCCTGTAGTAAGAGAACAGATTGAGAGTGCCTTCATTCAAGAACAAGCTATAAGTGCGCTATTTGACCCAAAAGTAAGTACATGTTAGAGTAAATTGTTTTTTAATAATCTCTCTTATGGAGAAGAACAGTTTGGTGATGTTTTACGTTGTTTGTTTGTTTAGTTTTTCCATTATCTTTTGTACAGAAGCACGCGCATGTATCACACAGGTTTGATTTTCTAATTTCACAAAAAGAATTTCTTGAACACAAGTTAACATAATTGTGTGAAACTAAAGGAACAATGAACTTTATTTGGTCTATTGTGTGTAGCAGTAGAATGATCAATGTGATCCACAAAATACTTTGGAAACAATTATTTTGTCTCACATAATACATACGAGATATTTGATGGCTGTAGTAATTACAATAACTTTATTTCACCCCCGATACAAAGTCGCCTATCTTTTAACACGCACGGACACCTGCGCGCCGGCCCAGGCAATACAGGGTCTGTATAGCCCTGGTGTGACGTCACGCCAGGGCTATACAGGTCGCCGCAGGGCATTCTCCCTGAGGCCCCCCGTACAGCATGCAGCCCTGGCAAGAGCAGTGACAGAATGGTCAAGGTGCTTACTCCCAGGTCCGCGCTCCCAAAGCACAGGCGTTCTCCCTGAGGCCCCCTGAATCGCGCAGCCTAGGTGAGAGGCGGGACAGAATGGTCCCGCGCAGCGCATTGAGGACTGCAGCAGACGACAATTCGCACAATTATCGCACAATAATGCACAATTATCGTACAATAATGCTCAATGTACAATAATGTGTTAGGGGGTGAAATGAATTCGATACTGACCTTGGTCGGAGTCCCACACCTCCGCATTTGGTCTTGGGGATTGGTTCACTGTGGGTCCGCTCTCGGGCCCTGCGGGCCCTCTAGCGGACCCACGGTGAACCAATCCCCAAGACCAAATACGGAGCGCGGGACCCCGCCCCGGTCAGTATCTACTTAGTATTTGAAATGAGTTGATGTATATAGATGCTAGGAATTAAAACTTCAAAAGATATTCAATGATTCAATATTTCTTAACCAGTAGGCTATTTCATTATCCAACCTTTCCTTTGTGCATTTCAATATGGTTGAATTTTTTACCTCTTGGCTTACAAACTTTACATACAGGCATTGAACAAACTTTGGTTTTTATAAGCGTTAAATCCATATTAAGTGATTTCAAGGATTGTGCACTCATAATCACTCCTGAAAGGGTACAACTACGACAAATATGTGTATAGATGTGTCAATTATATGCAAGAAGATCAATAATTAGTCAACTACTTTAATCCTTTTGTATAAATCTTGTTTTCCAGTCCTCCATCGGGTCAGCTACTTTCCGCACATTACGAGCAGGTTCCCACCTTGGGGCTCTGGGCACCATGTTTTCTAACGTCAACCTCGGTGATGAGTTTAAGATGCCTGGTGATAAAAAGGACAGTTAAGTCATGTGTAAAGACAACACCTTCCAAGAATACAAGTAATTTTGAAAAGACTATATATATAACTCTGTGGCAACTCTAGTGGGTATTTCCATAATTGTTTATACCTGTCTACATTGTTTTGTTGCCAATAAAGTTATCAAAACAGTGATGTCTATCGCCCTTGTTTATAATTATATTTGACTACAGGGTTTTGATGAAGAAATATATGATTTTTCTCTGCAGGGGAAATCTCTTTTTTTGCGTCTTGAAATTTAAGGATCTGTGGAAATCTGGTATCATTAATTTGTACTTTTATAGAGCATTGCCTCTGGATCTGCCCCTTGGAGTTGGATTAACTTCTCTGCTTACTCTTTGTGGCTTGACCAATAACAAGTATGTAATAACCTAACACTGGATTGGGATAAATGGGATTAAGCCTGGTCCCCACTAGGGCGATTAAAGATACAAAAATCGGTGGCAACTAACGTCATTAGTCGTCCAGCGACCAACTAGATACTGGTACCGTGATGTCTGGCAATTAAACCACTGGTCGCTGAGGGTTTAGAGCAAAATATTTGACATGTTGAATATTTTTCTAATCCATGGGCAACTAGTTAATTGTTGGGTGACTTACTAAAGTTCCTTCTTGTTTAATCATTTTAGTAGCTTAGCCACTAGTTAGTCGCCTGATGATGTACTAATTTCTTAATCATCGGACGACTAACATTAGTCGCCATCCTTGGTCGCCCGAGTGGGGACGCAGCTTAATGCATGGTAAAGACCATAAAGGCCATACATTCCAACTTGTGATGTTTTACTTCTATTTTCAGTGATTAACTTCAGATTTGGGGTATTAAGAACACAAAAATTGGGATGTAGGATTTTGCTTGTATTGATACTTCTGGAAGTTGCATATGATTTTATATAGGTTTTCTATGGAAAGCTTGTGGTGGGGGACATCAACATGTTGGTATCTGAAATGCAAATTACTTACGATGGCAAAAAAGATCACCACAAATGGTATCCCATCCGTAGTGGAAAAGGGGCTAAATGCTTTATAGCAGCTCAGACTGTAGCCCCTAATATGCACCCTAAATCACAAAAGGATTTTTACAACCTAACATAGTCACGTGGCTGTAAATCATGTTTCCTGATTACATGTCCAATCAGCCTTAATATACTAGAATAATCATTGTTAATATTGTTATTATGGGAGATATAATGTTTATTATATCGGTATAGCTCAGTGGTGGGACAACTATGTTATGATGTGTATCATTCCCTACTATTGGTATGACTTGGCACTTGGTTGCTACAAAGGGGATAGGATCCTGTCTGCATTCAGTATGCAGGGTTGGGCCAGTGAACAGACTATGGCACATGGTTGCCACCTAGTGGATGAGAAGCCTGTGAGAACTAACACCAGATGGCAGGGCCTATAGGATCCTGTCTGCATTCAGTATGCAGGGTTGGGCCAGTGAACAGACTATGGCACATGTTTGCCACCTAGTGGATGAAATATACTTCATGCCTGTTTTATACATTACAAAAAGTCTCCTTATGACTTAAATTACGAGAGTAACAGTGTATCTATCTAATTCTTCATGTGCAGCTGTTTCTTTAAATACTAATAATACCTTGCAACTGAGATGCTCCTAAAATATTTTCCAGAACTCTCAAGAACTTTAAGAGATTTGTTGGGATTGTTCAAAAGCCCCATCAGAGGTCAAAATTGTTCCCCTTATACGTAAATCCTCCCATAGAGATCTCTTCTACAGTTGGATAGGTCTACAACAACAATTAAATATTGTCAGAAAATAATGTGGATGGGCTGTTTTATAAATGTTAAAGGGGATTTTAAAACTATTACAGGCATGAGAGGAAAATGTAGATTGTAATAAGTGTATAACCACTTGCAACTTCTGACTCAAAAATTCACGATAATTTCCAGACACTAACTATATTGGTGGAGGATCCAGCTTTTTGAAAAGGTTGGGGTACCAGTGCGCTATTAAAAGGGAGGCTGGTCACCGTTTTCCCAGAATTTTATGTTAAAGGAATCTAAGTTTGGCGCCCCCATGCCCTCAATAAATCCACCACCGATTGTTTTTTTCACAAAGAGTAATACATGGAAAATGTAATAAAATTATTTAAAGTAAAGGTGGTGTTATGAAAGGTGTGTGTGAACAGTGATAATGAACATTGACAGTAGACCCTCTTCAGCACTCCATTTTAATAGTGGGGTCTATGTTCCATATAACTTATATCATATACCTATCAGGGATAATAATATAAGAAGAATTGCAGGGGGTGTCCGAGAGTGGCCGTACGACCCAGAGGGATTCATCATGGCCCAGTGGCTTTGCCTTTGGCCCATACGATCCCCATGGGTTGTACGGCTGCCCCCTCAGGTTCCTCTATATTTTATCACCTAAGCAATATCTTAAAGCTAATGAAAATGATGAAATCAAGGAGCAGTACGTACAGCCTATTCATACACGGTGATAAAATAGTGATATCCCTTATCTCAGAAGGTTACCAATGGACTGGAGGACCCTCTAGATCTAACTAGGTCATGGCTACTACTCTAACCTACAGAGCGGTAAAAGCCTGTTGATGGTTGAAGGTACATCGGGAGAAATAATATTTGTAAATATGGCAGCGGCCGAGAAGTACATCCTCTTCCCAGCAGAATTTGTGAAGCAGGCCCAGCCCTTCGCAGTAGACTTTGGTATGCTTCATTTCAGTCCTTCGTTTGTAGGGATTATTGATACTCTAAAAACGGCATCAAGATGGAACATCTCTGAAATAATGTAACAGAGTATCAGTTTTTGATTTTGTATATCTTGTTGAACTACCCTTGTGTAACTATTAATTGAATAAGTAAACCGAAGAAATTTAGGTTGAGTATCGGGACATATATATAACTGTTCTATGCTAACTCCTACTTTGGTTGATGTAATCTGTGTGTAAATCTATTGGTAGCAGTTAACTGCCAATAGATGTACATTGCTTTGGTTAAAAATGCATGATTGACTTGTGCTTCAGAATTATACTTGATGCTCAGAATCTTATTCGTTTTCCATGGTACATTACTCAGGTGGTTCAGTTATCAAGTTTGCATACAAGGTGGATGGAGAAGTTCCTGATGTGAGTTAGTTTGATTAAGTGCCCTTCCATTTGCTGATCCTTGGAATTCAGGTACTCCAATAACTATGAAATACCTGGGGTGCCAACCAAAAAACATCCACGATAATTCACCCCCATGATACATTAAAATAGCCACGATTGCAAAATCTATGATCCTGGGATTTTAGTGGTCCAAGATATTTCATGGATTTTCTTTCTAATCCCAAACTGTTCCAATGTCCTTTAAACACACATTTAAAAGTATTATATGTGAATTCAGATATATTGTAAATTATTTTATTAAGATTTGTCACATTCGTTTCATGTCCAAAATATATTGTGGATGTTTTCTGGGTTACATTTTTGTATCGTGGACCCTATAATACATGCCTCGGTTAATTCTGGTGTATCGTTAATGTTTTTTTGGTTGACGCCCCCTGCAGCTTATAGTTATGTTATATCTGTCCAAAACATTTTACACACATTTGGACCAATGCTTACATGCTTATCAGGATCATTTTGACAATTTTCTATGAACCAATTCATTGCACTTGATAATTATTCAAATTTGAGAGCTACTGAAGAAGACTCAGTAAAATTTAACTTTGGGTTCACTTTAGCTGACTAAAACTACCTCCCTTTGATATGCAAGCAAAATATTTTACCAGCCTTGAAAGTAGAACCTCATCTGTTCAATATCTAATATATCAGAAGGAACATTTGAATTTGTCTATCATAGAAATGTATTATCCCCGCAGGAGAATGGCCACTCCAGGGTGTACCTGAAGCAGTACTCACGGGAGGACCTGCCTGAGGCCGTCACCTTCCTCAAGGACACAGTGACCCTCCCAGACCCCTCCGCACCCCCAGACGCCAGGACCCTCTGCCTCACCGGGGTTGGCACTTTCCAGTACAGCGACATGTTTGAGAAGGAGCTCGGCATCAAGTTAGCAATAAAAAAAGCAAAACTCTTCATATCTATTATAAAAGAAAATAGTAGAAACAACATGGACGATTATTTTGTGGTTTCACTCTCATTTTATTAAAACTGGTTGTCATAAGATGTTGTTCATTTTTCAAAATGTTTGCAGATAGATATCTCCTTGAAAATATATTTTGCTACAATCTAGTTCCATGTCTACATTAACAATATCCTTATAGAATTCTTTCATGAAATACAAATGTTGGTAAGAATATCATGTTAATAGAAAGTCACTTGCAGATCTTTTGAATAACTTTATCTGTAGGTAGGTTTTAGGCTTGTTTTGGGAGGCAGTGAATGACAGCAATTTCTCACCAAACTCTAGTGTATTGAATGATTGGAGATAGTTCATTAGCAATAAGCAGAATTATTCATTATCATTTACTTTGAAAAGGAAATTGTACATTGCAGTTTATTGTCTCTTGCATCAATGTGATTAAATCCACCTTTAAAATTCTAGAAGACAATCAGATAAAAGTATGAGGAAGAAAAGGTCAAAGGCTATACTACACTAACACTTATAAACTGTCCATAGCCTGTATACTGTATAGCATGCATCTTCATTTCAGAGTGAAGAACAAATGGGAGTTATCCCTGTCAAACCGCATGTTCCGCTACCTGCTGATGACACAACCTGATGAGCAGCTCTTCTTTCCCCCGATTTGTGTCCGAGATGAGGGGACGGAGCAGATGGTAGCAAGTTTTAGGCAGGTGGCTAAAGGCATGCTGGGGCCTGACCCTCGGTTCCTGCCAGCGTGGAAACACTCAGGTTACAGAAAGTGGCCTTGCCTTATGGTGGGACTTGGCTCAGCATTCGGTTTGAATCCAGTAAGTGAACATTCAAAATAATTTCCAGTAATCAGTTTTGAACATTTAGAATCCATCTTATTTTGTTAGTTGGTAAGTGATTATACCTTCATCATCATAAACCCCTGATATAATGAGCATTTAGTTTATATATCACCCTGAAACAAAAAAGAACCAAGAGCTATATAGCTCATATTTCTGAGCATCGCAATATTATGCATAACGTTATCAAGATTAGAATGCTGTACAATACTAACATCAATAGGATGTTTTAGTTTTCCCTTGAGTAAAAATGTAGTTTTGTTGTGAAGTAAATGTTTGAATCTGTTACGACTGTGGTTCGGACATCTTTAATGATGTCTGTACTTGGGTTTACTTGACGATAGCCCCAACCAAACTGGTTCAATCACTTGACGTGTGAACTTTCTGGCCTAGGATTAATGAACAAGCAAACGTAAGAAAACCATGCCAGAGCAACTTAGTTCAGCAAGTTATTATCTGCGACTCAGTATTCCTCACTTTCAAATATTTTCTGTGCTAATAATGAGACACCTCATTTTCAGATGTTGGAAGACGGTCATGTGGTCTCGGGTCTCTTCACGTCCATAGGGGGTCGGTCTTTCCTCGGGCTCGGAACACTGCTTACACAGGCCAAGGTTTGCCTTTAACTGCTATAATACACACAGTTTACCTATAAACCTTTTTAACTTTAGAAAATTAAGATCAAAAACCCTTTAATTTTTTAAGGAATAGAGGCCAAATTTAAACAGGGAACATTGAAATTGTGTAAATGTGTAGAGATGTGTCATGATTTCCTAAGCTGCCCGTTGACTCTGAAAGAAGACTAAAAGATGCTCTGTTACATGTATAGGTTAGATGATAATGTGTTGGAGTTTATGGTCTACTCAGCAATTTTTCTGCTATACCGAGACCAACTCCGGTTTTTAACTGTATCAATTGCCTGACCGAATCTACACTGTTAAAATGGTGTTTAGAATTTAAATGTGTTAAGGGCATAAACATGTTTATAATCTAAATACACTAAACCACATCTGTTTAAAACCTAAACACTTGTAACTTCTAAACATGTGTGGGTTAACTATGTTTATAATCTAAACGCATAACATTAGTTGTGTTTAAAAGCTAAACACTTGTAACCTCTAACCATGTTTTGAATGGGATATGTTTAGAATCCAAACACATAATATCAATTGTATACTATGGAAAAGAAAAATGGACACTTTGGGATTAGAACATTCTTTACATTCAAGGTAGAAGCCTAACCAACTGAGCTAACTTGGACTGCATGCAGTGCACACTGGCATAGTCAGCACCAATGAGTAGGATCAGTACTACTATACAGGTATTCAACATCATGTTGGTGTGACAGACAATAGTTCAGTACTCTCATACCCCTACGTATTCAGTTAAGTAGCAAAGCTGGGCTGTGTCTACCTACAGGCCTCCATAGCTCAGTGGTAGAGCATAGGCTTCATATATGAGGGGCCCCGGGTTCAAATCTCGGCTACTGAAGTTACCAAAATACTACTATGAAGTAGTTGTACTATTAGTGGTTTGCCACATGTCCTCCATATTTTTGGCCATGAATAGTGTTTTTCATACACTATGGAATTTGGAACTTTGTGATTAAAAATGTTAGATTTTTAAGTTTTTGTAGCATCATTAAGATAATCACTTCATTGGCCTGCTATTCTAGGTACGGTCAACCAACCAGAACACCCCTTTTTAGTAGGATTAACATGTAGACACCTTTTTAGTACAAGAACTTTATCAGCTATACCCCTAAAGGTTTTACCTCCAACAATCAAACAATCCATGCAAGGCTAAACCAAGAAGGAAGGACATATGTGGTTATTAGCTCAATGATCCTGTAGTGTGATTGCAGAAAAAATAAATCTTTCAATGCTGTTAACATTACATCTGGTGTAAACTGAATGGCATAGTACCATAGCAGTGTTTTACATGTTGTTTTTTTTGGTTTTTTTTATTTCAATCCAATCTTACAAATATAAGTTCTTCCTTGGACATCAATGTAATAATGCAATGTAGTAATGTATGATCTACGTAAGATCTATGTAAGATCTACGTTGTTTTTTTACACACTATGGTATATTATTGTTAAATTTAAAATGGTTTTCATCCTTAAGAATGAAAGTACACTGTACATATTACGGTATATTACTGTTTAACTTAACACCTAACCCTAAACATCTTGAAGACCTAAATGCTTCATAGATAAACACCTTAACATCATAGTTTTCTAAACACTTAGCAGCTAAACATAAAAAAACCATAAGCGTTTTGATTCTAAACACCTTGAGGACCTAAACACTTCATGGTTAAACAGCTAAACATCACACATTTCTAAACACTTAACCCTAAACACTGATAATTCTAAACATGTTTAGGGAAATAAAGTGTTCCAAAACTGGATGCACCGAAGTGTTTAGGAAAATGTTTAGGTTCTAAACACTTGTTTTAACAGTGTATGGGTCGAGAACAATGGCAAGGCAAGGTAGTAATGCCAGCACAGCCAAGACTGGAACCCGGGCCAGCCAAGTCAGAGGTGAGCACTCTACCCACAACACTATCTCGCCCCCCAATGTTGGTTAGAAGTTCTTGACTACAGCTACTTTATGGTGCTTCATGTATGCACTAGCAATGGCAAATTGACTGATTTCAGACTTTTGATGAGTTGATTGCACTGGCAGAGGCAGGAGATGACCACACGATCAACACGTACCTGAAGGACATTTCACCAGACAAAACTCGGAAGGATGAACAGGGAAGTGGTGTATACCGTCACATGACACAGGACCTTAATGTATTCTCCTGGGGCTGGGCTGTCAACAAAGACCGCGGTGAGTAGGCTTTCTATTACCTCTATTCACAATTATATGCAGATTTATCATTTGCGTCTTCCCCTTGGTTCGATACATATGTATTCATACATACACAGACGCATAATAGACATTAAAAAAGATATATACAACTATGTATGTGAATACCATTATGTTTGACCCGTTGGCAAATTAATATTTAACATTTCCTGGTTTGAACTTCACATTAAAATAATATATGCTCTCTTTAATCGATAATAAATTGTATATTTTTTGTATAGCCAACTGCCTGAGATTTTGAAGCACAGCACTATTTGGACAAATGAAAAATACGTCTGACTGTATGCAGTACACTCAAAATTGTGATATTTTCATATTTCTGTTGCTACCCATCTCTGTTGCAGACACATTCAAGGCCGAAGATTTGGCAAAAGCTTTACTCGTCAACACAACCCAGGAGGTTGTTCAGAAATGTTTCACTATGTCCAGGGCAGCAGAGGTAGAGCACTTGAATAGAGGATTTAGACTTTCTAACAAGGTTTCTGGTAGTGTAATGGCTCGTGACCAAGAAATATTAATACACCCTTTAACAGACTTGATTTTGATTCATGAAAAGGTAATTTTGAGTAACACCGGGTACCCTTTTAAGGAGTAGACATTTTGATTTACTTATAGGAAGATCTTGATAAATTATTGACATTATGAGTAACAATAATTTAATTAACATCTAGAATGAACTACATCTTCACTTACTATAGACTATCACAGAGATATAGTCACCAGTTCTCCTTGCTTACACTTAGTAAATTTACTTTAATCAATTGATTTCCTACCGGTTTATTCACGTTGTTGGATTCGTTTTAAAAGTTGGACGGTATCTTTTTGAGATAACTGCTAATGATACCGTCAGTTTGGAATGAAAATGCTGTTTGATTTTGTAATTCATCATCTAACATTGGTTAGTATCTCTGTTACAGTGCACGAACATTGTACTGATCGGAGGGTTTGCCATGAACGCCATCGTCAGGGAACATCTGGAGAAATACTTCATTGAACAACAAGCATTGGCTGAACTATTCGACCCTCATGTTAGTCTTAGATCCTATTTTTGGTTATGATTTAGTATATTATTCCTTTGAAAATATGTGTCCTACATGTCAATTTGTTATAAATTTTATGAACTTTGCATCTGCATATGAGAAAGAAATCTGATATTTCCCTTTGAAACCAATGTTAAACATCAATTTCTATATCATGTTCTAACTCCCATCACAAACAGTAAAAATTGTTTATGTTTTCCCTTTATAATCCTCTATGTGGAAGCTAAATTGCCTACAAAATTGGCGCAGATTTTATTAGTAATTAAGTTTAACCTTTTAATATCCAATAATTATATTTTTTTGCTGACCAATATTGTCCTCCAATAATGTGGGCATCTGTGAGAATCTTTACTTTATGATAATGTACCTTATTGTTATTTTTCAGTCCTCCATCGGGTCAGCCACTTTCCGCACGTTACGAGCGGGCTCCCACCTTGGGGCACTGGGTGCCATGTTTTCTGATGTTAACCTCGGTGAGGAGTTTAAGATGCCTGATGAAACAACGGAGAACTAAAAACCATTGTCATGATTATGGGATTAGATTAGAGCAAACAATACGTCCATGAAGATCGTTCTTAGCTGGTTGAGATGTGCAATAACAACATTAATTGTAATTCCATTATTGATAGATACCCTATGAAAAATTCAGTTGACAGTATAATAACCTAGGTATGTCTTTAGTTTTATGACTTGTGAATGTATATAAAATGTTGTAAATGGTTCACCAGTAGAATATCTCTAAAATGGAACAATGCCTTTTGATTAAATGAGTGGGATTCATTATTTTCTATTGTTAGATTAAATAAAAGCAGGTTGAATAATACAATGGAAAACAGTTCATATTTTCGTACTTGCCAATATGTCGATGATACAGCTAGCCGGCAGATACAGCTAGCCGGCAAACTCATGAAAAATAAAATAACAAAGAGGCTTATTTGTAGATGCTGGATTAAAAGGGACATTTTCATCCTACTGTTGTTAGGCTTACATAAGCCGACGTTAGCCTAACGCCGCGACGGCCAGCGACGTGTTTTGCACTTTTGGAACGTAATCTGGCGACGTTATTGATCATGTTGCGAATTTGGCACACTAATTAAATGGTTACAACATAGCCAGCGGGGACGTTATCAGGGACGAGAACGTCCCTTTAAGGCCTGAATTATATAATTTACGCAGTATATATCATATGTCTCAGTGAAGTCTGATCAAGAAATCAGTATGCTTACTAGATTAAAGTAAAGATGTGATTAAAGCTGAACATGGGATCTAATGCTATCACCATTACATCATATTGACTTCTGTTCGCAAAGTGCCGATCCAGCATTTAGAAACAGGTAGAGGGGGTTAATATGGAACGTGTCATACAAAGGGGGGGGGGGGGGGGGCGCTATTGTAAAGGTTTTCCCTTAATTACTTTTTGGCCGAATTTTACATTTTAAAAACGCAAAATGTCCTGAAAGGGGGGAGGGGGGTTGCGGGGGCCCTCTGGATCCGCCACTGCCCCCAGCCCTTTAAATCCACTACTGAATGTATAAATATGACTTCACTGTTGCCGTCTGAAGAGGAAGGATCATACGTATACAACAAAATGTATCAATGACGTTTTGTCATACATTAAGTTTACGACCGAATCGCTACAGAGACATGGCTATTCAAAACAATAAGGGGGGGAAACTGAATTAGATAGAAAACAATGGTACATAATTGCATATATACTGTACCCTAGATGAGGTTCCCGATATCAGAGGTCAACCTTAAGAAACCTCAGGTATCATGAGGACAAAGTAGAACATCAATGAAAACAGTCTGAGATGTACTTTTGTTTGTCGAGGTAAAGGGAAAGAAAATATTTGTATATATTTAAATACAATTTAATTTCGATATAGATAATACGATATAACTCTTCAAAAAGTAAAGTGAACAGATCAATTTCTTCTCTTTTTTTACAACCCTTCGGGTGACAGGACACTTACCCCCCGGACACTTACCCCCTAGGACACTTACCCCCTGGACACTTACCCCCCGGACACTTACCCCCCGGACACTTACCCCCCGGACTCTTACCCCCTAGGACACTTACCCCCTAGGACACTTACCCCCTAGGACACATACCCCCTGGACACTTACCCCCTAGGACACTTACCCCCTAGGACACTTACCCCCCAACCTAAAAACTGTGGAAAATAGTGACTAGGAATAGGGACGAGTTAGCCTTTTAGGTATGAATCCTAAAGAACTATCAGAAGAGAGGGATATATATCTAGTTTTCTCCCCATTTTAAAAACTTTGGAAAATAGTGACTAGGAATAGGGACGAGTTAGCCTTTTAGGTATGAATCCTAAAGAACTATCTGAAGAGAGGGATATATATCTAGTTTTCTCCCCATTATTAAAACTGTGGAAAATAGTGACTAGGAATAGGGACGAGTTAGCCTTTTAGATATAAATCCTAAAGAACTATCAGAAGAGAGGGATATATATCTAGTTTGCTTTCCATTAGAAAGACTAAGTTCTTACCACATAATTACCTCTACATTATAAGCCAAGGTTGGGGGGTAAGTGTCCTAGGGGGTATGTGTCCTAGGGGGTAAGTGTCCAGGGGGTATGTGTCCAGGGGGTATGTGTCCTAAGGGGTAAGTGTCCTAGGGGGTAAGTGTCCTAGGGGGTAAGTGTCCTAGGGGGTAAGTGTCCGGGGGGTATGTGTCCGGGGGGTAAGTGTCCAGGGGGTATGTGTCCGGGGGGTATGTGTCCGGGGGGTATGTGTCCAGGGGGTAAGTGTCCGGGGGGTATGTGTCCGGGGGGTAAGTGTCCTAGGGGGTAAGTGTCCTAGGGGGTAAGTGTCCGGGGGGTATGTGTCCAGGGGGTAAGTGTCCAGGGGGTATGTGTCCGGGGGGTATATGTCCTAGAACCATTTCTTCGACTTCATGTACATCAGTGCACGTTATTTCAGCAGGGGTGGGCACATATTTTCTTTCTGTCGCACATATCAGGTACACTGTCGCACTAGACTCTCACCAATATTGAGGAAGAATACAGGCATTTGTCTCCAGTTGTAAATAGTGTTCCATTTTTTTTATTCATAGAAATTTTTAAACCTAAGGCATAAAAAATGTATTGTTAAGGGTAAGTTAATTTGAGAGTCTCTAAGTGTAAAGGCAGGGGGTCTGGGGGCCGGGCAGGCCCCCAGAAGCTTTAGGGCTTTGGAGAAATTCTGGCCAAAAGTTCAATATTTTAGCACCACTATTTGAGTGTTTTTACATAAGAATGTAAAGATATGCATTTATTTTCATACAAAGAAACGTAGAAAATGTTTTCTTTTGTCAGCACAAATAATTGGGTGATTCTGATAGATCTATAGACATTCTACTTTTGAAATTACACACACATCAGTGTCAAAAATTAAATTTTCTTGTTATGCATATGACATCAAAACCATGCTTACATAGTGTGTGGACTCACACTGGGAGTTGGAATTTAATTGCCATAACAATCGCCAGAACCCGTTTTCTGTCACCAAATTCTAAAACCAGGAGCCAGATTTAAGCTCACATTATTACATATTTTATGTACGATACTGGCCTAGAATTTCGGAGGCAAAACAAAATGCAGGATAAATTTTTATGATAAATACGTGTACTTAGTGTCGAGCTATAATTAGTTGGGTTTTTTTTGGTAGCCAAATGGGGGTATAGGGCCTATAGCACAATTGGCGACTTGGTGACCGGGCAGCGTGAGCTCTGAGTTATGAAAATTAAGCCCATAATAAATAGGGGAACAGAATAAAAGAAGTATAGACAAATAGAATATTTACATGTATTGCGTTGTCTGTGTGCGTCAAATTGCCAGTATCCTTTGTATAGGCCTAGTCTCCAGCTCATGGGCGGATCCAGAGGGGGAGGGGGCATGCGCCCCTCCCTTTTTTCGGAAAATTTTGCATTTTTCTAATGTAAAACTCGGCCATAAGGTAATTAAGAAAAAAATTCCTTCTTTCTAAAAGTGTTCATATTTCTATTGGTTTTAGTAGGAGTTTGGGTTAAAAATCTATCAAATATTTATTTTAGTTAGAAACCTCCTGTCGCACAATTTGAGGCCACTGTCGCATTTTTGTGCGACAGTGCGACAGGATGCCCACCCCTGAAATTTTAAAATTCAGTTGCAAACATTTAAAGCTCGTAATAACTGTACTAATTATTGTTATGCAGTTATGCTGTTAAACATATCACCAGTCCATAAAGAAAATGTATTTCATTTCAAATTAAGAAAAATACCGATGAGCAGCTACAAGTTGTTTTGTCTGGTATAAGTACATCCCGCCTCCCCTTAAAGGTGGTACGTCTACCAGTCGCTCCACATCCCACCCGGGCCGTTGTAACCCCTTGCAGCGGCCCGTTGCAGCTGCACTGTTGTTGATATTTTACCGATGCTGAACGATTCCGTGGCACAGTTTACGAAATTCGTTAGGAACTTAGGCCCCTCATTCTTTATATTTATTCAGGAAAGGCTTGATTTAATAAGGGCACAGTATTAATAGTTAGACACATCCTATCGATGTTATGGTAAACGGCTCTTTGGCTGAGAAGGTTGAATACACCTCATCATTCCCGAGGTCTGTATCAGTACTGCACGTAAGACTTAAGATTGTATCAAATCTCCATGAATATACCTGAAGGATAGACAACACCTCTCAGCAGCCAGTCTGGGGACAATTTATATTGGGCTCTTTTCAATAAGGGTAGTATCATTTATATCAAATGACAGATCTTTTTTTTCTCTGTCTTTTGATATCAAGTATAATGTTTCCATGTCAAAAATGGAGAAATAAGGGAAGATTTATTTTTAGACTTTTATTTTTTGAACATGAATATCTCAGCTACCGCTCTATCGATCAATATTGATTGTTATGACATTGCGGAAGCTTATTCATAACATGTGTATAAAGGGAAGCGTGTGAGATCTTTTCTTTAGGCCTTAATGTTTTTTTGTGTTTTTTTAAACGGGAAACTGTGGTTCTTTTCAACATAATTTGCTACATTAAATGAAACAAAAACTATGACCTAAATTTAGAATCTGAGACACGCTTCCCTCCAAATGAATGTTCCTTAAGCATATTCAAAATTTCATGCATTTATATCCAGTGTATATCTTTTTAAAACAAAAACAAAAAGTTAGAAATGACTGTTCTCATTTCCCTGACGGCCTCCACAAGTTCTCTCCAACATGTTGTAAACTAACTTTTATAAATGTATAGATCTACTAATTGACCATTTAATAGCATTGTAACACACAGTAAATAACATAGCCCCCTCACAGAGATCACCAGGAAATTGCCCCTGATAGGTGTTGTCTATCCTAAAATCACATGTGAATGGACTAGTATCTGCTTGCAAGGTATTGGATTTTGAACAGCTCATATTTATGATTTATAAAGTTAACTCCAGCATAAGTCGTGTGTTCCTTCCCTCTAGATGTCCACCTGAGGTATACAGTTAAAGGGTGGAGATGGGGGTTCAAATATAGCATGTAGAATGCAAGAAATGGGTTCGTTATACATGGTTCAATATTTCCATTTTCCACGTTGATTCTAAGAACTCATGTCATGAAATTGTTATCGCTTGTCAGTAAGCTCTATGTCATGGGTGTAGACCCTAAAATTGACAGGGCGACACGGCCTTTCTTTTGCCCTATGGACATGTGACATCAGGATTTCTAAAATTCGGCAGGGTGACATCAATACTTCTTAAATTTGACAGGACGACATGGGGACCCCCCCATCTACACCCACTATGTGACGTCCTGTGTGTCATGTTGAATTCAAGAAAATGGATCTGTCGCCTTGTCAGTTTGAAGGGTCTTCATCTATAGACATTGTATCATATTGATGTCCAAACTCACAATGACATGGATGTAGACCATCAAAATCGACAGGGCAACATGGCCATTTCTTAGATTCGATATGCGATATTGAGCTTAGTGATGTGAAAGAAAAAAATAACAACATGACATAGGTAATTCCATGAATTCGACATGCAACACGAGGGCTTTTTAAAGTTGACATGAATATCAAAAGCATCAGCAGAAGAAGAGGTGTAGATGGGGGGTCCCTGTGTCGCATGTCAGATTTAAGAATGTCCCATGTCACTATCTTTCTGATGTTCATGCCGATTTTAATAACTCCCCATGTCGAATGTCGAATTTAAGGTATGCCCTATGTCATGTCGTTTAGTTTTTTGGACAGGTCACGAAGCTCCATGTCGTATGTCAAATTTAATAAACGACCATGTCGCCCTGTCGATTTTAAGGGTCTACCCCCATAGAAGAAGCTGCTGAGATCGGGGAACCCTTACACTGCTCCAGGTGACCCCTGTAACCATGGCAACCCCCCAGGAGGAGGAGGGGGAGTTCATCCTACTCCCCGCCCACCTGGTGAAGCTGGCCCAGCCCTTTGGACTCGACTTTGGTAACTGTTTCAATAAGCCTATCCCTTTTTACGCCAACATTAAAGTTTACCATGTAATATTTTCAAAACTGCTTCTGAGCGTATTCCAAAAAGACAGTTGCATAATTTAGAATCAACAAAAGCAATTTGGTTGACTAATTGCTCTAAAATTGGTAAATTGCAGCTTCATATATTTGCCCAATGTTAAAGCCTGTCAGCCCAACCTAAAATGTCCAACCCTATTTTGTCCTGAAATACTGCGCTATGATTGGCTTGCAAATCTGTACATCACATGTAAAAGTGTGTGTGTGTACGTATGTGAGTGCCATAGATTTTTGATCCATATTACCTTCAGGTGGGTCGGTCATCAAGATTGCATACAAGTTGGACGGAGAGGCCCCTGATGTGAGTTTTTATTGAGGCGTAAAACTTCGTTTGTCTCCTTTTGATAATTTATAAAACAGTTCTTTTTTATTTTAGTAATTAATCAACTTTGAATATGTATCAATCTTTAATTCAATGTATTTATTGGGACCACCCCCAGTCACTGAATTTTTCTAAATTGTGACTTACTCAATTAATATAATAACTGCTTGCCCAACAGGAGAATGGTCAGTGCAGGGTGTACCTGAAGCAGTACTCACGGGAGGACCTGCCTGAGGCCGTCACCTTCCTCAAGGACACAGTGACCCTCCCAGACCCCTCCGCACCCCCAGAGGCCAGGACCCACTGCCTCACCGGGGTCGGCACCTTTGAGTATACTAAGATGTTCGAGGAAGAGCTGGGGATCAAGTGAGCTTTGATGCTAATGAGATTGAAGATAATAATACCAAATTAGAATAGTTTAATTTTTTTTCACATAATTATGAAAGGTTTAATTTCTAGGTTTAATCTGGGCAGAGTATTTCTTTTATTTATTTTCTCAATTGCCTTTGTAGGTTTATAGATCGTCATTTATTTATAATCAATCAGCAGATTGAACATCTCCAAGAACTGTATATACATAAGTCTCTTTTATGGATATTTGTTGGAAATAAAATGTATGTTAGTTACTAATAAATGGGTCCTTGTAAGCGCAAATTGTTTGAAAGGAACAGTATACTCCTCCAATTTATGTTAAAATCTGCTGATGTTGTTTGGCACTGATAAAGCTATATCACAAGTTTGAACCACTTTTATGATAGTTACAAAGTATCTGCGTCAAAAATTGTCAGCACTGATACCCTTCCTTTTAGGAAATTTATCATTTTTACATTTATGTTGCTTGCAGAGTGAAGAACATATGGGAGATGAACCTCTCGACCCGCATGTTCCGTTACCTACTGTCAACCAAATCTGATGAACAGCTCTTCTTTCCCCCAATCTGCATCAGAGACAAGGGGACAGAGAAGTTCATCGCTGACTTTAGGGGACTAGCCACAGGCATGATGGGACCTGACCCTCAGTTCCTCCCTCCGTGGAAACACGCTGGCTACCGAAAGTGGCCCTGCCTCATGCTCCTACTTGGCTCAGCATTCGCATTCACTCCAGTATGAATGTTTTCCGTATCGGATTAGATAATATCTGGTTCATACGATTTTTTCACATTTTGTATTTGGTAATATTCAAAAGAGAAAGTATGAAACAAGTTACATGTTTTTGTATAAATTTATTGAGTTTCTTTTAATTCAAAAAGGGAATTAATTGTTTGCCCCTCTACTGTAATGTTGTCAAATGTTTGTGTCAGATCCAATTGAATAAGTAGTATGGATACAATTTTGTGTGTGCTTCTCTTCCAGGGCCTAGATGATATTATAAGAATCACTAAAACCAAAATACAGAATCAACTGAAAACCATAACAGATACCCTACCCAGTCAAAAATACATTTATTCTTACTTTCACTTTTTTACTAATTCATGCTTAGACAACTGCATATCCTAATTCTTTTCAGATGTTAGAAGATGGTCGTAGGATTCCGGGTCTTTTCTCCTCCAGTGGGGGACGTTCCCTCCTCGGGCTTGGCAGGCTACTCACAGGGGCTAAGGTAGGTATGGCTTCACAGTATAGGAGTACAAACAAATGACATGACTGTGATATCTATCACAAAGGTCTAGTTGCATTGAAAAGTCTACTGATTACGTAAACACCTTCAATTGTTTGTATGAAAACAGTTTGCAATTAATTGATGTGTATGCTTGGTTTGTCCATTTTGAATTTTGAAGTATGTTTTACAAAGTAACCATCACTTAAAAGTGTCATTTAATCTAGACTGCAGGTAATTCAGTTATATGTAATGCAGATAATACATTGGAACTACAATTAAAACCGGTTCCATCTGATAAAGTCTAACTATAGATACACAAAATGAAAAAAACAATAGGTCTGTGATAAGAAATAGGAGTTATCCACGGTCAAAAAGAATTTTACACCGATATTTCGATTGTGCAAATCAGATCAATTTAGTTTAGGTTTTGAACTCTAGAGATTATTATTCATAGTAGCCAGATAAACACTACTAATAAAACTAATTATTTAGTGGCAAAGTGTTTGCTATTACAATGTTTTACAACAAAGGGCTTTTGTATATACAATTTGACATAGATCATATTCAATTTTCCATCTTATGAGGAAACTTGAATGTTGCCTGAAAAGGGTGACTAAATGTGATTGTATTCATGAAGACTTCTAATCCAAATATATGTGACTAATGAAAATGAATAAAAAAATAAAAATGTTTTGGCCTCAATTCAGACCTTTGAAGAGTTGATCGAGCTGGTGGCAGCAGGGGACGATCACAATGTCAACACATATGCTAAGGATCTAGCACCAAACAAAGGCAAAGGGGATGGACAGGACAGGGAAGGAAGTGGTCTGTATGCCGACATGACCCAGGACATCAACGTGTTCTCCTGGGGCGGGGCTGCCAACATGGACCGCGGTCAGTGCCCTTACTTCTCTACAGCATATTGTCTGTATTAATCAAATATAGTCAAAGTAAACACTTATATGTAACTAGCATTTTTACGGATGCATTGGGATATTATATATCCAGACATTACACAGATAGTTCCAATTTCACTTGTGCCAAATCTAAATGAATTATGGTATGTTTTTGTCTGGTTTATTATAAATTTATTTTTCAACTTGTCAGTTGTTGATCTTAATCCATCTTGCTAGAAAATATAGCCATTTAGGTATATTCGTCATTCAGGTAAGCCGTTGAAATCTGCTAAAGATATGCTATAATTGTGTTATGTGTGAATATTGCAGACAAATAAACCAGTCCAATCAATATGTTGATCATGTTTGAGCCAGGGGTCTACCTAATTTTCCCATAAATTAAACTGTCTCACAATAATTAAATCTTGCTGTCACAGACGTTTTCAAGCGAGAAGATTTAGCAAAAGCTCTACTTGTCAACATGGCGTTGGAGATTGTACAGAAGACTCTCTGTATGGCCAGAGCAGCAGAGGTAGGTGACTGAGCAGGGACAATTTAAGGACAGAGTCGCTGGTAAAGTCGTTGAGTGACAAAAAATGTTAAAACACCCTTATATTTGTCTGCGGTATTTTTACTGGCAATTTTATTAGCGATTTTACTGGAGATCCTATCTGGGCCCATATCTTCATAACTAATTTGCCTGATCAGGGAAAATTTAATTAGGGTCCCATGATCAGTGATTTTGCATTTTAAGAAAATTTATAGTGTTATTACGAAATAGTGTCAAGGGGAAACATAAGGTGTAAAATTTATTCATGATAGAATTTCTGATCATGAGACGCTAATCAATATTTCGCTGACTAGCTAAATTAGTTACGAAGATATGGGCCCAGAAGTTGCAGATCGCTCAGTCTTTGCACTAACAGGTTTTTGAGGCCCAGATAAATCTCTGGGTGACTATATATATAAACCACCAATCACTGGCCGCCGGTTACCAGTCACATGTAAAACCACCTGGGCCCATATCTTCGTAACTGATTTGGCTGATCAGGAAAAATTTGATCAGGGTCCCAAGATCAGTGATTTTGCTTTTTACCAAAATGTATAGTGTTATTGCAAAATAGTGTCAAAGACGAATTATTAAGTGTAAAATTGATTCATGTTAGACAGAATTTCTTATCATAGGACCCTGATCAAATTTTCCCTAATCAGCCAAATCAGTTGCAAAGATATGGGCCCTAGTGAGTGTGGGGCTTAAGGCAATACATGATAATGTATACGTAACTTACATTATGCATAATAATAATAATTTTGGTTCAACACAGACAGTCATCTTTGATGTGACAAAATGCTAACTGATTCTCTTCTTATACATTGTCCATGTATTCAGGATTTCCTGCCTAAAATGTGTCTATGCATAATAAAACAACTTTTGATAATCTCTCAAATATAGTGCACAGAGATTGGACAAGAATTCTAAATGGAACACACATAAATAGTTGATTTGTATAGATATATCGGTTAAGATTGCGCATACATTTCCATTTGTAGTGTACAAACATCATTCTCCTTGGAGGCTTTGCAAAGAATGCTGTTATACGGCAGTGCCTCGAAAAGATCTTCATTGAACAACAAGGAATGAGCGAAATAAATGACCCTCAAGTAAGTCAATCCACCAGAAAACAATGGGCATGAAGCCCCATACCCACTTGGCGATTTTTTCGGCGACTTGCAACAGGGAACTGGCAGAATCGCTGGTAAAATCGTCACCAATTCAGATGTTCAATAACTTCAATATTACATACTAACAGGTGATCAGAATTGGTGATGATTTTACCAGCGATTCTGCCAGTTCCCTGTTGCCAGTTGCCTGTAAAATCGCCTAGTGGGTATGGGGCTTCACTGTTCATGTGCCATGTGGCATGTGATTTCTGCAAACATGATTTAGGGCCTCCCAATAATCATATGTCCAGTAAGGAGTGTAGGGTGTCGGAAATATCTTCAAATATGTTTTGTATTATATCCTCCAGTATTGATCCAATGTCAGGTGTGGATCCAGGAATTCTAGGAATGGATTAGAAAAGTCCCAGCGTCCCCTAGATCGGTCCCTGAAAGTGTATATCATTGCTTCTTATTACTTGAATGTGACGACCTTCAGTTAGAATTCCCTAGCTGGCGTCTCTTTGGTCACGGTCCCCTGCACCTTACATATCTTAGATATAACTCTAAAGAAGGACTTAACATGAGATGTTTTTGCATATTTCAATCAAATTACAATGGAAAGCAAAGGCTGCATTTTAGCATTTTGGTTTATTATGAGCTATATTTAGTTTTGATGAGAATCCAGTGCAAAATAACGTCCACCTATGTCAGAACTGCCCTATGTTTGTCTGTGTGTAATTCCAAAGGTTCTACATGTAATATATAAAGTGTGTGCTATCATGGTTGAATGTGATAATCATTTGCTGTAACAATGGTTGCATAATGTATACGTAAAAATACTTATTATTCTTTTTCAGTCCTCTATTCGGTCAGCCACTTTCCGCACATTACGAGTAGGTTCTCATCTTGGGGCACTGGGCGCCATGTTTTCTGACGTCAACCTCGGGGATGAGTTTAAGATGCCTGGTGGTGATGCGTAGATCTAACCTTTTATGTCATGTTGGGGTGTTGTTGTATACGTTGCCTCTTAACTTGAGAATCTTTGAGATTATCAACATTATTGTGCAATACTTTGGTTTCATCGTCTAAAAGGAACTATACACAATACCATACATAGTTTTGTTCATTAATCCTACAAGGGTATAACTTATCCTACCTGGATATCATGACGGAGTATAATAGTACATCTATCATGTGAGACCATGATAAGATGCATTTACATTGAGTTTATGTTTATATGTTTATGTGATTTTTGTCTTTGATTCGTTGATGAGAAATATCAGAGAGATAACAAAATTGTCATGAGACATAACCATCACTGTGTGAAGACTCTGATCTAACATCTAAAGAGAAAAAATATCCACACGATTTGTTTGATAAATTTGACATGTAATTTATAACATTATCTTCTAAAAATTGAGTATATATATCTGGTTCAACTCAATTTATTCAATTAACATCCCAAATACCATGAGCACTGTTGACGAGGGGTGCCTACAGAGGCCGGTGTGTATTAAGGGGCTGTATGTACCGCTCCGTGTTTTCAGTATTTTAAACATAATGTGAAGCTTTGCTTGGGTGACAAAATATAGAAGACCCTTAGGGGTCGTCCTCAGGTGCCTGTATGACCCCCACGGGTCTTCTTAACCAAACCCTCACAACAAGGATGTCGTTCCACAAGGATGTGGCTGTTGCAATAGGTCCTGTTATTAAATTATGGCTGTTCCGATGAGTCAACTCTAATTCTTTTAACGGTTTTGAGAAATACACACTTAGGTCTATAAATGCTGAAATTTTCAGCCCAGAAAAATTATCATCAGTGGGTAAAAATTGATGCTGAATTTTGAAACAACAGTGAGACTTTGACATTTCCCAACAAAACCCTCACTGTTTTACTAATAGCACCAATAGCAAATCCCCAAAAATCTAATGAGTATAGACGTCTAGGTTTGGCTTGGCAACTGGCTATCTTTGGACCTATAGGTCTGCTGGTTAAGAAAGGATTATGTTATTGCGGCCTTATTTCACATGGAATCAAAGAAAGTCAATTTGTATGACCATGAGAGCTAAACTTTATGATAAAGTAAATTTATAACTGAGAAAATATGTTTGTTAATTCTTAGAAAACATTGGATATTCAAGGAAACGTGTTAGTAAAATGGCAATTTCCCTTTATTTACACCTATGACTCATCAAGACATTATAAGTTTTCGTGTGTGGTCCAGATTGTGGTTAAGGCACAAGTTCCTAAACAAATTGGCTCTCATTATGAAGATTGATTGCACTCTCTTTTTACAATGAGAGATGTCTTTCTTGGCAATGATTGTAATAACTGTGGTGGTAACTGTGGTCAGGGTAATTAGAAGTGTGACATGTGATGGTGTGAGAGATGTGTTTGAGTCATCATTGTGTTTATAGCTTTACAACTCCTGTCTCACAAATGTTTTCTTATAGTAAGTCCATTGTTCCAATGGTGACTCAGTTAATAATCTTGAATAGTCCCTACAATTAATAATTATTGTTCATTTTGTCTTTATTCAAAGTATTAGGTAAGTATATATATACCTTGTGCATGTATGTGGTCACGTGACCACTTTTTGGTGATCACTATGTGAATAGGGCAAAGATATAATATCTATGCCCTATTCACATGGTGATCACCAAAAAGTTTATTATTTACCATTTTTAAAATGGTAAAAAATAACCATTATAAATTGATCACCAATATGGCGGCCAGCCAAATTTCACACATGTAACATCCCATACACAACATCTATATAAAAATGTGTTCCCTGCTAATTTGATCTGTAATATGACGTTTTCTCTCCTCACAGTTCTCTTGCTGTCGTAATATACCAATGCCATTCTTGTACTTCAATGAAATGAAGTTCTAGCATTTCATAGATGTTATATACCTCTTTGTTTTTAATGTATTGCACAAAGGTAGAGATTAAAACATCTGCTTTGTGCATGCTTATTGAATTAGTGTAAAGGTCACCAGATGAATACAAAATAATAAGAATTCCTCTAAATCACTTAGTTTATGAAAATATCTAGTAATGGCAGGTGCTGCTGGTAGGTGTAAATATACCTGATGACAATGCTCACCGGGACATACCTCCCCGCAAGCAACGACGCCTTGGGTAAAATCGATATCAGACTGCTTTATAAGCAAGAGCGCAGTGTAAGAGAGGGGGAGAGACCATTAGCATTTGGATCATACGGATCGGGAGATTCGAAGGGGTTTAGATAGCTACACAATCAAAGGGACATCTGGTGACTTATACGAACCTACCGCACGACGGCCGGAGGTGAGACTAGGCGGACTCTACGGAGGAAGCTTACTCCACTCTAAACTGGAACTGTTATACCTTGGACTTATTGCCATCACGAGCAGCTGTACGCATCACCATATCCATCAATAAACTTACCGTACTGCCAAGCGTTGTTCATGTTATGGATTGAGCGCCCATCTCATGGACTTGCTCACCACCCGACTAGCATCCCATTAGAGACAATATTAATAATAATCATCATCTCGGACAATGCACTATAATTATAATTAACCCTAAAACAACTCAACAGCGTTCAGTATTCCTGCTGTCAGTACAGAGAGATAGACACAGGATTAACAAAGTATATAACATTTATTTGTAATAAAACTGTAAAAAAATAACAAGTCATAGTTATGTTTGCAATCAGGCATTAACTATGGCCAGGAATAATCAACTCTTCAATCTTGCATAAACTGTTAATTATTACTCCAATACATCTGTTTTATTAACATGATACCGCCCTGGTGTGCCATATTTGAAATGTTTTGCTATAGTTTAGCTCAATGAAATGAGATGACCTAGATACCAAAACTCCCAAAAGTTGGTAGACTGGGGGGCTGCCCAGGTTCATGGGGGAGGTGTATGTCCTTACATCATCGTCACTGTTTACTTAGGTAAGGTGTATGTCCTAACATCATCGTCACTGTTTACTTAGGCTTCTGCTGGCTTTGTGTCACTGCTTTGTTCAGCTTCTGCAGGCTTTTCTTCCTTCTTCTTGTTTATAAAGGCTCCTACTGCTCCCAGACATCCTCCATTTTTGATGAAATTGAAATTGATTGGGCTTTCCTGAAGGATAGAACATAGCTTAGTAAAAAAATTCTGGAAAAAATCTGGAAAAATCTGAAAAATCTAAGCATATTTAAGGGAAGCCAAAGGCAATATTCTGGTAAAATTTGACAAAATTTGACAAACTCAACCGACCACCAAAATATATTCCATAAGTCTAACTTTAGTTATTGGTATAGTATGAGCTATGAAAATTAACTTTAACTCCACTTGAATTCAAGAAAACCAATGACAATTCTGCCTCTCGACAGAAATGATTGAAAACAAACCTATTTTGGTGGGTCACCAAAACTGACCATATATAAGGAATATATTTCGATAATTGATAGAGTTTGAGAAATTTTGAGCCATGCATTCACGGGAAGAATTTGAACTCATACATTCGACAGGCTCGGGCTTGTCTGAAACCACTTCCTCTAAAACGTGTCAAGGAGTGTAAGTCTTACTCCACCATTATCCCTGAAAAATCATAGTATCATTATACTACCCATAGCAGTGGGCGTGTTAGGTAATACTTTTGCGCCCACCTCAAAGTTTCCCTTCCCCTTCTGGCGTGTATATAAGTGTAAGTCAGGGGGTGTTAACTATATTGTGTCACAATAATCCCGTCCGCTCATAGTTCTCTTCACACGCCCAACCTTCTCGGCGTCTTAACGTACCCACACTCCATTCAGGCACCAATATAATTGCCAGCAGTGGCGTATCCAGTTCCCCCCCCCCCCCCCTCAGGGCGGGAGTGGGGGGGGGGGGGGGGGTCCCCATGTTCGGTGACCCCCCTCCGATTTCTCAAATTTTACGCAATTAAACTACCAATAAAGGGATTTGTCCAAATTAGGGGGTCTCTGGAACCCCTCAGATTTAGCAAAGTTTCTATGCCTATAGACCTATACGGGGAATGTGGGTTGTATTTGATGGCCGCGCTTTACCAGTGTTCTACTCTCACTGTACTTAGAAGTTAGTAGGCATTAAAAGACTGTGTTTCACTCCGATCTAGTATATTTGTAAATTTAGATGAAACATATATTAGGACTCACATTATCTGTTCAATATACTCTGTACGATCGGCCGTAGACTGCCAGGTACACACAAAAAACATAGTTTAGCGTGATGCTGTGATTTAAGGTAAATTCTAACCTATAGCTATCATGCTCCCGAGGTTAACTAGTGTTACTATATAAAAACAAAAATAAAAGGACATTTGACACAAAGTGTAGTTAAAATCTAGTGTACTATTTTATTGCTGAATCGATTCTATTAATCTTTATCCTCGGCGCACCACTCGCACCACTACAATTATTCATTAAACCACATTAATTCCTGTTAATTTTAATCTACACACAAATCTGGGCAGTTTTTGGGCCCCCCCCCGGCCAGCGACACATGTACATGATTACAGAAATGCCAACATTCTGTAGGCCTAAGTGTAATTAATGGAGGAAAGCGGGGGGGGGGGGGGGGGGATATTGACATGTTTTGAATCGTACAGATTTATGTCTCAAACTTATCAACGTATATATATATCTGGTTTCAATACATATTATAGTAAAAACTCACAAAAGTGGTGAGTGTCATGTTGACGCTGGGGAAGGACAATCGTTTTGTTAGGCCGGGCCTAACGAATCTAGTGGGGGTCGAACCCACGAGGGGCTCGAATAATTCATTAGTGGCCCAGCGTCACGGCTCACCGGACGGGTGTGGCCGATAGAGGCCTTTTATATCAGAACCACAGGACTGATGCAATACACGGCGTCCTACTTCTAGTATAGTGTAGACAATCTGCGGCGAATAACCCCTCCGCGCCAGAATCGACATCCATGATTCGCAGTTAGCGAGCGTCGAGGTGGCAGAGTGATAGTGTAGACTGATCTTTCCTCCAGCGACACCTGGTGGATTAAATTGAAACCAGGACGACCATGAACGAAAAAAATGTACTCAAATGGGGATTCGAACACGGGCAGGCCACCATCCAAGTAACAACCGGTCTCAATGTTGCTTAACTTAGGGGACCATCCAAATACCCACCGGTATGAACAGATCGTAGCTTAGTGAAATTGACTGTATGGATTTAAACATATCAACCAGGAGCCATCAAGAGATAAAGTCTAGTATTGATAGACTTGGATACCTGCCAAACTGAATTAAACCTTCTGCATACCCAGTATTATTAGATTAAGCAGTTTGGGGTATTTAGGCATATTTCCTGGTACTGACATGTACAGAACCAGAGTTTTGGGGGCGGTGATGTGAGTCTTCCCTGACAAACAAGGGGCCCTTGATGGGGGGGTCCCAATGTCGCATGTCAATTTTAAGAAACATCCATGTCGCCCTGTCGAATTTAAGAATTAGCCCTGTCCCATGTCACTAAGCCCAAAAAGGGCCATGTCGCCGTCTCGAATTTAAGGGTCTAGGGCCATAAACAAGGGGTGCACGTGGTCAACTAGAATTCAGGAGGGATCGGTGAGAAAAAGAAGGGGCGGGCGGTAGTTTGGCAGTGGGTAGTATCCTTGAAAGGGCCCCCTTCCCAGTATGAAGTGGAAAAGGAGAAAGTGGAGGATGGGATTCATATGGGGAGTCCCATTGGAATTGCAAATATATAAATTTATGCAACATTTTGTTCACACTTTAATGTCAGAAACTAATTTCACATCAGAATGTACTGAGCATTTGTATATATTGTTCATTCTTAGTCCTAACACCAAGGAAAATGTACGTATTTTGTTTTTTTTTTCCATATGAAATATTTATAGTTTTATATTCTGAATTTGTAGTCTTATCCCCGTCATGGGTAGCCCTGTGGTCAGGGGTGTCTGGTGACCAGCTGCAGATGGTTATGTGATCTGGGGGAAGAACGGGGGTTGGGCGATAGACACAGCATGTGGTCTCTGTCCTGTGGAGCATTAAATTATTCCGACAGTGATGATAGAAAAGTCTGAAATCCTAAATCAAAGTAGGATTTTTTCTACGGAAAACATTCTTTAACATAATTGTGAACAAATTGATATGTTTAAAGTCAAAAATGAGCAATAATTAAGATAAATACAAAATTCGGAGAATTAAACAAATAATAATATGTTAATACTCGACCCTCCCGTAAATGCATGCAATTCTTCGAGCATGAATTTACAGTTTTTTTTTCTCATGGACCACTTTCATCTCTGGAAATCCCCTTATCTTATTACAGGGGTGCTAAACACTGGCTTTCCCTACCAAGACATATTCGTGAATTAGATAATATTGATATAAAATAGTACAATAATAATGACACTTTAAAATTATGAACAGAAAAAAGGCGTATTGCCGTATGACGGACGATACGTCAAGTTTACCCAGGCATTTACAGGATTCGAACCCGTGCAGAGAAAACACATGAGGTCGCCGGTGAAATGACTTATCCATTTAACCGCCGACCTGATGCTGGAGGTGATTGATTTTCAGGCGGGTAGGTTCCTCCACGGGCCTTACGATGGGGTCAAACATTGCCATTTCTCCACGTCTTCACAAATCAAGGCTCCTGCCCCGCTAAAACTAGTAATCTGTCGGGATAGACTGGGAGGGAGTGAGGGAGAGAGCCCTGCGTGATGGAGGATTAATCTCCAGGGTCCGACCCGGGGGCCCGACCCAGAGACCGCCTGACGGTGTAACCCTTACCGGGCCACGCCCCACCACGCCCCGTTGCACTGCGTAAGTAAACCCCGGTCTCAACCGATGATTGGGACGGAATCTGAGCTGTGTTGCAGTTTGCCCCATGAGTTTAATTTGCCCCAGTCTGAGAGGAGCTCTCTGTTGGTCGTTACAGGGGTGTGCACCTGCCATCCGGCTTAAAGCCTGCAGTCTGTAGCAGAATGTATTGAAGGGGGGGGGGGGGGGGGGGGGGGGGGGGGGGGGAGGTCTTGACACTCAATCCGGCCTTTATTTTTTTATAGTTACCAATCTGGGGCGGAAGCCCTATTAAATCATGTTTGATGGGGGGCCCACCCCCCTGTACATTCATGTTTTGCCCCCCCCCCCCCCCTACAAATTCCTGGGTCCTGGTTACTCCCCACTGCCAAACTACTACCCCCACTTTTCATGACTTACCCCTCTGAATTTTAGTTGACTGCCCCCTATTTTGGGGGGCTTTAGGTCACCGCTCCACAAAATAAAAGTGTGTCAATACCAGAAAATATACAGAAAAAAACAGAAATGGTCAACAAAACTTCTTATGAAATAACTGGAATTTTTTGGGTGAAATAAAGTAACAATAAGGCTAATTACCAAGTTATTGCCCCTATACTGTTCTATGAATATTGTTCACCGCCCCCCTATTTGCTGACCGCCCCCCAATGTTTACATAGTTCTCTTCACACGCCCAACCTTCTCGGCGTGTTAACGTACCTACCCTCCATTCAGGCACCAATATAATTGCCAGCAGTGGCGTCCCCTCACGGCGGGAGTGGGGGGGGGGGGGGGGGGGGGGGTCCCCATGTTCGGTTGACCCCCCTCAGATTTCTCTAATTTTACACAATTAAACTACCAATAAAGGGAATTATCCAAATTAGGGGTCTCTGGAACCCCTCAGATTTAGCAAAGTTTCTATGCCTATAGACCTATAGGGGGAATGTGGGTTGTATTTGATGGCCGCGCTTTACCAGTGTTCTACTCTCACTGTACTTAGAAGTTAGTTAGACATTAAAAGACTGTGTTTCACTCTGATCTAGTATATTTGTAAATTTAGATGAAACATATATTATGACTCACATTATCTGTTCAATATACTCTGTACGATCGGCCGTAGACTGCCAGGTACACACAAAAACATAGTTTAGCGTGAAGCTGTGATTTAAGGTAAATTCTAACCTATAGCTATCATGCTCCCGAGGTTAACTAGTGTTACTATATAAAAACTAAAATAAAAGGACATTTGACACAAAGTGTAGTTAAAATCTAGTGTACTATTTTATTGCTGAATCGATTCTATTAATCTTTATCCTCGGCGCACCACTCGCACATCACCTCGGAGCACATGATGCTGGCAGGCTCGCCCCCCTCACAGTCGGCGTGGTAGCACCGGCCGCAATAGTTGCAGACCAAGTACATTCTGAAATATTACGGAGGCATGTTTAAATACACATTTTTTTAAATTGTGTGCACGAACTAATCGGACCATCATCAATCACAATTTTTAGTAACCGTACGAAATTCGGCGTTCACTCCAACGTCAACATTAAGATTCTATGCCCTCGTTATTTTTTGCCTAGTAGCATCATCGAAAATCATTGTCGCTAAAAAAAACCCGGCGTACCTGTAGTTGCCATCCAAGAATATGGCCTGCGGTTGTGTGGCGTGTTGGTCTTCGGCAAACGTTTCCATCGCCTTCCACCTTTGGTCCGTTAAGTACTCCTCCTGCTCCTGAAAAAAATTGTGTGGTTATAGTTAAATGTGCAAAAGTCAATTTTGCACTTACTACATACCAGCGTGTCCCTCGTAATATTGGCAAATTTCAGAACAATTGTACTCGTGAAATCGCCCCACTCATCATTTTGTTTTGTTTATACATATTTCCCTTCATACGCTTACATGTTTTATTTCCCATGGCCACTTAGCTTCATCGTGTAAATACAAATGTACCAACCTGGGTCGGATCCTCCAGACAGTAGACGCACGTCCACTCTGATGGGCCGTCCGGGAGCTGTTGTTGGTCGTGCGTCCTGGAAAAAATTTCAAAAATCATCACACCGTCCATCATTTCAACATAGGTGGTCGAAACTACCAAATCATCGGCATCTCAATTTTTCTCATCCAATCTCTATTTCATGTTATTGTGCCAGTCTGACAAATTTGCAATTTCTAAATTGTCCTAAAAAGAGCCTGTTGTTTCAGCATGTTACATGAATTCGAGCGACCACAACCATGTCCGACCGCGAGTCCGTCGTCGGGTTTTAGACAGTGTGCATTATTTGGCATGACGATAGTCATCCTACCAGATAGTAAGTTAATAATTTTCTTTCTATGCTTCTCTTCCATCCCTGTCCATCAACAGTGTTGAACAATTTAAACCTACTTAGGGGTGAACAGGGGCGCGCACTCGGTCCATTGGGGTTCCGTCCAGATCGTTTCCTCCTCTTCAATATTTTTCTCCTCACGCGGTGTCCATGCCTGGGATTCCTCTTCCTCCTCCGACCGCACATGGTTGCTTGAATGAGCCAAAAAAAACAACCTTTAAGTGTCTGGAATTGGTTATCTACGTGTATGGGGAGAAAACGAAAAAAAAAAGGAAAATATCTACCAAACGTAACAGCTATTATCCACACAATTATACATTTGTTAACAAACACTCTATATATGGAAGTGTAACCCCCAAGTCATTCTCCCGCAAAGCCTGAAAAAACACTACTTCTCTATATAGGCATGCTATCTTATCAAATTATAGGCAAGTTATCTGATTCACCTACCGGGTTTTCTGCGCGGTCGCCATTGTTCACAATGTGGTGCTTGTGTTTAATATCAGCAAACTTCTGCGTACGTACGGCTTTTATGGTCGTGAGGCTGGCGCGGGACTGTGTGTGTGCACGTGGTGGGCACCTCCTTATAAAGCTGGTGCCCCCCCCCCCCCCCACCCCCCCGGGGGGCAGGGTAATGAGGGGCCATCTAGGTCAGCCGAGCAGCCTGAGCGACCGGTGTCAGGTGTTACATAAGGTGTCGCTCGCGCAGCGCAGCCCTGGCAGCTGGAGGTGCACGTCCTGACACCTGACTCAAGAAACCACCCGTAAATGCACACAGCCCCACACCCCCAGCCTGTGAAATAACTTCAGAAAACGTACCTCAAAGTCGCACATCCTGGCACCGTAACCTTGCGAAGTAATTTCCTACCTTTTATTTTAAATTTGAAAGTAGTCACATTATAAGGTTTAGGGCGTAATATAATTATTCCTAATAAAAAAATGTTGCTTTTGTTGGCAAAAGCGTCTAAATCACATAATCCTAACAATGCATATAAAACACCGGACATTGTCCGAAATTAAGCTGCTGCACCCTATAGGCCGGGCCTATAGGCCTTCACCCGGGGATCACACTCACACTCGTGAGTCTAGATCTGCACACTCACACTCGTGATTCTGCACACTCACTGCCAGGTGCGTTATTTTTAAGGTTTGCACATTTTTTTATACATGTGCACACTTCTCATGGAATTTTTTCATTCCCATATATCGGGGGGTGCATATCCAATATTTGTGGTGCACAATCTCATTAATGATGCATACGTTTTCAGCTTAATTTCGGACACTACGTGCACGAGTTCGTTATATATATCTATAGGTCCTCTAGATCTACAAGAAGTCGTGGCGCCGAAGGGGACATACGATCATATTTTCTTGTTCAACCACATATCCAAAATGTCCACTTATCCGCATAACAGGCAGGAAAGATGCCCATGAAGGTTGCTCGAACTTTTCCTTGTGCCACATTGTATAAGGACTTATGTATCTGGATTCGACGGTGCTGGGTCGGTACCACTTCACAGCTGCAAACACATGTTGCCTCTTCTGCCCGGTTGCATTACATTGTATGTAATGTTTCATGTAGTGGGTGGCGATGCACGGTCGCTCCCGGGGGTCAGTCTGTCCGTCGTCGTACCAATTTGCCATTAGTCTAGACAACTTTTTACCACTGCTGGAATTTGTGCTGGAATAAGTCATGGGGCCATATTTTACGACTTTAGACTTCACGTAAACTGAAGGCAGAAATGACTTCTCTAGGATCTCCTGTTCTGTGGGGTACATCTTTTTGTATGTTTTTTTGAGCAGCTCAAGATCGTCCGAGTCGATCCACACATTTTCTCCTCTAAATGTCTCGAAGCCGTCGGGGAGACTCCATAGGCTCTCGCACTGCGCGAAATCTCGCTCATTGGGTACATCGAGTGTTTCCAGGACTGTTCTTGCTTTCTTCTCTCCTTCTCCCAGCTGGCAGTGTTTGCCAAATTTCCCCTCGTGTTTGGACGGCATTTCGGCGCGCGCCTGACTGACACGACTCATCCTGTGAAACCTCTCAAACAATTGTTTCTCTATCTGGCGATTGTTAGTCGGCACATCCCCCAAGTAACCATTATACCGCTCAAAACTGAACAGCCAAGTACTGGGAGCTGGACCATACTCCCGGAGACACTCCTTTAAATGGAGATGTAGATGCATGTTTGGGGTAATGAAATCAGAACCGAACTGGAGCTCTGTGCTCTTGCAAAAGTGCAATAGTTTCCTGTGTGCCTGTTCTATCTCGTGGTGTGTAATACAAGGCTTGCACAGAAGTCGAGTGGCTTCTACGAAACGCTGCCAGCTATGAAGCATATTCTCCGGCAAAAGGCCCTGGAGGCAGTATCCAGACGAGACTGTAACCCAATTCTTCCACTCCTTTGCCGTCCACATCCCAGCGTTCGATTTGATGTTAGTTACCACGCAGTCATCCGGTAGTCCCTCTTTAAACTGATTCAGACGAGTATCAATAGTCAACACCTGATTAGCGCTTAGTACAACGTCATCTGTTGAATTCTTCTTCTTCTTTGACAACTCTTTGTCGGTCCACCTCTTCCACATTCGCTTGGCAGTCCCTGAATCCCAATAATAAAAGCACATATGTGAAATCGGTATTGAAACCCCAATGAACTAATAGTCCAAATTAAAGGCAAATGCAATTTCCATTTCAAACACATTATCAGTGCTAAACATTAATTAACGTTAGGTCAAGCTTCAACACTTACCCAACAGTACATTATGCATCACATCGATCGAGAGGAACCTGAAGAAATGAATGTCATATAATACAGTTACTGCTAATGGAAACATTTGTATTAATGTTTATTCAAATGTCAAATTAAAATTGTTAATATTTTGGTATAATTCTGTGTAAGATTGGCCTTTAAATTTGTTCGGCCTGGAGATTGAACTTACCTGATGGGATTGAAGTAGGGCAATTCCAGGAGGACACAGGAACGAGCTCCATACTGTTTCTCAAGTTTACTTTTCTCTCTCGGGGTGGATGCAGCTGTAATCTCACTCACTCTCTCCTTGTGTTGGTCCAGAGTACGAGGAGTCCAATTCGCCATGTTGAATCCTCCACGGTTTGAATTCTTGAATTCCTTCAGACATTTTGAACAACCCATGATAGCATTAGGTAGCAGGAAACCGCAGGTCTTCCTCCCTGCAGGCAGGTCGGCAGCAACGTTCAAAAGCGCCAACTTAACGGTCTTGCCATTTGGGCAAACGTTGGTTATAAGCCTTTTTCCCTGATGCCAGAATTCCTTGAGTTCGTTGACTAGGGGCCTCAGAAAACTGGTAAGGTCGGCAGGTTCTTTACTTAAGTTTGGAATGATACCGTATAGTATGACGTTCTCAAGTCTGTACCGCTCATTTCTGGGTAGGTTAAGTATTGTTAGGTAAATGCCCCCTACTGACATCGAAGCTTTCCGAGAGAATGGTTGAAACCAATCGATGTTCATCTGAAGAGCCAAGTTGTTTTCATTATCAAGAAAGCCGTCGTTGTTCGCGTTAAATTCTTTCCATACCGAACCGTCGTAAATGTCAGCAAACACTCCTTTGGGTATCCTCCTGCCCTTCCACTCTCTACATTTCAGCTCAAAACCTGGACGTTTCATCATAACCTGCAAACTCTTCTCGAGCGACTGGTAACAGAATGTCCTGACTGGAAGGAAGGCAATTTCCCCCACAATCTTGGTCTCATAAAACAATTTCCTGTTGCAGCGTTTTAAATCATCACCGATGGTAGTACACCTAATGGGTTGCTGATTACCATTACGATCCGTGTAAAAGCCTCGAGCTCGCACACGCTCAGTGGTGGACAACACAGAATGCGACAACGTATAACAGGCCGGGCAGCATACACTGATAGAGTAATTAGTCATCGTTAGGTCTGTACCCAACCATTTGTACATCATCCGCATCGTTTTGGGGAATACTGCCTCCGCTGCTTGTGAAACCCGGTCATTACCTGCTACCGTCAATAATTCACAAATGAAGCACATAACTTTAGCCATTTGCGTATCACTGGTGAAGGTGTGGATCTGCCACTGCAAAAGAAAGAACAGAACCCATGAAAATAGGCTTTGGATATTCTTATTAGGGGTACCACTAACAAGCCTTGCCAATGGGCTAGGACGACCCGTCCCGTCACCGAAAACCACTTTTAAGTGACGGATGGCCCTGTTGCGAATCTTGACTGCCTCTGGATCAAGCTTATCATTTTCTTCCGTTTCTTGGGAATCTTCCATGGTACCGTAATAGTCTTCCATATCATCACGTGACTCCTCATCGGCTTCCATGGGTACCGCCTCTTCAACAGGCTGATTGCGACCCACAGGCTGACTGTCTGCTTCTCCCGGATTGCCGACTTCAGCCTGCCGCTGATTAGCAGCTGCAGCTTCTTCCCGAATACCAGCTCCAACCTGGATACCACCTTCAGCCCGAATTCCCGCTTCAACCTGCATACCACCTTCAGCCTCAATACCCGCTTCAGCCTGGTTACCTGCCTCAGCCTCAACACCTGCTTCAGCCTTGTTACCTGCCTCAGCCTGAAAACCTGCTTCAGCCTGGTTACCTGCCTCAGCCTGAAAACCTGCTTCCGCCTGGTTACCTGCCTCAGCCTGAAAACCTGCTTCAGCCTGGTTAACTGCCTCAGCCTGAAAACCTGCTTCAGCCTGGTTACCTGCCTGAGCCTGAATATCTGCAGCTTCGGCCTCAAGACCCACTTCTGCCTGATTGCCAGCGCGTTGAGGTAAACCAAATGGGAGTGGTTCTGCAAGACACATGTATAAGAATAAATTAAATGTACAGTCGGGTTTCAGAGTACAGACTTTCCCACCCAATGTTGTTTCTCTGACTCAAAAGCTACGATAGAAAGATGCATGGAGGGATACATATATATAACGTCCATTGTTCAAGTCATTCATTATTTGAACAATTGTTTAATTGTCAAGAAAAGATTTAGGCTGGCGATAATTTTCCAAACACTAACTGATCATTAAGAGTATAGTAGGTATTTGAAAATAATATCTATGCGCGCAAGCTAGCTAGGAAGGTTTTGAAGGATATCGATTTCAGGTGAAAGTGACTTTATCCTAGTTATACTATTTATCTGGTACTCACCATGCTCCATAAGATGCTTCCTGTTATATGTACTTTTTGAAACTGCACGTTTACATGTGTCGCACCATCGGTTTCGGCTAGTGTCCATATTTCTTCTGGTTTCTGCCTGGTCACTGGTCAGACCCTTGAAACACCACGATCGCGAGGCCATGGCGAACTTGAGTTAGACAGCAGCACTTCAGGGCGATGAACCTTCCCCATTTGCGACCGCGACACAAGTATTTATATATGGTACAGACCGACGCCTATGGTCCCACCAGCTGAAAGCCGCGAATTGCCGCGACATGCCACAGCCCCGACCCAGGGGTAGTTGCACTCGAGCTCCTAACCTCAGACACCCGTGTGAAATTAAAGCCGAGAACAGCCTGCCACAGTATTACCAGGAGATTACTGTCGCCTCCAGCCTGGCCGTCACGGTAGCGCGTTGTCGTGATTTGTCGGGCGCGTGAAGTTTCTTCAGCTTTCGAAACGCATCGTCCGCCGTCTGGACTGGTGAGGGCATGACACCTGCCATTAAAACCTAGGGTCTATCCATTAAAGGGCGGTGAAGTTTCCTCAGCTTCCGAAACGCATCGGCTGCCGTCAGGTCGACTGGTCATAGGATTTCATCTGCCTTGAAAACTGAGCTCGAAGTTTAGCTCGAAGGTCAAACCTTAAGCTTTCTGCTACTACTTAGGGCCAGCTTATTTCGTTATATAGTGCGTTTGGTGTACGGCTACGTGAATATCATGAGTGTCAAAATCCTGAGTGCCACCCTTGGTGAGAATCTTCTTAATTACTTTTGTTCTACACGTGATACGAGTCGATGGCCGACTTTCCAAATTATTCAAAATAGGTAAAACATATGTATTCATTCTGGGGGTCGCCCTTCCTAATTAAATAATATGGCCAGTTTTCTGAATTCTAGGGTGTGGCCATATGGCAGTTATAGTTTATTCTGTCTGTTTGAATAGCCTGGCCATGGTAATTTGGAAAGAAGGTGTTTGTTTAAAGTTGAGATGACAACCTTCATGTTCTCTTCTTTCTTTTTTTTTCAATATATAGCTGCCGCGTACTTGGTTCTTGTATCATGCGTGGAATTTGTTCGAGCTGCCAGTGGCGGACACTGGCCTAGGGTCGTTCACAATAAGCCTGGAGTAACCCGTACCCGGTTGGTCAACCTCACTGCTCCATTTACCGGTCACCCTCCACCAAAACACGATGCGATGACCGGCCTCACCTTTCATGACACCCTGCAAGCCTTGTTGGACCAGGACCATACCGTAACTGACACTGGATCTGAAGCCAACCCAGGAGACGGAAACATTAAAGAATTCCCAACTGTGGTACTTCTCTCTTCGTACACTCTTCTTCTTATCCTCGCCGTAGCCATAATTATTAGCATATTCTTTGTTTGCTCCAGAATTAATCGCATCTTCGCAGATGCTCGTTTTCGTGTATACTTGCTTGTCTCGGGCAATCACAGTGTATGGCTTAAAATAGGCACGTTCCCTGGACATTTTGGAGATTATATCTTTCAAACAGACGATCCTATCACACTGACTAAAGCCGAAAATATATGCCTAGGCGCACGATACACATTTAACTGTGTCATCCAAATGACCGACTGCTATACCGGCACATCGACACGACTGCCCACACATTTAAAGGTTAATAAACTGAAGGACATCATGTTGACAAGATTGATGACTAAGGACATTATACGCTACCAGTTGGTTACCATGGGTAAAGGCATAGGAGAGCCTGTTCTTTTGGGGAAATACCGGCCCGGTGAGCTTGCAATTAGTACTAATACTTCAGTCGACTTAAGCCGTGTTGACCTTGATTAAGTCTTGTGTGAAAAATGTTGTATTTTTGTGTGTTTACTACCAATATGCTGCCGAACGTGCGTCAATTGATACAAGTGTTATGATTATAAATTGAATTTGTAGCTAAATAAAATTTCGGTTTTGGAAAGAGCAGTATGACGCTGACAAGAGCGCTTTTACTCTGGCTCGGGCTAGGGTCAACCCCTTAGGTAATCTGTGTGACAGGCCCCTAATTTAGGGGCCTGAGGCTAAACTAGGTCTGCAACCAAAACTAGTAGTGGAATTAAATGTGGTTAACGCCACAATCTGGCGATCGGGCTCCAACCGAAATTATGGCTATAGCTAATTAAGCTATCGTCCCTTAATAAATCTCGACACCTAAATTGACTTGTTTGTTTTTTAAATTATTAATTTTGCAATGTCACAGAAGCTCCAAGTTACCTATACATAACTCCCGGAGAACTCCCACTTTAAAGGGTTACACTATATGCATGAGGTTTTTTTATTCTCTCACAGAAAGAATATAGGTCACCGTGCCTTACAAATCCTAGAAAGTATTTCGGGTTCATCAGGAGACTACATGGTCACTTGTAAATTTTGATACTGGGAGCGATGTATTTGATCATAATAAAATTTCTGAAAAATTACTTTTGCACCTTACTGCATGGAATCTAACTAAAAAGGATCCACTAGAAAAGAAGTAACAGTTCTTAATTAAAACCGGCTTCATGCAACATTATTTTTTCATGACTGCGAAATAAGTACGAAGAGATGATTCATGTCGCATCATTTTAAAAATCGTATATCGAGCTTATGTTTGTTTAAAATACACTTTTTATGATTGATTTATGTTATTATTGATAACAGGCCTAGGTGTCATTCCATTGCTCTTCTAATGGTAGAGACCTTGTACCATAACACTCATCAAAAAAGTGTTGTATTGTAATCGATTTCAAGTTCGTGGTCTATCTTCAAGAAATAGCACATTCGGGTTTTCAACAAAATGACAGGTCATTATAGTTAAATGCGTTTCGTATCGTAAATAAAAAGTATTCATAAATTTAAGATTCACTTATGAGAAGGACCTGGATAACGCGTACGGTTTTAGACTAATATAAGGCGAGTCTTAGGCAACCAACATATCTATAGAAATACTTCCCTGCTTATCGAGCATGCCACAATCAAAACAAGAAGCGCAAAGTTCTTTGATAAAAGTTTATAAAACGACTATACAATTGAAGAAAGTACAAAGACCTAACATACAGCGTGACACAGACCATACAATTAAACGTAGTGTAAAGAAAACATAAAGATGATAAACATAAACATCACATAAAATAGAGCTTTAAACAGAAATAAGTTAAATTGGCTGTGCATCGGCGATACCCGACCGATACGCGGGCTTCACCGCCCAGTCTGGGGTGTTGGGAGGAGGCTGTTGGCGTTTTGGATCAGGGTCGGGGACATCGTTCCGCTTCTTTTCCAATCTAACGCCCCGCTGACGGCGGGTATTTTCTTTTTTCTCAATTACGTCCAGGTGGGCTTTGTAGGCACTCAGCTCATCGCTCTCCCACACGAGCGGTTTGACGCGGCGGTGGAATCGCTCGGTGGTCTTCCCGTCTTTGTCGACCGGAAAATAAAGTCCGCGCTCCTCGTCGCTCGTGTAGTCGGGGGTGAGGAGGCGCCTCACGGAATTCTTTCGAGCTTCGTCCCACGTTGTGACGATATTTTCCAACCCCACTATCCGTCTTCTGAGCTTCTGAAAAGTTAAAAAGACACTTTTTTATTTTAATACAGTTACGACATACTTGGTCAAGAACATCCAATAAACACTAACAAGTTTTTCAATATTTCAGTTGCCTTAATTTAAAAGCTGGTCACTGCAGTTCATTTCAAAAGCGTTCCTTTATCCTTGGTCTCTATAACATACAGGCACTTTTTATTAATTGTGTCATATCCATTCTAATTGTATGTCAAGATTATTGTCCAAGGAAGCAAGTAAGGTTACAGTGCTCTATAAAAATTCATAATGTAAAAAAATTATAATTGTTTCCCAAGTTTCAGTGTTACAACCATAAGATCATTTCACAGCCGGGCCCCCTGTTTTAAGCCAAATTGCCGATTCACAGCTACAGCCCCCGGTATAGTTCCGACCGCAGTTCGTACGTATACCCCTTTTTGAACCGAGTGGGTCCCCGGGAAGTCACACCCCCTATACCATAGACCCCCGGCATAGACCATAGACATTACTCTTTCTCCTCCGCTTTGCACTTGAAAAGTGTAAAATTTCGGCCTGCCTGAATCGAACTACGTCAAACAATGTTGAGAACAATAGTCCGCAAAAGCCATGATGTCAGGCGGGCCCCTAACGGTCACTGCACGCTGCTCCCGTGCCTAAACATGGGCCGGGCTGGGCCGGGGGTCCCCTCTATGAACTTTAGTAGGACCCAGCTGTCAGATTTGCTATTTCCACTAATAATGCTCGCAAACTTATGAAAACATGTATTTTCATAGGGGAACTATCAATGTGCATTATGATATACTTGAAAAGAAAAAGAGTTAATAAATATCAAAGTTATAGGCAATGTTATTGTCGGGGTGACCGCGGTCCAGCCGGGTGTTATCGGTGCCCCCTCCAGGGCGGGCCGGGCCGGTGACCGGGGGTGTAGGGTTACCGGGGCCGGTCGTAAAAGGTTTAGGCCCAACACGTGTTGCGGGAGGGGTCCGTGACGTCAGACTTTTGTGGTCTATAGAGGAAGTCTGTAACAAAAATTTATTTACCTCGTTCACGTGGTGACGGATGATAGCCTTTTCATTGTCAGCCTTCATTCGGTTCTTCCGGATTCTGTTGGCCCTGCTTTGGAGGGTCTTGAAGTAGGTGTTGGCAGCAGCTAGAAAAAGAGGAAGGACATGAAGTATGCTTAAAACTGGAGCCATTAAGTAGACAAAGGCAATATAAAGGCAATAAATCAAGGGAATACATGTTAAAAATGCAAAGTGAGGGTCAACATATTATTCACGAATTAAAACCATCATTACACCGGTATTATATTTCTTTGTCCAGATAATAGAACTTACGTTTTTTTCAGATGACTGGGAGGATAACTTAAATTATAAAAGTAACAATTTACAATGTAAGTGGAGCCTATTTAGACACTAAAAACAGATTTCCAGCATTTCAAGCATGTTAAAATTTGTGTTAATTGAAGGACCAATACTTTGGAATCATGGCAGTAGATGCATGAAATGTACAGCTGCAGGTTAGTTAACAAAGAAACTTGCTACCTATGGGACTTACCTAACACCTCTTCTCTGGGGGTATCTGGCCCCAGGCACACGTTGTCAACAACGGCCTTGATGATCGCAACGTTATCCGGGTGTTTGATCCCCGCCCTGAATGTTGGAATATATTTATATTGTTCAATTCATCGGCATCACGTCAAGTGCTCTATGACTCTATTAACATGAAAAAAAACAACAGCAAAACTTATATTCAGCTGCAGCTTCTGTTGTTCAGGAACACATTACCCATTGCTTACTTAAAAACAATATTATTTTCTGTACTATTCATGTTGTTATGACGTAATCAACTTACCCAGGGTTCAGGTTGAATCCCCAAGCAGGCTCACCGCTCTTGGCCTTGTAGGCCGAACGAACGAGTTCCTACAAACAATATAATAAGCCAATAATTAATAGTGGACTTCTAACTATATGTCAGTGTACGAAATCATTGCGGATTTTCGTTGTTTTCCGGGATGTTCCCTGGCGGCGCGGCAAAAGAGAAGAACATCAGGGCTATACTAGGAATGAGATCATTTCTAAACAAACCGAGAACTATATTAAACGGTAACGTTTTCAAGGTGAGATTATTAGTTAATTATAAGCTGTAAAAACAAACTTTAGAACTTACACATATTTCATTGCGTGGTCTGGGTGGTTTGTCAGCTGCAGCTGGCTTCGCTTGGTTCACGAGCACCTCCACCTGGGCCTTTGCCGCAGCCGCTTCAGCCTCCGCCCTTCGGCACTTCTTCTCCAGCTCCTCCATCCTGGCCAGCAAATGGGCCATGGACGGTTCAGCTGTAGACGTGGAGGGGCCGGACGAGGACGAGTATTCGGGCGTGAACGACCTTTGGGACGTCGTCGACGAGAACGACCCTTGCGATGTCAAGGGCCCGGGCGTGAACGACCTTTGGGACGTCGTCGACGAGAACGACCCTTGCGATGTCAAGGGTCCGGGCGTGGACGACGTTCTGGACGTGGAGCTGGGGAACCACGGATGGGATTGCGACGAGGAGGGCGTCATCCCCAAGGGCGTGGATCCGGAGGGCGTGGAGGGCGTGGAGGGCGTGGAGGGCGTGGACGACGATGCGGATGGAGTACCGCCTTGGGAACCACCAAGGCTAAGGTCCACGTCGTTGAGGGTGGATCCCTCTTCCGCGTACAGGGAGTCGTGAAGAGACTGATCCGCAGAGAGATCCGGAAACCCATTCTGTGACCCATACTGACGCGCATCCGCAGACATATCCAACAGCAGAGTACCTACGCCTGCTGATGAATCATGATCGGTTATTTTCTCGCCACCCGGTTTGGGGCTGCTGGTCAAGATCCTGCATGAGCTCGTAGACGGGTTTGACAGAACAGCGTCACTATAATCAGTTGACCCGTTCATGGTGGCAGCAAGTTTTCAAGTGATCTATATAGCCATATGCCACGCCGTATTTATACATGCCGGGCAGGCCCCCCTGTGGATACATGATCTGGTGAAAGCGATCTTTTATCGATGAGGCAAGACTTTGAACATAAGTTACGTGGTAGACGTGACGGGGTGTGGACGGGGTAAGAGAGACTTTTACCATAAGTTACGTGCTAGCCGTGACGGGGAGTACATGGGGTATCAGCGACACCCTCACCGCCGCCCCTTGTGAGGCCTGTTACGTGTCAAGAAGTGTTAAGACTACCCCGCGGGCCGCGTGCCGCGGTACTCCTGTGAGGGACCTGACACAGAAGCTAGTTGACATGCGCCGCCTCAGATGGCCAACAGGTGGACGCGGTCATCACAGACGCGTGTCCCGGTGTCAAACGCGACAGAAGTCATTTCAGATGAACCCCCTGTCGATCGGCTCTCTGAAGAAAATAGCGGCCTATTAGACGTGCTTCGCACTACCCAGTGTAAAAACTTGTGAAGCCCCCGGCTAGAAGAAGTCGTTTTAGTTGTACCTTACCTAGCGTTTAAGTTGTCGACCGAGGGTTAACTTTTCGCTAAAGACTAGACGAAGCCCTTACAGTACCTGGGGAGTTGTGATGTCGTGTGGGGTGGGGGGTATAAATATGTGCCTGTACTATACACTGGTTCAGAACAGCCACTTGATGGCCATGGACATCGAGCGACTGTTAAACGCAAGTCTGCGTCTGCGTCTTGTTCGGGAGGAAAGGCCAGTGCTGAGACCTAGTCACCTCCAACCCGCGGACCAATCCGACCATCAGTGGCTGCTTCTCTTGTTAGTGATATACCTGGGGTGGAAATTTATCGGTATCTTCTGGAAATTGGCAGCAGGCTGTCGCTCGTTGGCGCAGGGTCAACGTCGGAGGGCTACAGTGCAGTGCTGTCTGAGAATCTACTGCCGATGGGAAACGCTCCTTTTTCCACTGGCTCCCATTCCCACCGAAATGGAAGCCGTAGGAAGTGCTGCCTGCCCACGAATGATCATCCAAAGACCGAGCATCCTGTCCAAGGCCCTGACCGTCGCCTGGTCGGGCCCACTCACGGTCCATCTGAATGGCAGTGACGAACCCTTGACGTTGGAACTCCCGCAAGAAGTCAAGATTCCTCGTACGGAGCGCGTGCGCCTGAACAAATTTTTCAGGCACAGACTTTGTAGAGCGAGCGTTTGCCTGATAAACAACAGGAACAACATGGCCCAAGAACTACTCCCAGCCGAAAAACTGGGCTGCATGCCTGACGTAGACTCTTGGGTGTGATGAACAGTTACATAAAAGTGTACGATATGTTTGAAGTAGATATGGCAAAATTTTAATTGTGAAATGCATATGTTCACGAAGCTTTCGAGTTACATATGTACATTAGTGTATGGTCAGTAAATACAATTATGGGAAAATAGGCGAAACGTTGACACGTGGACATCATAAAACCTTTTCCGCATGCATAACAATAAAACATTTTGATATCATGAACGTGTGTAGTCTTATGTGGCTGTGACTAATTATAAATGGGAATTCATGAGGATAATGTGAATGAATTGCAGCTGTACATGTGTGACGAAATTATGAGGGCGAGTATATATTCTAAACAACAAAAATCGAACATGAATGAGAACTGATAACTTTTGAGCTGCAATAAAAGGAAGAGTTAATAGCTAATGTATATATAACCAACTCAATTTAAAGTCAAGCGTCTGCATGCGCTTTGAATCCTACGTTGTCTGAAATACAGAATTGAGATGAAAACAAAAAGTGCTGGTATCATTATAAAAGTAAGTCCAATGTTCAACAGGTAAACAGTACCGTGCACACTGGGGGGGAGGAATGGTACGTGGGGAAGATGCAAGTCACCACGAAGTTTCTTGTATTCGACCTCATTCAGTCGAATCTCTTTCATGTATGTACGGAGGGAAAGGAAATTGTCTTTTGCTCGCTTAAAAATATCCTCTTGGCGGACTCGCATTTGCGGGCTAAGAGGTAAAATTGGGAATGGTTTATCGTACGAAAAATCCGGGTTCACAAGTCGGCTAAGTGACAGGTTGAGGTGTTGAAGACTAGCAAGGTTGACGGGGAAAACTGTTCTTAAGGGGCCTGCTGTAGAAGGCAAACAGTTAACACTTGAGACTGGAATTTCCCATTCTTTGGCGGACACAGAACAACCACATTCAAAGGCACGAACGCACGATTCACATCCAGGATGGGTTGTTGTTCGGTTGGGGCAGCGCACAACGACCTCGTCTATGTGAGAGAACAAATAGGTCCCTGTTGCAATGACTTGGATGTTCGACCTTCTGAAATTAGACTGAATGAGTATTTTGAAATCACAATAAAGTTTGACAGACTCATGATCACGTAGATAGATAGAAATGAGGCCCGACGAGGGAGAAAGCCTGCGAATTGGTAGGTCATAATGACAAAACTGAGAATGGCAATTATCCAGATCTGGGTTGGAGGATACCGTGTATTGGGTTGCGGACACCAATAAATAAGCCGGTGTGTTGGAGAGGCGAGTATAATGCCCATGGAAGGCTAGAGGGAAGGTGTTTACTTTTAGAACCTTGAATATTTTGTCTAAGGAAATAACGGGAATCTTCAAAATAGTTTTCAGAACATTTCGCTGTAAAACCGGGGGGACTAAAACAGTTACACTTCTATACATGTCGCGAGTGTTTGGAATATAAATATTTGAACGATTGGACTTGGAAAGGAAAAGGTACCGAATCTTCCTCATATCAGTCTCCGATATCAAAGAGTTACTCAGCCTGTTCTCCGTTAGGTCGCGAATAGCCTGTAGCAAGACATCAAGGGAATAGTCCAGTTTAAAATCCAGTAGACGCAATTCTTGCAAATCTTGCATCAACCTGACCATCAATTCCCGGTTACTAATGTAAGCCTGGAGTCCTCGGGACAAATTGTATATGGAATGAGTGTTCTCTATGATGGCCTGGAGTTGGATTTCCAAAGTGGAGTCAACTACCTTTAGGACTGCATTTATTTTGCCATCGAGGAAGCCAATTTCATCGGCATTTACCTGGTCAGCACGAGTCTGTTGCTTCAAGTCATCGAGTGTGGCCGTTCCAAATAAAGTCTCGGAGAACTTGCCGATTTCTGGAATCAGAGCCCGCTGCTTCCTGGATTTGGCTGATGGAGGTGTTGGCTGGGCCGTCGATTCCAAAATTGATTGCACTTCCCGGAGTCCGTTGGTGACCTTCGCTGCTATAGTCTTCCCAATAGATGTTATGTTATTCAACATAAGTTGGATTTTTCGACACTGTTCCATTGAACCGGCTGCCAGGGTAGCGCCGTGTCTACAATTTAGTGCGGCTGCCTGTTTGGGAGAAGGAGGAAGTGGTAAAATGATATCGACTTCGGTAGTGAAGTACTCATTACCTATGTGGATGGACGGTTTACTCTCGAATACTACACCATAGTTGGTACGAAAACGATTTACCGTACTGGTGCATAGGCATGGCTTAGCTGAGACAGTGCCCAGGATAAAGAGTCCACGAAGGAGGAGTATGAATACTGTTGGAGCCATGTCTGATGCAGGCTAGAGACCGCTCTAGTCTTTTATTACTTTTTCCCAGTCACGGGAAGGAGTAGACAGACAGTCGCCACGTGCACCTGGGATCTAAAGGTTTTGACCTCCGTGCAGAAACCTTACGTTAATGCCAAAAGAAAAGCCGTGCGAAGAGTATAAGCTTAGGCGTATGCTTGCTAGTAAGCTTTCGTTGGTTAGGGTGTCGGCTTGTTCTAATTGAATTGGAAGGCAGACTTCAAAATGAATTGTTGGCATGGGGTTCCTTAACTTGTGGATGAGAAGTGAGAAAGCCTGTAAATGCCATTACTGCCTGATATTTATAGGTTTTATTTGCAGGTGGTTTATATGGAGTTCAGGCCGATTTAAGTCTGGACTGGCTGAAATTAGTCTCAAACCTTAAGGTCGGCTTTATATCTAACCAGCTTAGACCCAGTTTAAGGTGAATTATTTAGGGTAGTTATATAGGCCGGGAGGTACCTTTTATCCATACAGAAAATGTTTAATGAATTTTTAATGAATCTCATCTCTCACGGATGACTTCAAAAGAAGTTAATTTCAAACACTTTTAATACTCCATCTATGGATGGTAAGGGTAAATGGTTTTCCGGGTGGGAGGGGCGATGGATGGTAGGGTGAAATAGGCCTGTCAAAGATTTAGCTACATGTGCTTTGCAGCTGCAGGCAAACGTAGGTTGGGTATGGAAGTGCCCGACCCAGCAGTAGCCTGCATGGGGCAACTCTGGCCCGTGTTAACTCGATAACTAACCCCTGATTAATGGCGGGGAGTCCGTCAGATGACACCCAGCATGATACCTGTGTCGCTCTTGAGTGGGTTTGGTGTGAGTTATGTGATTACCAAGATTGTGCCCCTGCCCTTGTCAGATGTCAGAGGGGGGTACAGATTAGATGGGGTGCTTCCGGGTACTTATGGGTGTTAATGGATTAAGGCCGGCCATGATGGACGCTTCCAAAATTTGCCGCCGTTAGGAATGGACCTGGTTTATTAGGAAATGTTATGCACAAGGGAACAGGGGAGCGAGGGATAGCTGCAGAATCGCGAAAATGCTTTCTGTCATGTTACTTAAAAAGTACATGGAACTTGTTAACTAATGGTCATATTTAACTGAGACAATTAATTTAAATGAAGTGTGATGCCCAGTGTCTCCTGTTTATTCAGATGCTAAGATCGGGAAAGAAGGTTATTTAGAATGTTTGCAAGAAGTATATAGGGTAAAAAGGGGGTATATCGCGCATTTTATTTCATTTTCACAGAAAAATATCTCCTACATATAAGGCTATCAAAATTTACTTCTCAATTGAATTTGGTCATATAGAACTATATGAGACGTAGATATTGATATCATTTTTTTCTCAATAGGCCTAACCTATATTTCATAGAGTAAGGATAAACAAAATACTTTTTTTATGCTTTGTATCGCGCATGTCAGGCTAATATCGCGCATATAGCATGTTAAATATCGCACATCATTCTTGGAATAAGATTAAATCAAAGGTAAATGTGCAAATTAATAAAAAAAACACATTTACCCTTTATACTTCAGGTCCGTTTATACCATATCACCTTCAATTAAAACCTTCCCCGTTCTGTTTTATAATTCAGACACTCATTTAGGATAATGATGTGTCATAAAATTGTATTAAGATTCATGAGATATTCACAAAAATATTAATAAATCTATATTTCAAGGTCCAAATTTTGTCTTTTATTTGTTTTTTTCTGAAGGGTGACCTCCGATTTTGTTTTTTGATATAGAACTATATAAAGTATATCTGCTGGGGTTATTTACCAATTTCTACTTCTAACTCTTTATGGGTAGGAGGTAAAAATAACAATAATCTTTTTTTGAGATTAATATCACGCATGTCAGGCTTATATCGCGCATTTATCATGTCTAATATCGCGCAGTGTATATAAAATAGACTTGGAACAAACAAAAATATCATTATGTTCCCCAAAATTGGTACATGTGTACTCGAGGTACATGTACATCATTGTTTTTAATTAATAGTCGCTATGCTTTATTTGAGGGGTTGGCAGTTAGTTATGATAATGATACATCATACAATTTTACAAAATATAATTCTAATTTCATAGTGATAATGGTTTAGGGCCTGTATCGCGCATCCTGTACTTCTGAAAATACAATTTTTGTCTTTACTTAGTATCTATAGAGGTCATAAAGTAATATAATGATTTAGTACGAGCATAATGGTAAATTCTAAGATTTATTTAATTTTTGTTGTCATTTGATTATATTTTCTATGCCTAAGGGCTATAAATAAAAAATGCGCGATATAGCACTATGCGCGATACAACCCTGTTTTACCCTATAATAAATTTATAATATTCGGAATTTAAGCCGGATCAGTCTCATTACCATTAGGACTATCATGTTTAAAAGTAGTAGTTGAGGAGAGGGCGGGTTCGAGCAGGTTTTTTTTTTTTTTATAATTTTCCATTTTTTTTAGGGTCTTTTTGATTTAACAACTTTTCGATTACAAATGGAGAGTTCTCCTTTAAAAAGCGTAACGTCCCGATCCTGTTTAAAATAAGTTAACAATCAACCTCCTCTCTTGACATGACGATTAGGGTTCAGAGTAGTCCTATCCTTATCATTAATTTGATAATACAAGTCTGATGGATGAACGAAAAACGTAAGGCATGAAGGGGATTCGAACCCGGGGCCGGGAGAGATAGCTGGTAGCCAAAATCCACCGGGTTCAATAATACGATGACGTCGGAAACCAGCGAAAAGACGTCTAGAGGTCCTTCCGGTCGCAGGACCAAATACGTCGAAACTACGTTGGGGAAAACGATGACGGGCAATGTAAATTGAAGTTGATAGAGACACATCAGTGACAATTGAGGGCGATCAAAATTAATAACTTGTGGTATTGCTTGTTTTCCAAATCGGAAAACCCACTGAAACACGAGGACCGAAGCTACAAAGTGTCTCTTTTTGGTAAACACCTTTCTGGTTGCCCCGATTACACCCACGGTATATATAGGTCGCAAACTCTATAGGTCATTGGGTCTGGTTGTGCAACCAACGAATGAAATGCAATGAACTGAATGGCACAGATGAGTTCGCCAGACCTGGGTGGTAGGATCTAATCGAACTTGATGCACTCGATTAGCTCCTGCCACTCTAAATTTTCATTTTTTTCGGAAGCTTTATTTGTAATAATGGTGTTAAAATGACCAGATGGCCCACGGGCTGGTCAGGGGGGTTGCAGGGGTGGACCCAGGAATTTATAGAGGGGGGGGGGGGGGCTGGGGGCAAAGCCCGTCTGCCCCCCCCCCCCCCCCCCCCCCCCCCCGGATCTGCCCATGAAGGACCTTAAAACAAAGTTAAGGTGGAGAGTTCTAGTTGAAATGGTAAACAATAAATAGGGCGAAATATACAAATTTAGAATAGGTTTATGAGGCTATAACTTGTGAATTGTATTAGTTAGCGTGTTTTATTCTGTTACTGAGTTCAGTAGCTAGGTTGGGAAAGGTTAACGTTGGGACCAAATTATTTATGCCTTATAATGCTTACACGAGTCTCACAAGCGAGTTTAAGAAATCTGGTTTAAAACAGGCTTAAACCATATTTGCTTTTTGGAAATACGCCCTTAAAATTTTTAGCTACAAGTTTGGTTGAACTAACCCTATTTTTTTTTAGAAATAGGCCAATTGGACATCACTTTCAGGGGATGGAAAACCATTATTGATATGATATATGTGATAAGATTTCTCAAAAATATTACTTTCATTTCATGATAAGGGTTGTACCCAACATCATGGGAGACAATTGCTTCATTATTGATTAATCATAGAGGTTATAAAGTTAAATCACGCTTTATCGCTGTTTTTACGCATTTGATTAATTATTATGAATTATTTTGATTTTATATAACTTTTGTTTCTATATGTAAGGGCTATTAAAACTAAATGCGCTAATGATATAGGCCTACCAATGTGAGCGATACAACCCTGTTTTACCCTAGTTGTGTGCACACTATAGGCTACTCCTTCTGCGCTTCATCTATTCTTATTAGGTCAGGAAACTGAGTATTATTTTTGTTGAGCTTGGAAACCAATATCAACCGGCGTTTATAGATTATATGCACAAATGTGGGAAGGCCAGTGTAGCCCTGAAGTGGCCCTTTTTAAAGGTAAATGAATAAGAATGAACGGTCGGTGGTTATGTCACGCATTTAAACTTTGTATGGCGGATTTTTATAGGCTCATTTTTGATAGAACACGAGAAGTAATATAATAAGAAAATCCAAACGAAATTTTCAGATTGTGGAGCCAAATTCCTTAATCCAATCGTGAGTGGGGGGGACTGGGTACGCCACTGCTGGCAATTATATTGGTGCCTGAATGGAGGGTAGGTACGTTAAGACGCCGAGAAGGTTGGGCGTGTGAAGAGAACTATGAGCGGACGGGACTATTGTGACACAATATAGTTAACACCCCCTGACTTACACTTATATACACGCCAGAAGGGGAAGGGAAACTTTGAGGTGGGCGCAAAAGTATTACCTAACACGCCCACTGCTATGGGTAGTATAATGATACTATGATTTTTCAGGGATAATGGTGGAGTAAGACTTACACTCCTTGACACGTTTTAGAGGAAGTGGTTTCAGACAAGCCCGAGCCTGTCGAATGTATGAGTTCAAATTCTTCCCGTGATTGCTTTTGGCTCATTAAATGTTTTTCATTATATTCGATATATCTTAAGTTGGTTTGCAAAGTCTTTCAAAACAAATGGACATACACCAAATGTTTGTACATTCTCTATATTTTTTGTTTTCATTGTGTTTTTTGTTAACAGAATTAGGCCAAATTAACCTGCAGGTACTTGAATACTGTAGGTCAGCTATCCATGGTAGGCAGAATTCTGCATATTGTTCATCAGAGCAAGCAGTCCTTACCAGAGAGTGCATGGTTTCCATGAGGCCTTTGGTTATCAAAAGCCTATCCCTCATGAACTCAGAGTTAAAGGTGTTGCCCACGACATAGACTTCAGTTGCCCCGACGTGCAGGGCAGCATTAAGCATTGTGCATGCATGGGCCTGGGCGACAAGGTTGAAGGCACTGAAGGCTAAGTCTTCTTTTTTCATGTCCTCTGTAATGAAATGATAATCAAATTTGTTGTGATTGGATTTTTGTACATGCTAAGTTCTCCTGATCAGATGTTCTTCCACTATAGTCCTATGGACCATCTGGGAAAAATTCCATGCCAGAGTCATCCAAAATCAGTCACATTAAATTTTAGTATTTAGTCTCTGACAAATCCTTTACTTTTGTCTTGAGCATATTTGCAGTCATTCACAAATGTCTTAACCAATGATGTTCTGTTTCCACTAAACAAATTTTCCTCAAGACTACAAACGATACAATTTGTAAATTGTTTGCCGTCATTGACCGTCTTTACCAAAATGCTGTTCAGTTGAAGCCCTGCTTTATATGACAAGGTACATATGAGTCAAAGTGTTCTTCCATAGTTCACTAATACCAAATACACTTGTATCGAACGCATACCAAGCCTGGATGTAACTCCTTTTCCAAAGGGGAACAGCAGCATATCCATGTTATCAGCACCCATGTTGTACACATTTTCCTCTTCGCCTTCAACCTTTGCTGGCAACAAGTCTGATGTCCAGACATCAGCAGTTTTACCATCTGCAGCTTCAGCCATAGCTATCAGCTTGCCAAAGTCCTGTGAATTCAATGAATTAACATATGAAATATTCGGGAATGCACATATTTACAAGAAGATACTTATGTAAATTGCAAATTGTTAATTTTCACAGACAAGTCCTTTATTTACAGTTAAATGACTGGTTAGAAAATGAAATATTTCAGGCTCTTGTTTTTAACAATATCAGTAATTATTTGGTATTGTTAAAAGCAAAAAAAAAGAACAAAAGTGTTGGGTTTTCGCCTGCTGGTGACAAATGCTGGTGACATCACTCTGACTTGGTAAGTGAATGACTAACCATGGTAACACAGTGAATGACTCACCATGGTAACACAGTGACCAAGGCTGCGGGTAGCAATTCTCCCTATACACAGCGCTCTACATTCAAAGTATTTTCTAACCGATTTAAGGACTGTTTGGTTGACACTCGAACTTCACCCTTGGTTTCATCCTCGGTATGTGACGTTGCCCTATGGATTGCCATGTTTCTTCTTAATATATATAAGTGTATACTCACATTTTCGCCTGTAAGAAGGGAAGCGAGGCCATACATAGTGCGGCCAGCTGAATAACAACCATCGATCAGTTGGAAAGTACGATCTGTGTTGATCTGAAACAGCAAAATACATCATTACTAAAATGTGATGCTAGAATATTCACCTAATATTTGGATCTCATAATAAATCAAGAATCTGAGTAAAAAAGTTTGAGAGAAGGTTGCACCCCAGAAATCTTTTGTGGGGGTCCAGAATGTTTCAGTACTGTCATTTGCCAAAAGTAAACATGAGGATATCTAATCTTTAATGTTCCCTGACGTCAAAGTCTTGCAATATCATGAATCATTTATTAGTCCATTATGCTACAGGATGCCATTACTGTAGTTTAAGATACACCTATATTCACAATAAGAATATTTGACCCGATCTGATAGAATGTTCACAAGTCACACATGGCCGAAGTGAGATATGGGGCTCTGAAGTCAGAAATCAGTCAAATTATCAATTCCTTATTTTCATTTTCTTATTCCTTGATATTAGAACTATGATTTCCCAAAATATTATATCAATATTTGACTTCTAAGTGTGCTTAAATGGCCCCCAAAGTCGCGTGTCTGCCTCAGTGATTTAGAACACATGGGCTCCCTGGCACTCGGTTCAATAAAAGGTAATAAAGCAGCATTGCTTAACTTGTCACAAAGCCTTTGTCAATTTTTCATTGGCTTCAGCCACTATACTTAGAAATATCTTTTCACAGTTCTTAAAGATCAATTATCTATGTTCAAAAACAGTAATTCTTATAGCTAAAATTCTTGCTATATAATTGGTAAATGGCAATGAGAAGGAAAATTTTTCTCGGCCACTGGGTATCAGCCATAGGCTATTAGTGTACCTTGCCAGGAACCAGTGGCAAAGAAAGATCCTGGCATGGTACGCTGAAAACCTATTGCTGGTACCCAATGGCCCAGAAAGATAGTTCTGCTCCTCATTTTGTGGGGCATCTGAGGGTCACTACTTGAGACTTACTTGAGGTTGGGGAAAAGGCGCCTTTCTCAGTACTGTACCTTATTCTAAGCCGCACAAGTAAGCAGCATCAGGGGCAGCTTAGAAAACAAATACGGTTTTGTATGCAACAATCTTGATAGAGGGACATTATTTCTTAAGCTATTGCGAATTTTATATGATTTTGCTGGTTTTCAAAAACATAATGGCATAAATCAGTTGCATCTTATCTACACATTTACCACCGGGATTATAAATTGATGCCATTGTTTGGTTTATTAGTACTATCCCTTCAGTCATAGCAGATGCCTAAGTGTCCTATTTATTGACCCAGGAGCTGCATGAACTCTCCATGCACAGAGGGGGCTGTTTACTTAGTGGACAATAGAAAACATCAGCATGGAGAGTGCAGGGGTAGAGAAGAATACCGGATTACTTTTCTAAGCCGCATTTGTCTAGCAATGTGCAAACATTTTCCCTGTTTCCCCAACCTGCTTACCAGTAAAATGTCTGAAATAATGGGGTGTCTCAGGTTATGAAGGTCAATTGTGTAGATGAAGTTCATTTAGCATACTAATCATAGGCACATCAGTACCTTTCTATCAACCCTCTTTCAACGTCTACATAATGTTTCTTAATTAGTACGTCTCTTTTATCACAGAGGAGATTAGAAGAGCCATATCCAAATCAACAATCCCCATGTGTTCAGATAGTTTAGTATGCATCCATTCAAAGTTGAGGGTGTAGCTTATATGTTATTTCATCCTTTCGCTCCCAGACAAAAATGTCTCGAGTTGAAGTTTTGAGGTTTATGAAGTTGCAAGTTGTTATATAGTGTAAACTAAATGGTGTTCAATGTTTATCACCTCTACGGGCGAGGAGCATTACGTACAAGGGCTGTACATACCGCTACCCATTTACACTATGTCAAACATATTTGTAGCGTTGTTTTGGTGATGAAGCTAGAAGACCCCTAGGGGTCATCCTCGGGTCTGCAGACAAACCTTTGGGCAATACGCTGCTGCCCAGCAGTTTGTCCTATGACTCTCGGACACCCCCAAAGGGTATTCTTATATTATCATGTTTCAACCAAGGGGTATTTCACTAAGTGGGGTCTTCAAGTAGTGAGGGATGACTGTATATGGAACAGTTAGCATGTCTACACAAACAATATGACATTGACTCTACCTGCATGATGCCTGTGCCGGAGCCAGCCATGACCAGAAGACGAGGTCGGTCTTCCTCTGCCTCAAGAGCATTTCTGCTTTTAACTTTTCCTAAATCCACGGCTGTTGTCCCTTCCATTTTGTCCATAATGGCCTCAATTTCGGCAGTCATGGCCTCATTCATTGCCTGAATCTTTGCAGAATGGGGGAGGAAGAGGTCTTCTTTCTTCTTTGATTTTTCAACGGTCAGGAAGGCCTCACAGAAGCAGCTAAACTCATCAATAATTTCCATCCTGTGGGTAGTGAGAAAACATGGTTTTATCCAATTGTGCAATTTTAGTTGTGGTTTGATTTATTTCCTTATTCATTTATTTATTTATTTCATCGTATCTTTACACTAATAACGTTCTCTCTATCTGTGCTTTCTTTAACAAGTTTGATAAATACAACAAATTATAGGCTAAAGGTTTTGTGAGAATGATGATTCTACTTCCGGATTAATCATTCATCAGTCAACCAGTTTTCAACATACAAAAAATCAGTGATGCGCATTTGCGATAAAGATAGAGTAACAGAGTCTTACTTGCAGTCAAGTCCTTGTTCGATCTCCTTCTTGAAGCTGGCTCCTCCAACACCCGAAGACTTCACAACAATCACTCCCTCCTCATTCAGCTGAGCAAATGAGATTTTGCAAATACAAATTTAATTCTTGAGTGAACGTATATCTTGACTATGGAACTGTAATGGTTCATCCATGTTTGTAAATAATCTATCATTACAACTGAGGTCATACCTACTGTATTATGTCATACAAATTCTCAATTCAATTGATTATGTCATATTTTATGTACATGTACATATATATGGTTATAGAAAAACTTGAATCAGTGAAATAAAAACAGAAAAGGTAGAAAAAAGAACCTTTTCCTTGATATTAGATTCTTTATAACATTACAACATTGTTTCATCATTTCTGATACAGCCTTTTAGTAGGGGAAGGAAAAAAAGCAAAATCTACGTTTGAACTGTAAAAAAAACGTATACATTTTTAAAGAAAAAAGGTTTTGGGTAGATAAAAATCCATGTATTATAGACTAATTTTCAGTAAAATCATTTAAATTGGAATAATGAATGTTCCCGATATTGGTTTTCAGACATTCAAGTTACATTTAAGTGAAAAATATATGTAGTATGAGGAATAAGGGCGGCCAAGAAATGTACTAATAAAAACCCATTTCAACTGCAGTGAACAACACCATGCCACCTAAAAGCTTTGGTCATCAAGGATCGAAAAGGTTCAGTGGCTGACAATGAGCAGGGTTTGATATCCTATGGAAACTTACCTGTACATCCTTCCCACAAACCTGCACATTCTCCCATTCTACCTATACAATTTTTGTTTTTTTTTGGGCATTATTTAAACAGATGACTATACCCACCGTGAGGTCAGCATTCTCCTTCAGGAACTTGACCATGCCTGGGACATCGAAGCGCGGGAACAGGGCGAAGTGAACCTGGCCCATACTGGGGTCTGCCTGGTAAAGAATATGTACAGAAAAATATGTAAAGAACATGTAACACTTCAAAACAGAATAGAACACAATAAAATTATATGCATATTACATATATTACATTACACTGAAAAATGTACTTTTTGCTATAAGCCCTAATAGTAATTAAACAGTCATCTTGCAATTGTCAAATGCTGCTATCTTCAAAATTGATACAGTTACAAATGTTCCTTTATGATCCTCCCGCATCTGCGAACAATCATGTGAATTTCAAAATTTTGACACATTTTTTAAGAAATCATACCAAACACCTATATTTACCTTCATAGAATAGGAGACTATATAGGGGGTTGAAATGATATCACATATTTAACACTTACTTGTTCTGTGATTGGCTTTCCATCCTTGTACTCCTCCTTGGACCTGTAGACAAGTTTCCCCATGGTGGATCCTGCATGGTGTGGAAAGTAGAAATGCTGTAGTTGTATGACACATATTTTTAGTGGGGTTCGTTAAGGTCATATTTTTTCAGAATTGTTACCTGTCAGAGTGGATAAAAACACAGAATTTGGTGTAAGGCACTGCTGAGGATTAACCGTGAAATCTGGACAAGAAGACACTTTGAAATATCAATAGGATGGATGTAAGCGCGAAAATAAACAACATGGCTGGTTTTTGCTATAAAAAATCTTATATCTCAGCTTCTAAAATGACTAAAGAGACATGGTTGGTGTCAAAATTGGGAAATTAAGGGTCAGGGAATCCAATTATTTGCATTTGAAGTCAATGTGTAGGAATTGAATATCCAAGATGGCTGACCAATTTTGAGAATTACCATGATTTTCAGCTGCTAAGGTATCTGGACAAGGAGAAATGGTTCCCATAATATTGTTTCTCTTTGGGCCTCGGGTCATCACCACATTGGAATTAACATCAGGACCCCGGCCATCCAGGGCCCTATAACTTACATATTGATAAGTAAGGTGAGGTATATCTATGTTCACTTACCAATATCTAAGGCAAGGCCGCATGACTTCTCCACTGCCTCAGCGGGTAGGGTCATCACCACATCGGACTTTAGTCCGGCCGGAGCTTTCACGGGAAGAATTTGAACTCATACATTAGACAGGCTCGGGCTTGTCTGAAACCACTTGCTCTAAAACGTGTCAAGGAGTGTAAGTCTTACTCCACCATTATCCCTGACACAGCAAAGTATCATTATACCACCCATAGCAGTGGGCGTGTTAGGTAATACTTTTGCGCCCACCTCAAAGTTTCCCTTGCCCTTCTGGCGTGTATATAAGTGTAAGTCAGGGGGTGTTAACTATATTGTGTCACAATAGTCCCATCCGCTCATAGTTCTCTTCACACGCCCAACCTTCTCGGCGTCTTAACGTACCCACACTCCATTCAGGCACCAATATAATTGCCAGCAGTGGCGTATCCAGTTCCCCCCCCCCCCCCATCAGGGCGGGAGTGGGGGGGGGGGGGGGTCCCCATGTTCGGTTGACCCCCCTCCGATTTCTCAAATTTTACGCAATTAAACTACCAATAAAGGGAATTATCCAAATTAGGGGGTCTCTGGAACCCCTCAGATTTAGCAAAGTTTCTATGCCTATAGACCTATACGGGGAATGTGGGTTGTATTTGATGGCCGCGCTTTACCAGTGTTCTACTCTCACTGTACTTAGAAGTTAGTAGGCATTAAAAGACTGTGTTTCACTCCGATCTAGTATATTTGTAAATTTAGATGAAACATATATTATGACTCACATTATCTGTTCAATATACTCTGTACGATCGGCCGTAGACTGCCAGGTACACACAAAAAACATAGTTTAGCGTGAAGCTGTGATTTAAGGTAAATTCTAACCTATAGCTATCATGCTCCCGAGGTTAACTAGTGTTACTATATAAAAACAAAAATAAAAGGACATTTGACACAAAGTGTAGTTAAAATCTAGTGTACTATTTTATTGCTGAATCGATTCTTTTAATCTTTATCCTCGGCGCACCACTCGCACAACACCTCGGAGCACATGATGCTGGCAGGCTCGCCCCCCTCACAGTCGGCGTGGTAGCACCGGCCGCAGTAGTTGCAGACCAAGTACATTCTGAAATATTACGGAGGCATGTTTAAATACACATTTTTTTACGAAATTCGGCGTTCACTCCAACGTCAACATTAAGATTCTATGCCCTCGTTATTTTTTGCCTAGTAGCATCATCGAAAATCATTGTCGCTATATAATATTATTTATTATGAAAAAAAAACCCGGCGTACCTGTAGTTGCCATCCAAGAATATGGCCTGCGGTTGTGTGGCGTGTTGGTCTTCGGCAAACGTTTCCATCGCCTTCCACCTTTGGTCCGTTAAGTACTCCTCCTGCTCCTGAAAAAAATTGTGTGGTTATAGTTAAATGTGCAAAAGTCAATTTTGCACTTACTACATACCAGCGTGTCCCTCGTAATATTGGCAAATTTCAGAACAATTGTCGTGAAATCGCCCCACTCATCATTTTGTTTTGTTTATACATATTTCCCTTCATACGCTTACATGTTTTATTTCCCACTTAGCTTCATCGTGTAAATACAAATGTACCAACCTGGGTCGGATCCTCCGAACAGTAGACGCACGTCCACTCTGATGGGCCGTCCGGGAGCTGTTGTTGGTCGTGCGTCCTGGAAAAAATTTCAAAAATCATCACACCGTCCATCATTTCAACATAGGTGGTCGAAACTACCAAATCATCGGCATCTCAATTTTTCTCATCCAATCTCTATTTCATGTTATTGTGCCAGTCTGACAAATTTGCAATTTTTAAATTGTCCAAAAAAGAGCCTGTTGTTTCAGCATGTTACATGAATTCGAGCGACCACAACTATGTCCGACCGCGAGTCCGTCGTCGGGTTTTAGACAGTGTGCATTATTTGGCATGACGATAGTCATCCTACCAGATAGTAAGTTAATAATTTTCTTTCCATGCTTCTCTTCCATCCCTGTCCATCAACAGTGTTGAACAATTTAAACCTACTTAGGGGTGAACAGGGGCGCGCACTCGGTCCATTGGGGTTCCGTCCAGATCGTTTCCTCCTCTTCAATATTTTTCTCCTCACGCGGTGTCCATGCCTGGGATTCCTCTTCCTCCTCCGACCGCACATGGTTGCTTGAATGAGCCAAAAAAAACAACCTTTAAGTGTCTGGAATTGGTTATCTACTTGTATGGGGAGAAAACGAAAAAAAAAAGGAAAATATCTACCAAACGTAACAGCTATTATCCACACAATTATACATTTGTTAACAAACACTCTATATATGGAAGTGTAACCCCCAAGTCATTCTCCCGCAAAGCCTGAAAAAACACTACTTCTCTATATAGGCATGTTATCTTATCAAATTATAGGCAAGTTATCTGATTCACCTACCGGGTTTTCTGCGCGGTCGCCATTGTTCACAATGTGGTGCTTGTGTTTAATATCAGCAAACTTCTGCGTACGTACGGCTTTTATGGTCGTGAGGCTGGCGCGGGACTGTGTGTGTGCACGTGGTGGGCACCTCCTTATAAAGCTGGTGCCCCCCCCCCCCCCCACCCCCCCGGGGGGGCAGGGTAATGAGGGGCCATCTAGGTCAGCCGAGCAGCCTGAGCGACCGGTGTCAGGTGTTACATAAGGTGTCGCTCGCGCAGCGCAGCCCTGGCAGCTGGAGGTGCACATCCTGACACCTGACTCAAGAAACCACCCGTAAATGCACACAGCCCCACACCCCCAGCCTGTGAAATAACTTCAGAAAACGTACCTCAAAGTCGCACATCCTGGCACCGTAACCTTGCGAAGTAATTTCCTACCTTTTATTTTAAATTTGAAAGTAGTCACATTATAAGGTTTAGGGCGTAATATAATTATTCCTAATAAAAAAATGTTGCTTTTGTTGGCAAAAGCGTCTAAATCACATAATCCTAACAATGCATATAAAACACCGGACATTGTCCGAAATTAAGCTGCTGCACCCTATAGGCCGGGCCTATAGGCCTTCACCCGGGGATCACACTCACACTCGTGAGTCTAGATCTGCACACTCACACTCGTGATTCTGCACACTCACTGCCAGGTGCGTTATTTTTAAGTTTTGCACTTTTTTTTATTCCCATATATCGGGGGGTGCATATCCAATATTTGTGATGCACAATCTCATTAATGATGCATACGTTTTCAGCTTAATTTCGGACACTACGTGCACGAGTTCGATATATCTATAGGTCCTCTAGATCTACAAGAAGTCGTGGCGCCGAAGGGGACATACGATCATATTTTCTTGTTCAACCACATATCCAAAATGTCCACTTATCCGCATAACAGGCAGGAAAGATGCCCATGAAGGTTGCTCGAACTTTTCCTTGTGCCACATTGTATAAGGACTTATGTATCTGGATTCGACGGTGCTGGGTCGGTACCACTTCACAGCTGCAAACACATGTTGCCTCTTCTGCCCGGTTGCATTACATTGTATGTAATGTTTCATGTAGTGGGTGGCGATGCACGGTCGCTCCCGGGGGTCAGTCTGTCCGTCTTCGTACCAATTTGCCATTAGTCTAGACAACTTTTTACCACTGCTGGAATTTGTGCTGGAATAAGTCATGGGGCCATATTTTACGACTTTAGACTTCACGTAAACTGAAGGCAGAAATGACTTCTCTAGGATCTCCTGTTCTGTGGGGTACATCTTTTTGTATGTTTTTTTGAGCAGCTCAAGATCGTCCGAGTCGATCCACACATTTTCTCCTCTAAATGTCTCGAAGCCGTCGGGGAGACTCCATAGGCTCTCGCACTGCGCGAAATCTCGCTCATTGGGTACATCGAGTGTTTCCAGGACCGTTCTTGCTTTCTTCTCTCCTTCTCCCAGCTGGCAGTGTTTGCCAAATTTCCCCTCGTGTTTGGACGGCATTTCGGCGCGCGCCTGACTGACACGACTCATCCTGTGAAACCTCTCAAACAATTGTTTCTCTATCTGGCGATTGTTAGTCGGCACATCCCCCAAGTAACCATTATACCGCTCAAAACTGAACAGCCAAGTACTGGGAGCTGGACCATACTCCCGGAGACACTCCTTTAAATGGAGATGTAGATGCATGTTTGGGGTAATGAAATCAGAACAGAACTGGAGCTCTGTGCTCTTGCAAAAGTGCAATAGTTTCCTGTGTGCCTGTTCTATCTCGTGGTGTGTAATACAAGGCTTGCACAGAAGTCGAGTGGCTTCTACGAAACGCTGCCAGCTATGAAGCATATTCTCCGGCAAAAGGCCCTGGAGGCAGTATCCAGACGAGACTGTAACCCAATTCTTCCACTCCTTTGCCGTCCACATCCCAGCGTTCGATTTGATGTTAGTTACCACGCAGTCATCCGGTAGTCCCTCTTTAAACTGATTCAGACGAGCATCAATAGTCAACACCTGATTAGCGCTTAGTACAACGTCATCTGTTGAATTCTTCTTCTTCTTTGACAACTCTTTGTCGGTCCACCTCTTCCACATTCGCTTGGCAGTCCCTGAATCCCAATAATAAAAGCACATATGTGAAATCGGTATTGAAACCCCAATGAACTAATAGTCCAAATTAAAGGCAAATGCAAGTTCCATTTCAAACACATTATCAGTGCTAAACATTAATTAACGTTAGGTCAAGCTTCAACACTTACCCAACAGTACATTATGCATCACATCGATCGAGAGGAACCTGAAGAAATGAATGTCATATAATACAGTTACTGCTAATGGAAACATTTGTATTAATGTTTATTCAAATGTCAAATTAAAATTGTTAATATTTTGGTATAATTCTGTGTAAGATTGGCCTTTAAATTTGTTCGGCCTGGAGATTGAACTTACCTGATGGGATTGAAGTAGGGCAATTCTAGGAGGACACAGGAACGAGCTCCATACTGTTTCTCAAGTTTACTTTTCTCTCTCGGGGTGGATGCAGCTGTAATCTCACTCACTCTCTCCTTGTGTTGGTCCAGAGTACGAGGAGTCCAATTCGCCATGTTGAATCCTCCACGGTTTGAATTCTTGAATTCCTTCAGACATTTTGAACAACCCATGATAGCATTAGGTAGCAGGAAACCGCAGGTCTTCCTCCCTGCAGGCAGGTCGGCAGCAACGTTCAAAAGCGCCAACTTAACGGTCTTGCCATTTGGGCAATCGTTGGTTATAAGCCTTTTTCCCTGATGCCAGAATTCCTTGAGTTCGTTGACTAGGGGCCTCAGAAAACTGGTAAGGTCGGCAGGTTCTTTACTTAAGTTTGGAATGATACCGTATAGTATGACGTTCTCAAGTCTGTACCGCTCATTTCTGGGTAGGTTAAGTATTGTTAGGTAAATGCCCCCTACTGACATCGAAGCTTTCCGAGAGAATGGTTGAAACCAATCGATATTCATCTGAAGAGCCAAGTTGTTTTCATTATCAAGAAAGCCGTCGTTGTTCGCGTTAAATTCTTTCCATACCGAACCGTCGTAAATGTCAGCAAACACTCCTTTGGGTATCCTCCTGCCCTTCCACTCTCTACATTTCAGCTCAAAACCTGGACGTTTCATCATAACCTGCAAACTCTTCTCGAGCGACTGGTAACAGAATGTCCTGACTGGAAGGAAGGTAATTTCCCCCACAATCTTGGTCTCATAAAACAATTTCCTGTTGCAGCGTTTTAAATCATCACCGATGGTTGTACACCTAATGGGTTGCTGATTACCATTACGATCCGTGTAAAAGCCTCGACCTCGCACACGCTCAGTGGTGGACAACACAGAATGCGACAACGTATAACAGGCCGGGCAGCATACACTGATAGAGTAATTAGTCATCGTTAGGTCTGTACCCAACCATTTGTACATCATCCGCAACGTTTTGGGGAATACTGCCTCCGCTGCTTGTGAAACCCGGTCATTACCTGCTACCGTCAATAATTCACAAATGAAGCACATAACTTTAGCCATCTGCGTATCACTGGTGAAGGTGTGGATCTGCCACTGCAAAAGAAAGAACAGAACCCATGAAAATAGGCTTTGGATATTCTTATTAGGGGTACCACTAACAAGCCTTGCCAATGGGCTAGGACGACCCGTCCCGTCACCGAAAACCACTTTTAAGTGACGGATGGCCCTGTTGCGAATCTTGACTGCCTCTGGATCAAGCTTATCATTTTCTTCCGTTTCTTGGGAATCTTCCATGGTACCGTAATAGTCTTCCATATCATCACCTGACTCCTCATCGGCTTCCATGGGTACCGCCTCTTCAACAGGCTGATTGCGACCCACAGGCTGACTGTCTGCTTCTCCCGGATTCCCGACTTCAGCCTGCCGCTGATTAGCAGCTGCAGCTTCTTCCCGAATACCAGCTCCAACCTGGATACCACCTTCAGCCCGAATTCCCGCTTCAACCTGCATACCACCTTCAGCCTCAATACCCGCTTCAGCCTGGTTACCTGCCTCAGCCTCAACACCCGCTTCAGCCTTGTTACCTGCCTCAGCCTGAAAACCTGCTTCAGCCTGGTTACCTGCCTCAGCCTGAAAACCTGATTCAGCCTGGTTACCTGCCTCAGCCTGAAAACCTGCTTCCGCCTGGTTACCTGCCTCAGCCTGAAAACCTGCTTCAGCCTGGTTAACTGCCTCAGCCTGAAAACCTGCTTCAGCCTGGTTACCTGCCTGAGCCTGAATATCTGCAGCTTCGGCCTCAAGACCCACTTATGCCTGATTGCCAGCGCGTTGAGGTAAACCAAATGGGAGTGGTTCTGCAAGACACATGTATAAGAATAAATTAAATGTACAGTCGGGTTTCAGAGTACAGACTTTCCCACCCAATGTTGTTTCTCTGACTCAAAAGCTATGATAGAAAGATGCATGGAGGGATACATATATATAACGTCCATTGTTCAAGTCATTCATTATTTGAACAATTGTTTAATTGTCAAGAAAAGATTTAGGCTGGCGATAATTTTCCAAACACTAACTGATCATTAAGAGTATAGTAGGTATTTGAAAATAATATCTATGCGCGCAAGCTAGCTAGGAAGGTTTTGAAGGATATCGATTTCAGGTGAAAGTGACTTTATCCTAGTTATACTATTTATCTGGTACTCACCATGCTCCATAAGATGCTTCCTGTTATATGTACTTTTTGAAACTGCACGTTTACATGTGTCGCACCATCGGTTTCGGCTAGTGTCCATATTTCTTCTGGTTTCTGCCTGGTCACTGGTCAGACCCTTGAAACACCACGATCGCGAGGCCATGGCGAACTTGAGTTAGACAGCAGCACTTCAGGGCGATGAACCTTCCCCATTTGCGACCGCGACACAAGTATTTATATATGGTACAGACCGACGCCTATGGTCCCACCAGCTGAAAGCCGCGAATTGCCGCGACATGCCACAGCCCCGACCCAGGGGTAGTTGCACTCGAGCTCCTAACCTCAGACACCCGTGTGAAATTAAAGCCGAGAACAGCCTGCCACAGTATTACCAGGAGATTACTGTCGCCTCCAGCCTGGCCGTCACGGTAGCGCGTTGTCGTGATTTGTCGGGCGCGTGAAGTTTCTTCAGCTTTCGAAACGCATCGTCCGCCGTCTGGACTGGTGAGGGCATGACACCTGCCATTAAAACCTAGGGTCTATCCATTAAAGGGCGGTGAAGTTTCCTCAGCTTCCGAAACGCATCGGCTGCCGTCAGGTCGACTGGTCATAGGATTTCATCTGCCTTGAAAACTGAGCTCGAAGTTTAGCTCGAAGGTCAAACCTTAAGCTTTCTGCTACTACTTAGGGCCAGCTTATTTCGTTATATAGTGCGTTTGGTGTACGGCTACGTGAATATCATGAGTGTCAAAATCCTGAGTGCCACCCTTGGTGAGAATCTTCTTAATTACTTTTGTTCTACAAGTGATACGAGTCGATGGCCGACTTTCCAAATTATTCAAAATAGGTAAAACATATGTATTCATTCTGGGGGTCGCCCTTCCTAATTAAATAATATGGCCAGTTTTCTGAATTCTAGGGTGTGGCCATATGGCAGTTATAGTTTATTCTGTCTGTTTGAATAGCCTGGCCATGGTAATTTGGAACGAAGGTGTTTGTTTAAAGTTGAGATGACAACCTTCATGTTCTCTTCTTTCTTTTTTTTTCAATATATAGCTGCCGCGTACTTGGTTCTTGTATCATGCGTGGAATTTGTTTGAGCTGCCAGTGGCGGACACTGGCCTAGGGTCGTTCACAATAAGCCTGGAGTAACCCGTACTCGGTTGGTCAACCTCACTGCTCCATTTACCGGTCACCCTCCACCAAAACACGATGCGATGACCGGCCTCACCTTTCATGACACCCTGCAAGCCTTGTTGGACCAGGACCATACCGTAACTGACACTGGATCTGAAGCCAACCCAGGAGACGGAAACATTAAAGAATTCCCAACTGTGGTACTTCTCTCTTCGTACACTCTTCTTCTTATCCTCGCCGTAGCCATAATTATTAGCATATTCTTTGTTTGCTCCGGAATTAATCGCATCTTCGCAGATGCTCGTTTTCGTGTATACTTGCTTGTCTCGGGCAATCACAGTGTATGGCTTAAAATAGGCACGTTCCCTGGACATTTTGGAGATTATATCTTTCAAACAGACGATCCTATCACACTGACTAAAGCCGAAAATATATGCCTAGGCGCACGATACACATTTAACTGTGTCATCCAAATGACCGACTGCTATACCGGCACATCGACACGACTGCCCACACATTTAAAGGTTAATAAACTGAAGGACATCATGTTGACAAGATTGATGACTAAGGACATTATACGCTACCAGTTGGTTACCATGGGTATAGGCATAGGAGAGCCTGTTCTTTTGGGGAAATACCGGCCCGGTGAGCTTGCAATTAGTACTAATACTTCAGTCGACTTAAGCCGTGTTGACCTTGATTAAGTCTTGTGTGAAAAATGTTGTATTTTTGTGTGTTTACTACCAATATGCTGCCGAACGTGCGTCAATTGATACAAGTGTTATGGTTATAAATTGAATTTGTAGCTAAATAAAATTTCGGTTTTGGAAAGAGCAGTATGACGCTGACAAGAGCGCTTTTACTCTGGCTCGGGCTAGGGTCGACCCCTTAGGTAATCTGTGAGACAGGCCCCTAATTTAGGGGCCTGAGGCTAAACTAGGTCTGCAACCAAAACTAGTAGTGGAATTAAATGTGGTTAACGCCACAATCTGGCGATCGGGCTCCAACCGAAATTATGGCTATAGCTAATTAAGCTATCGTCCCTTAATAAATCTCGACACCTAAATTGACTTGTTTGTTTTTTAAATTATTAATTTTGCAATGTCACAGAAGCTCCAAGTTACCTATACATAACTCCCGGAGAACTCCCACTTTAAAGGGTTACACTATATGCATGAGGTTTTTTTATTCTCTCACAGAAAGAATATAGGTCACCGTGCCTTACAAATCCTAGAAAGTATTTCGGGTTCATCAGGAGACTACATGGTCACTTGTAAATTTTGATAGGTCCTACTGGCAGCGATGTATTTGATCATAATAAAATTTCTGAAAAATTACTTTTGCACCTTACTGCATGGAATCTAACTAAAAAGGATCCACTAGAAAAGAAGTAACAGTTCTTAATTAAAACCGGCTTCATGCAACATTATTTTTTCATGACTGCGAAATAAGTACGAAGAGATGATTCATGTCGCATCATTTTAAAAATCGTATATCGAGCTTATGTTTGTTTAAAATACACTTTTTATGATTGATTTATGTTATTATTGATAACAGGCCTAGGTGTCATTCCATTGCTCTTCTAATGGTAGAGACCTTGTACCATAACACTCATCAAAAAAGTGTTGTATTGTAATCGATTTCAAGTTCGTGGTCTATCTTCAAGAAATAGCACATTCGGGTTTTCAACAAAATGACAGGTCATTATAGTTAAATGCGTTTCGTATCGATCGTAAATAAAAAGTATTCATAAATTTAAGATTCACTTATGAGAAGGACCTGGATAACGCGTACGGTTTTAGACTAATATAAGGCGAGTCTTAGGCAACCAATATATCTATAGAAATACTTCCCTGCTTATCGAGCATGCCACAATCAAAACAAGAACCGCAAAGTTCTTTGATAAAAGTTTATAAAACGACTATACAATTGAAGAAAGTACAAAGACCTAACATACAGCGTGACACAGACCATACAATTAAACGTAGTGTAAAGAAAACATAAAGATGATAAACATAAACATCACATAAAATAGAGCTTTAAACAGACCCTTTAGAAATAAGTTAAATTGGCTGTGCATCGGCGATACCCGACCGATACGCGGGCTTCACCGCCCAGTCTGGGGTGTTGGGAGGAGGCTGTTGGCGTTTTGGATTATCGTCGGGGACATTTTTCCGCTTCTTTTCCAATCTAACGCCCCGTTGACGGCGGCTTATAAGTTCTTTATACTCAATTTCGTCCAGGTGGGCTTTGTAGGCACTCAGCTCATCGCTCTCCCACACGAGTGGTTTGACGCGGCGGTGATATCGCTCGGTCGTCTTCCCGTCTCTGTCGACCGGAAAATAAAGTCCGCGCTCCTCGTCGCTCGTGTAGTCGGGGGTGAGGAGGCGCCTCACGGAATTCTTTCGAGCTTCGTCCCACGTTGTGACGATATTTTCCAACCCCACTATCCGTCTTCTGAGCTTCTGCAAAGTTAAAAAGACACTTTTTTATTTTAATACAGTTACGACATACTTGGTCAAGAACATCCAATAAACACAAACAAGTTTTTCAATATTTCAGTTGCCTTAATTTAAAAGCTGGTCACTGCAGTTAATTTCAAAAGCGTTGCTTTATCCTTGGTCTCTATAACATACAGGCACTTTTTATTAATTGTGTCATATCCATTCTAATTGTATGTCAAGATTATTGTCCAAGGAACCAAGTAAGGTTACAGTGCTCTATAAAAATTCATAATGTAAAAAAATTATAATTGTTTCCCAAGTTTCAGTGTTACAACCATAAGATCATTTCACAGCCGGGCCCCCTGTTTTAAGCCAAATTGCCGATTCACAGCTACAGCCCCCGGTATAGTTCCGACCGCAGTTCGTACGTATACCCCTTTTTGAACCGAGTGGGTCCCCGGGAAGTCACACCCCCTATACCATAGACCCCGGCATAGACCATAGACATTACTCTTTCTCCTCGGCTTTGCACTTGAAAAGTGTAAAATTTCGGCCTGCCTGAATCGAACTACGTCAAACAATGTTGAGAACAATAGTCCGCAAAAGCCATGATGTCAGGCGGGCCCCTAACGGTCACTGCACGCTGCTCCCGTGCCTAAACATGGGCCGGGCTGGGCCGGGGGTCCCCTCTATGAACTTTAGTAGGACCCAGCTGTCAGATTTGCTATTTCCACTAATAATGCTCGCAAACTTATGAAAACATGTATTTTCATAGGGGAACTATCAATGTGCATTATGATATACTTGAAAAGAAAAAGAGTTAATAAATATCAAAGTTATAGGCAATGTTATTGTCTGTGTGTACGGGTGACCGCGGTCCAGCCGGGTGTTATCGGTGCCCCCTCCAGGGCGGGCCGGGCCGGTGACCGGGGGTGTAGGGTTACCGGGGCCGGTCGTAAAAGGTTTAGGCCCAACACGTGTTGCGGGAGGGGTCCGTGACGTCAGACTTTTGTGGTCTATAGAGGAAGTCTGTAACAAAAATTTATTTACCTCGTTCACGTGGTGACGGATGATAGCCTTTTCATTGTCAGCCTTCATTCGGTTCTTCCGGATTCTGTTGGCCCTGCTTTGGAGGGTCTTGAAGTAGGTGTTGGCAGCAGCTAGAAAAAGAGGAAGGACATGAAGTATGCTTAAAACTGGAGCCATTAAGTAGACAAAGGCAATATAAAGGCAATAAATCAAGGGAATACATGTTAAAAATGCAAAGTGAGGGTCAACATATTATTCACGAATTAAAACCATCATTACACCGGTATTATATTTCTTTGTCCAGATAATAGAACTTACGTTTTTTTCAGATGACTGGGAGGATAACTTAAATTATAAAAGTAACAATTTACAATGTAAGTGGAGCCTATTTAGACACTAAAAACAGATTTCCAGCATTTCAAGCATGTTAAAATTTGTGTTAATTGAAGGACCAATACTTTGGAATCATGGACATTAGATGCATGAAATGTACAGCTGCAGGTTAGTTAACAAAGAAACTTGCTACCTATGGGACTTACCTAACACCTCTTCTCTGGGGGTATCTGGCCCCAGGCACACGTTGTCAACAACGGCCTTGATGATCGCAACGTTATCGGGGTGTTTGATCCCCGCCCTGAATGTTGGAATATATTTATATTGTTCAATTCATCGGCATCACGTCAAGTGCTCTATGACTCTATTAACATGAAAAAAAAAACAGCAAAACTTATATTCAGCTGCAGCTTCTGTTGTTCAGGAACACATTACCCATTGCTTACTTAAAAACAATATTATTTTCTGTACTATTCATGTTGTTATGACGTAATCAACTTACCCAGGGTTCAGGTTGAATCCCCAAGCAGGCTCACCTCTCTTGGCCTTGTAGGCCGAACGAACGAGTTCCTACAAACAATATAATAAGCCAATAATTAATAGTGGACTTCTAACTATATGTCAGTGTACGAAATCATTACGGATTTTCGTTGTTTTCCGGGATGTTCCCTGGCGGAGCGGCAAAAGAGAAGAACATCAGGGCTATACTAGGAATGAGATCATTTCTAAACAAACCGAGAACTATATTAAACGGTAACGTTTTCAAGGTGAGATTATTAGTTAATTATAAGCTGTAAAAACAAACTTTAGAACTTACACATATTTCATTGCGTGGTTTGGGTGGTTTGTCAGCTGCAGCTGGCTTCGCTTGGTTCACGAGCACCTCCACCTGGGCCTTTGCCGCAGCCGCTTCAGCCTCCGCCCTTCGGCACTTCTTCTCCAGCTCCTCCATCCTGGCCAGCAAATGGGCCATGGACGGTTCAGCTGTAGACGTGGAGGGGCCGGACGAGGACGAGTATTCGGGCGTGAACGACCTTTGGGACGTCGTCGACGAGAACGACCCTTGCGATGTCAAGGGCCCGGGCGTGAACGACCTTTGGGACGTCGTCGACGAGAACGACCCTTGCGATGTCAAGGGTCCGGGCGTGGACGACGTTCTGGACGTGGAGCTGGGGAACCATGGATGGGATTGCGACGTGGAGGGCGTCATCCCCCAGGGCGTGGATCCGGAGGGCGTGGAGGGCGTGGAGGGCGTGGAGGGCGTGGAGGGCGTGGACGACGATGCGGATGCAGTACCGCCTTGGGAACCACCAAGGCTAAGGTCCACGTCGTTGAGGGTGGATCCCTCTTCCGCGTACAGGGAGTCGTGAAGAGACTGATCCGCAGAGAGATCCGGAAACCCATTCTGAGACCCATACTGACGCGCATCCTGAGACATATCCAACAGCAGAGTACCTACGCCTGCTGATGAATCATGATCGGTTATTTTCTCGCCACCCGGTTTGGGGCTGCTGGTCAAGATCCTGCATGAGCTCGTAGACGGGTTTGACAGAACAGCGTCACTATAATCAGTTGACCCGTTCATGGTGGCAGCAAGTTTTCAAGTGATCTATATAGCCATATGCCACGCCGTATTTATAGGCCCCCCTGTGGATACATGATCTGGTGAAAGCGATCTTTTATCGATGAGGCAAGACTTTGAACATAAGTTACGTGGTAGACGTGACGGGGTGTGGACGGGGTAAGAGAGACTTTTACCATAAGTTACGTGCTAGCCGTGACGGGGAGTACATGGGGTATCAGCGACACCCTCACCGCCGCCCCTTGTGAGGCCTGTTACGTGTCAATAAGTGTTAAGACTACCCCGCGGGCCGCGTGCCGGGGTACTCCTGTGAGGGACCTGACACAGAAGCTAGTTGACATGCGCCGCCTCAGATGGCCAACAGGTGGACGCGGTCATCACAGACGCGTGTCCCGGTGTCAAACGCGACAGAAGTCATTTCAGATGAACCCCCTGTCGATCGGCTCTCTGAAGAAAATAGCGGCCTATTAGACGTGCTTCGCACTACCCAGTGTAAAAACTTGTGAAGCCCCCGGCTAGAAGAAGTCGTTTTAGTTGTACCTTACCTAGCGTTTAAGTTGTCGACCGAGGGTTAACTTTTCACTAAAGACTAGACGAAGCCCTTACAGTACCTGGGGGGTTGTGATGTCGTGTGGGGTGGGGGGTATAAGTATGTGCCTGTACTATACACTGGTTCAGAACAGCCACTTGATGGCCATGGACATCGAGCGACTGTTAAACACAAGTCTGCGTCTGCGTCTTGTTCGGGAGGAAAGGCCAGTGGTGAGACCTAGTCACCTCCAACCCGCGGACCAATCCGACCATCAGTGGCTGCTTCTCTTGTTAGTGATATACCTGGGGTGGAAATTTATCGGTATCTTCTGGAAATTGGCAGCAGGCTGTCGCTCGTTGGCGCAGGGTCAACGTCGGAGGGCTACAGTGCAGTGCTGTCTGAGAATCTACTGCCGATGGGAAACGCTCCTATTTCCACTGGCTCCCATTCCCGCCGAAATGGAAGCCGTAGGAAGTGCTGCCTGCCCACGAATGATCATCCAAAGACCGAGCATCCTGTCCAAGGCCCTGACCGTCGCCTGGTCGGGCCCACTCACGGTCCATCTGAATGGCAGTGACGAACCCTTGACGTTGGAACTCCCGCAAGAAGTCAAGATTCCTCGTACGGAGCGCGTGCGCCTGAACAAATTTTTCAGGCACAGACTTTGTAGAGCGAGCGTTTGCCTGATAAACAACAGGAACAACATGGCCCAAGAACTACTCCCAGCCGAAAAACTGGGCTGCATGCCTGACGTAGACTCTTGGGTGTGATGAACAGTTATATAAAAGTGTACGATATGTTTGAAGTAGATATGGGAAAATTTTAATTGTGAAATGCATATGTTCACGAAGCTTTCGAGTTACATATGTACATTAGTGTATGGTCAGTAAATACAATTATGGGAAAATAGGCGAAACGTTGACACGTGGACATCATAAAACCTTATAAATAACAATAAAACATTTTGATATCATGAACGTGTGTAGTCTTATGTGGCTGTGACTAATTATAAATGGGAATTCATGAGGATAATGTGAATGAATTGCAGCTGTACATGTGTGACGAAATTATGAGGGCGAGTATATATTCTAAACAACAAAAATCGAACATGAATGAGAACTGATAACTTTTGAGCTGCAATAAAAGGAAGAGTTAATAGCTAATGTATATATAACCAACTCAATTTAAAGTCAAGCGTCTGCATGCGCTTTGAATCCTACGTTGTCTGAAATACAGAATTGAGATGAAAACAAAAAGTGCTGGTACCATTATAAAAGTAAGTCCAATGTTCAACAGGTAAACAGTACCGTGCACACTGGGGGGGAGGAATGGTACGTGGGGAAGATGCAAGTCACCACGAAGTTTCTTGTATTCGACCTCATTCAGTCGAATCTCTTTCATGTATGTACGGAGGGAAAGGAAATTGTCTTTTGCTCGCTTAAAAATATCCTCTTGGCGGACTCGCATTTGCGGGCTAAGAGGTAAAATTGGGAATGGTTTATCGTACGAAAAATCCGGGTTCACAAGTCGGCTAAGTGACAGGTTGAGGTGTTGAAGACTAGCAAGGTTGACGGGGAAAACTGTTCTTAAGGGGCCTGCTGTAGAAGGCAAACAGTTAACACTTGAGACTGGAATTTCCCATTCTTTGGCGGACACAGAACAACCACATTCAAAGGCACGAACGCACGATTCACATCCAGGATGGGTTGTTGTTCGGTTGGGGCAGCGCACAACGACCTCGTCTATGTGAGAGAACAAATAGGTCCCTGTTGCAATGACTTGGATGTTCGACCTTCTGAAATTAGACTGAATGAGTATTTTGAAATCACAATAAAGTTTGACAGACTCATGATCACGTAGATAGATAGAAATGAGGCACGACGAGGGAGAAAGCCTGCGAATTGGTAGGTCATAATGACAAAACGGAGAATGGCAATTATCCAGATCTGGGTTGGAGGATACCGTGTATTGGGTTGCGGACACCAATAAATAAGCCGGTGTGTTGGAGAGGCGAGTATAATGCCCATGGAAGGCTAGAGGGAAGGTGTTCACTTTTAGAACCTTGAATATTTTGTCTAAGGAAATAACGGGAATCTTCAAAATAGTTTTCAGAACATTTCGCTGTAAAACCGGGGGGACTAAAACAGTTACACTTCTATACATGTCGCGAGTGTTTGGAATATAAATATTTGAACGATTGGACTTGGAAAGGAAAAGGTACCGAATCTTCCTCATATCAGTCTCCGATATCAAAGAGTTACTCAGCCTGTTCTCCGTTAGGTCGCGAATAGCCTGTAGCAAGACATCAAGGGAATAGTCCAGTTTAAAATCCAGTAGACGCAATTCTTGCAAATCTTGCATCAACCTGACCATCAATTCCCGGTTACTAATGTAAGCCTGGAGTCCTCGGGACAAATTGTATATGGAATGAGTGTTCTCTATGATGGCCTGGAGTTGGATTTCCAAAGTGGAGTCAACTACCTTTAGGACTGCATTTATTTTGCCATCGAGGAAGCCAATTTCATCGGCATTTACCTGGTCAGCACGAGTCTGTTGCTTCAAGTCATCGAGTGTGGCCGTTCCAAATAAAGTCTCGGAGAACTTGCCGATTTCTGGAATCAGAGCCCGCTGCTTCCTGGATTTTGCTGATGGAGGTGTTGGCTGGGCCGTCGATTCCAAAATTGATTGCACTTCCCGGAGTCCGTTGGTGACCTTCGCTGCTATAGTCTTCCCAATAGATGTTATGTTATTCAACATAAGTTGGATTTTTCGACACTGTTCCATTGAACCGGCTGCCAGGGTAGCGCCGTGTCTACAATTTAGTGCGGCTGCCTGTTTGGGAGAAGGAGGAAGTGGTAAAATGATATCGACTTCGGTAGTGAAGTACTCATTACCTATGTGGATGGACGGTTTACTCTCGAATACTACACCATAGTTGGTACGAAAACGGTTTACCGTACTGGTGCATAGGCATGGCTTAGCTGAGACAGTGCCCAGGATAAAGAGTCCACGAAGGAGGAGTATGAATATTGTTGGAGCCATGTCTGATGCAGGCTAGAGACCGCTCTAGTCTTTTATTACTTTTTCCCAGTCACGGGAAGGAGTAGACAGACAGTCGCCACGTGCACCTGGGATCTAAAGGTTTTGACCTCCGTGCAGAAACCTTACGTTAATGCCAAAAGAAAAGCCGTGGAAGAGTATAAGCTTAGGCGTATGCTTGCTAGTAAGCTTTCGTTGGTTAGGGTGTCGGCTTGTTCTAATTGAATTGGAAGGCAGACTTCAAAATGAATTGTTGGCATGGGGTTCCTTAACTTGTGGATGAGAAGTGAGAAAGCCTGTAAATGCCATTACTGCCTGATATTTATAGGTTTTATTTGCAGGTGGTTTATGTGGAGTTCAGGCCGATTTAAGTCTGGACTGGCTGAAATTAGTCTCAAACCTTAAGGTCGGCTTTATATCTAACCAGCTTAGACCCAGTTTAAGGTGAATTATTTAGGGTAGTTATATAGGCCGGGAGGTACCTTTTATCCATACAGAAAATGTTTAATGAATTTTTAATGAATCTCATCTCTCACGGATGACTTCAAAAGAAGTTAATTTCAAACACTTTTAATACTCCATCTATGGATGGTAAGGGTAAATGGTTTTCCGGGTGGGAGGGGCGATGGATGGTAGGGTGAAATAGGCCTGTCAAAGATTTAGCTACATGTGCTTTGCAGGCGAACGTAGGTTGGGTATGGAAGTGCCCGACCCAGCAGGTTCCCTGCATGGGGCAACTCTGGCCCGTGTTAACTCGATAACTAACCCCTGATTAATGGCGGGGAGTCCGTCAGATGACACCCAGCATGATACCTGTGTCGCTCTTGAGTGGGTTTGGTGTGAGTTATGTGATTACCAAGATTGTGCCCCTGCCCTTGTCAGATGTCAGAGGGGGGTACAGATTAGATGGGGTGCTTCCGGGTACTTATGGGTGTTAATGGATTAAGGCCGGCCATGATGGACGCTTCCAAACTTTGCCGCCGTTAGGAATGGACCTGGTTTATTAGGAAATGTTATGCACAAGGGAACAGGGGAGCGAGGGATAGCTGCAGAATCGCGAAAATGCTTTCTGTCATGTTACTTAAAAAGTACATGGAACTTGTTAACTAATGGTCATATTTAACTGAAACAATTAATTTAAATGAAGTGTGATGCCCAGTGTCTCCTGTTTATTCAGATGCTAAGATCGGGAAAGAAGGTTATTTAGAATGTTTGCAAGAAGTATATATAATAAATTTATAATATTCGGAATTTAAGCCGGATCAGTCTCATTACCATTAGGACTATCATGTTTAAAAGTAGTAGTTGAGGAGAGGGCGGGTTCGAGCAGGTTTTTTTTTTTTTTATAATTTTCCAATTTTTTTTAGGGTCTTTTTGATTTAACAACTTTTCGATTACAAATGGAGAGTTCTCCTTTAAAAAGCGTAACGTCCCGATCCTGTTTAAAATAAGTTAACAATCAACCTCCTCTCTTGACATGACGATTAGGGTTCAGAGTAGTCCTATCCTTATCATTAATTTGATAATACAAGTCTGATGGATGAACGAAAAACGTAAGGCATGAAGGGGATTCGAACCCGGGGCCGGGAGAGATAGCTGGTAGCCAAAAATCCACCGGGTTCAATAATACGATGACGTCGGAAACCAGCGAAAAGCCGTCTAGAGGTCCTTCCGGTCGCAGGACCAAATACGTCGAAACTACGTTGGGGAAAACGATGACGGGCAATGTAAATTGAAGTTGATAGAGACACATCAGTGACAATTGAGGGCAATCAAAATTAATAACTTGTGGTATTGCTTGTTTTCCAAATCGGAAAACCCACTGAAACACAAGGACCGAAGCTACAAAGTGTCTCTTTTTGGTAAACACCTTTCTGGTTGCCCCGATTACACCCACGGTATATATATGTCGCAAACTCTGTAGGTTAGTGGGTCTGGTTGTGCAACCAACGATGAAATGCAATGAACTGAATATGGCACAGATGAGTTCGCCAGACCTGGGTGGTAGGATCTAATCGAACTTGATGCACTCGATTAGCTCCTACCACTCTAAATTTTTTTCGGAAGTTTTATTTGTAATAATGGTGTTAAAATGACCAGATGGCCCACGGGCCGGTCAGGGGGGTTGCAGGGGTGGACCCAGGAATTTATAGAGGGGGGGGGGGGGCTGGGGGCAAAGCCCGTCTGCCCCCCCCCCCCCCCCCCCCGGATCTGCCCATGAAGGACCTTAAAACAAAGTTAAGGTGGAGAGTTCTAGTTGAAATGGTAAACAATAAATAGGGCGAAATATACAAATTTAGAATAGGTTTATGAGGCTATAACTTGTGAATTGTATTAGTTAGCGTGTTTTATTCTGTTACTGAGTTCAGTAGCTAGGTTGGGAAAGGTTAACGTTGGGACCAAATTATTTTTGCCTTATAATGCTTACACGAGTCTCACAAGCGAGTTTAAGAAATCTGGTTTAAAACAGGCTTAAACCATATTTGCTTTTTGGAAATACGCCCTTAAAATTTTTAGCTACAAGTTTGGTTGAACTAACCCTATTTTTTTTTAGAAATAGGCCTATTGGACATCACTTTCATGGGATGGAAAACCATTATTGATATGATATATGTGATAAGATTTCTCAAAAATATTACTTTCATTTCATGATAAGGGTTGTACCCAACATCATGGGAGACAATTGCTTCATTATTGATTAATCATAGAGGTTATAAAGTTAAATCACGCTTTATCGCTGTTTTTACGCATTTGATTAATTATTATGAATTATTTTGATTTTATATAACTTTTGTTTCTATATGTAAGGGCTATTAAAACTAAATGCGCTAATGATATAGGCCTACCAATGTGAGCGATACAACCCTGTTTTACCCTAGTTGTGTGCACACTATAGGCTACTCCTTCTGCGCTTCAGCCTCATCTATTCTTATTAGGTCAGGAAACTGAGTATTATTTTTGTTGAGCTTGGAAACCAATATCAACCGGCGTTTATAGATTATATGCACAAATGTGGGAAGGCCAGTGTAGCCCTGAAGTTGCCCTTTTTAAAGGTAAATGAATAAGAATGAACGGTCGGTGGTTATGTCGCGCATTTAAACTTTGTATGGCGGATTTTTATAGGCTCATTTTTGATAGAACACGAGAAGTAATATAATAAGAAATTCCAAACGAAATTTTCAGATTGTGGAGCCAAATTCCTTAATCCAATCGTGAGTGGGGGGGACTGGGTACGCCACTGCTGGCAATTATATTGGTGCCTGAATGGAGGGTAGGTACGTTAAGACGCCGAGAAGGTTGGGCGTGTGAAGAGAACTATGAGCGGACGGGACTATTGTGACACAATATAGTTAACACCCCCTGACTTACACTTATATACACGCCAGAAGGGGAAGGGAAACTTTGAGGTGGGCGCAAAAGTATTACCTAACACGCCCACTGCTATGGGTGGTATAATGATACTTTGATTTTTCAGGGATAATGGTGGAGTAAGACTTACAATCCTTGACACGTTTTAGAGCAAGTGGTTTCAGACACGCCCGAGCCTGTCTAATGTATGAGTTCAAATTCTTCCCGTGGAAGAGAGCAAGGTCAGACCACATTAAAGCAGAATCAACAAGACAGGCTGAGAACCCAAAGAAATTCTGGCAAGCCTTATCAAATTTAATCTCAACTGAAAATCATAATCCTATTTGCTTAACTAATGAAAAGGGGACTACCCTGAGTCCAAAAGACAGTACTAGTGCTGAGCAAATAAATAAATATTTTTCAAGTATAGGATCTATCCTCGCAGAAAAAATAGCAGTGATACTTGAAGCTCCTAATGTTACTCGTAATGTACCTCCTACTTGCCCTCAAGTGCAAAATTCTTTTGATCTGAGGCCTGTTACTATAGAAGAATATGATGAATGGGTAGCAGATATTGATGTGTCCAAATCCAGTGGTACTACAAGTATTTCTAGCTATATATGGAAAAAAACCTTCCGGTGTTTTCGAAATACCTTCCTAGCCTTGTTTAATAAAATAATAAAAGAAGGTAAATACCCAGACATCTGGAAATATGCAATAGTAGTACCCATACCTAAGAAATCTGATATAAAGGACCCTTCAGACTTGCGGCCGATATCACTATTGCCAATATTCAGGAAAATAATGGAACATCTCATTCATACCCAGATGATGACTTTCTTAGCCGAAAATAGAGTAATTGACGATAGGCAGTTTGGCTTTAGACCCAAACACTTTACTGAAATGGCAGTTTTCAACCTTACTACAAAATTAAACAAAATAATCAATGAAAATAACAATGCTATAGCCATATATTTTGATCTGAAAAAAGCTTTCGATACTGTATCCCATAAATCTCTCATAAATAAACTAAAAGACATAAATCATAGCCAGAAAACTTTAGATGTGTTTGAAAGCTACCTCTCCCATCGAAGGATGGTCACTGTGATATCGACCCAGCATTCTGAAAGTGCTGATATCTTGTATGGTGTTCCCCAGGGCAGTGTTGTTGGCCCACAGCTCTTTAGTATATACTTTAATCAAATAGCATGTATCCCAACTTTCATGAAAGTGATTATGTATGCTGATGACTTGGTTGTTTTTTCACCTTGTGATATATCTAACCCGCAAATATTGAATAAATTGACAAGGACATACATGATATTAAACATTGGTGTGATTATAATAAATTGACTATTAATGTTTTGAAGTTGAACGGCCAATTTTTAGAATTAGACCTTATATAACTATGAATGCTGCCTTGATGATTCTGAAATTGATGTTCATTGGGGTAGTAGAATATGGTGTCGTTTGTACAACCAGTGTGCCAAAAGTGAAATGGGAGGAGTTACAGGTCCTACAGAACCATGCTATACGAAGCTGTCTTAATGTTCAAGCTCCAATGGATATACATGTGGACGAACTACATAATCTTACTAATATTAGATATATTAACGACCATTTAGTATGTAAACTGCTTTTATTAATTCGAGTTGGTATAAATAGAGGGGACATTCCAGTCGTAAATAGAGAAATAAATATCAGAAATAATAATATGGTTACTGTGGAGTTACCTGTACCTCGTACCCGTTTCTATAGGAAAACACTGGGGTTTTACAGATCTGGAATAGTTTACCGTTGTTCATTAGGCTAGAAGAATCAACAATCTGTTTTAGACAAAAGATATATAAATATTTGTCTCAACAAACTGTACGTTTGGAGTTTCCAGAATAATATCATTATATTGTGACCTTCCTCAGTAGTTCAGGGTTTCCAATTTCTACGGCAAAGGGACGTGGGGGTTATTTTGGTCTCAAGCCGAACAAAGAGTTTGAGCAGGAAACCGAGGTGTAAGATCAAGAGTCGTGCCTCGCGCACGAGGAGGAGCGAGTGGGTCAATTGGGGAATCGGTGTTCTTCAAGGGGGGTGGTATGTGCCGGTCTGTCAGGTTTGGAGCATTCCGGACATCGGGCACGGGTGGACCGAGGGTTCGAAGTGGAAAAGTAAATGAGAGGGAAGGGTGCTGATAGAGGGATGGATTCTGATTGTTTCTGTCGTCCAATCCAATCTTCCGTGGGGGTCGGGCCGATGCTTGCCTAGTGGTTGGTAGCGTAGGGCCAAGCGGGTCACGCCTTCTTCCCAGCAGTCACGGGGCAGCCACTCACGATTTCAGGCTTCCGTACCTGTCCAGTCTTCCGGTTCCGGGTCGATCTTTGGGCCATTTCAGGCTGCCATGCCATTCTTTGGTCTTTCGGTCCTCCATTTTCGTGTTCCAATTACGTACTAATTATATGCTAACTTAGACCAAATTACTCGATTTCGACTGGTTAATTAGCTGCTATCTTGTCATATCTTCATCTTAAACCCCTTCGAGGGTCACGTGTGAACACAAGGAGTACCAAGATGGGACCGTTTATTCCAGGCCTCATCGCCCCTTTTTTCATACTCTATTACTCGACTCTGATTAGTCACTTTAGATCACGTGACTATTCTGACGTCATATCCGGTTTACAATATATTAGTTCTTTCGTGCTTTCAGGCTTTCACAATACACTTCCTCACATCTTATTATTTACTACATTATTTCGACACTTGGTTACTTTTCTAAAGATGAATAGACATTCATCACAAAATTATAATATTACAATATTATATTTAATTTGTTGAACATTTTTTCATCCTGTGCATACCATGATTGTGAGCATCGAGCTTTGTAGAATTGTGATCAAAACATAGTCCAGAGGCAATCAGTATTATAGATTTGTATTGTACTTGTTTGTTTAAATTGTTAATACACTGATTTTGAAGTTGTACTCTCATCCTTTTCATCCAATGTGTTTTCACCCTTGTATAATTTGAATTATAAGGTCCTCACTATAGTAATGCCTGTTGCCAAATTTAGATTCATATTGTAATGACCTGACCAAGCGCTGGAGCGGGCGGAAGACCAGGCCTAGGCCTGGAAAGGTTTCAGAATAAAAAGATAATTGTGTTATATCATTGATTAATTGTATACAGCTCACCCATGATCCAAAATCATGTACTGCCACCTATTATTAAATAGCATAACTACCACAACATGGCCTTCTGCTTACACATAGTTGGCAGCAGTTTTGACCCATAACTAAGGACACAACACAGCGACACTCAAATCTCCTCAGCAGGGAAACCTATAAGGTATCAGAGACTAAGGAGGAACACTCAGGAGCAGCCCAAATCCCCTGGATTATTCACACTGGACTCAGACTGGATCCCCCATACTAAGCCTATAGGAGAACACAGGACTGTGAGCACATGGCATCAAACCAGCAAATGGACCATCCTCCAGCCATCTAACATCACCTACATCGTGTCATATTGTTATATATTGAATATTGACTTTTTATTCTGTGTAAATAGCCTGTATTTTGCCCAGTTTAACCAAAAAACATAATAAGGGGAACCCCTGCCCCAATTTTCATGTAAGTAGTATATGGAAATTTGGCATTTGCTCAGGCTACATATACAGTCAATGTCAACAACATAGAATACAATACAAGTCCATTTACAACAAATGTTGCAAAAATGGCTACCAGATTCCAGCACCATCACTGATGGTTCTGCACAGAGACGTCACAGAAAGTTGGAATGTACTTTTAAAGCATTACAAGGTTGACAGCACCAATCAGAAAAGTGAAACCTTGGATGGATACGTCATTTGCCTACGACAGCTTACTGAATCCTACAAGTTTGGCACACTCAAAGACAGCCTCATCCGCGACCAGTTGGTTATCGGCACTACAGATGATGTCTGCCAAGATTGCCTCCTCAGAGAACGTCCCGTCCCTGACCTCAACCCTTGCATCGAGTGTCCTCGTGCCACCGAACTATCAAGGAGCTACAAGCAACACACGTCCACTGCCACTACTTCAAAGAAATTGCCCTGAAAGTACAGGCTGCTAGTACAGAACATTACCATAGGGAGGTTCAATATCGTCAGCCTAGCCTGCACTTTCAGTATGTGGAATATGGCCTTAATTCTTACATTTGACATGTTGACATCATAATTTCTTAAATTCAAAAGGGTGACATCTACAACTCCAACCAAAAACATGGCCTGATCGGTGTCAAATCTTGCATTAACAGAATTATATCATAGCAGAATGCCTATCAAGAATATTTTGTTTTAGGGAGAAATGTTCTGAAAACTGAAGAAACATTTAAAAAACGTTTTCTCTCTACAAGGTCTTTTCTTATTTGTGTATGTTCCTCTCAGATGTGGGTATTTCAGTAGCCAGTCTGTGTGCCATTATGTGTGTGGTCCAGATCATGGATAAGGCACAAATCCCTTGTCAAATTGGCTCTCATTTTGAAGATTGATTGAATTTTTTTTGCAATGTGCCTGCTGCGGTGGTGCTGTCAGGGCAATTAGAAGTGTGACATGTGGTGGTGCAAGAGAGCTTATATATAGCTTTACAACTCCTGTCTCACAAGTGTTTTCTTATAGAAAGTCCATTGTTCCAGTGGCGACTCACTTAATAATCTTGAATAGTCCTTACAATTGATTGTTCATTTTGTCTTTATTCAAAGTATTTAGTATATAGATAGACCTTGTGCATATTTGTGGTCATGTAACCACTTTTTGGTAATTACCATTTGGTGACCATGACCACAGAGGTCTGAAAAAATTTTGAAATTCAAGATTCTGAATGATATTGATTGTTGATTATCATTAAATTTGATTGTATTAAGTAAATAACACAAATTTGTTCTAAATGTTTCAAAATTGTAAATAATAACCATTATAAATTGATCACCAATATGGCCGGCCACCTCAATTTCACAGATTTGATATCCCATGCAGAATGTCTACGTAAGAAAATGTTCACTGCTGGTTTGATCTATAATATGATTTTTTCTCTCCTCACAGCCCTCCCACTGTTGTAATATACCAATGTCATTCTTTTACTTCAATGAAATTAGTTCTAGCATTCCAAGGGTACCATACACCTCTTTGTTCTTAATGTATTTCAACTGTCAGTACAGAGAGAGAGACATAGAAATAACAAAGTATATGATGTTTATTTGTAATAAAACTGTAAAAAATGTAATGAGTCATAGTTATATTTGCAGTCAGGCATTAACCATGGCTAGGAATAATCAACTCTTCGATCTTGCGTAAACTGTTAATCATTACTCCTATACATCTTTTTCATTAAATGATGCCGACCAAAACTTCCAAAAGTTGGTAGACTGGGGCCCTGCCCAGGTTCATGGGAGAGGTGTATGTCCTTACATCATCGTCACTGTTTACTTAGGCTTCTGCTGGCTTTGTATCACTGCTTTGTTCAGCTTCTGCAGGCTTTTCTTCCTTCTTCTTGTTTATAAAGGCTCCTACTGCTCCCAGACATCCTCCATTTTTGATGAAATTGAAATTGATTGGGCTTTCCTGAAGGAGAGCATAGAGCTTAGTAAGAAAAAATCTAAAAAACATCTGAAAAATCTAAGCATATCTAAAGGGAGCCAAAAGCAATGTTCTGGTAAAATTTGACAAAATTTCATGAACTCAAATAATCACAAAAATTCATTCTATAAATGTGTCTAACTGTAGTTATTGGTATGAGCTATGAAAATTGACTTTAACTCCATTTGAATTCAAGAAAACCAATGGCGTTTCTGCATCTTAACAGAAATGATTGCAAATAAACCTATTTCGGTGGGTCACCAAAATTGACTATATAAAGAATATATTTCAAAAGTTTGGAGCTGTGCATTGCTTTTGGCTCTCTAAATGTTTTTCATCCCATATTCATATACATTTGATATATCTTAAGTTGATTTGCAAAGTCTGTCAAAAAGATCTACATACAGCAAATGTTTGTACATTCTCTATAGTTTTGTTTTTGTTGTGTTTTTTGTCAACAGAATTAGGCCAAATTAACCTGCAGGTATTTGAATACGGTAGGTCAGCTATCTATGGCAGGGAGAATTCAGCATTATTGTTCATCAGAGTAAGCAGCCCTTACCAGAGCATACATGCTTTCCATGAGGACTTTGGTTATCAAAAGCCTATCCCTCATGAACTCGGAGTTAAAGGTATTGCCCACGACGTAGACTTCGGTTGCCCCAACATGTCGGGCGGCCTGGAGCATTGTGCCTCCATGGACCTGGGCAATTAGGTTGAAGGCACTGAAGGCTAAGTCTTCTTTCTTCATGTCCTCTGTAATGAAATAAATTTCATATGGTCAATTCTCATAAAATGTGCCCAATTGGGAGCAAAAAAGGCTCCCCAAATCTTTTTTTCTTCAGAATTAAATAAGTTTGCATCAAATGGTACCTACTGACATGGAGTATCTATGTACGAGATTGGGAACTTTAATCTTAATTTTTAGAATATTTGTGGCATATTTGAAATCAGAACCCCCAAGAATCATGACAATGCCCCCATGAACAATGACAATGCCCCATGAACTATGACAAGTCATTAAAGTGCCCAAAATATTTAATATACCCAGGAATACGTCTGAATTGCTATATTTCTAGGTTAAAAATGTAGGCATAAGATATATTTTTGATGCGTAATAGCATACCATTCGACACTTAATTCAATCTTCGAAAAATTTGACAACAAATGCCCCCACAAACTATGACAATGCCCCCACGAACTATGACAGCCCCCTTGAACTATGACAGGACATTAAAACACTAAAAAATGTTAATATATAATATGATTAGGCTAAATCTTTATAATCAATAGCAAAATATGTAGCCTTCCATATTTGATCAGTATAATACTTCAATATTATCTACTACCAAGATTTTTGTATGGGACTATAAAATACATTCCCTAACAAATGATGACAGCCCCCACGAACTATGACAGGACATTAAATTTCCAGAAACTATTAGAAAATATTTCTTAAAATTAATTGTTTGAGACCAGAGATGTTTGCAATAACACACAATTAATGGTGGTGAAAAATTATGCCCTTATACCCATTCATTCTTGAAGAGGAGCACGGATATACTATTATGAAAAAGTACACCACGTGAGTATTTCTGAAAATATCATATTTTCACAATAATTCTATAAGTTTCATGATAATATATATGCTTAAGAAGGTTCCTTAATAGAGGTAAAGTGTGTTTGTATTGAAATATGACCAAAAAAATGAAAATGAAATCAATGAATTGGGCACATTTCATGAGAATTGACCATATATTGATAACCAAAATTGTTGTGATTGGATTTTTATACATGCTAAGGTCACCTGATCAGATGTTCTTCCACTATTGTCCTGTGGACCATCTGGGCAAAATTCCATGCCAGGGTCATCCAAAATCAGAATCACGTTTAATATTTTGTCTCTGACAAATCTTTTACTTTTGTCTTGAGCAAATGTTATTTGCAGTCATTCATAAATGTCTTAACCAACGACGTTCTAAACAAATCATCTTCAAGGCTACAAACCCTGCTTCATGTGACAAAATACATATGAATCAAAGTGTTCTTCCAGAGTTCACTAAAATCAAATGCACTTGTATCGATACACATACCAAGCCTGGATGTAACTCCTTTTCCAAAGGCGAACATCAGCATATCCATGCCATCAGCACTCATGTTGTACACATTATCGTCATCACCTTCAGCCTTTGCTGGCAACAAGTCTGATCCCCAGACATCAGCAGTTTTACCATCTGCAGCTTCAGCCATAGCCATCAGTTTGCCAAAGTCCTGTGAATTTAAATGAGTTAGCATATGAAATATTTGGGAATGCACATGTTTACAAGAAGATACTAATGTAAATTGCAAGTTTTAATTTTCCATTGGAAGGTTCTTTATTTACTGTTAAATCACTTATTACAAATAAAATATTTCAGTCTCTCGACCTTCTACAGGATTTGTATATTTATATAATTATGTAAAGAATATCAGGTTTATTAACAGGGTAACCAGAGAATCAATTGCTAGCACCCTTGGTCACTGTGTTACCGTGGCAATGGTGTCATACCTAAAAATGGGTAGGACATATCTAGACCCTAAAATCCCTTATCTTTCAAACCTAATATAGAGTATTATGTGATTATAAATATCAGAACACTCATAATATACATGTTTTTATGAAACAATAATACTACACTATAACGTAAGGTTTTACAGTAGTTTATCTGTAGACTTTGTTAGCCACCTCCCTCATCACTTTAATAAAGGTCAATGTCCGGGTGGGGCCACATGCTACCTGTACCTTGACCAACCAATTAGTGCCCTGCATTGTAGATTCAGGGACTATTTGAATGTTCCACTGGGCAATTGGAATGAAGACTCAGAGATATCTATATCTGAATTTCATGAGGCATTTGCCTGAGGCCATGCTCTCTTACCTGAGACTGAAGAAATACAAGATCAATTATAACTACTCCTTTCTTCAACTCATCATTACTCCCCTCAACAAATATGCACAGAATGTACTACCCCAAAACTAAAGTACTTCACTCGCTTACCAGGCCACCAACAGTCACCAAATGCAAGTGACATCACCAGCGTCTTTAACAAACTTTTTAAACATCAGTCTCCATTATGTAGCATACTGTTATACATGAATTTTTGTATACTAATTTGTCATCTCCATACCTGGACCTTATGCATTACCTATGGTAGTTCAGACTTACAGGGGTGGATCTGGGGGGGAGGGGGTCTTGACCCCCCCCCCCCCCCTCCAATCCCCTTTTGACAGAAACAAATAGAAAATAATGTCTGGATAAGTGAGAATGTGCCTGGATTTTCTATATAACTATGAGTGGACATCACCAATTTGGGAATATTGACTCTGCCCCTGAATATCTAACTCTGAGACCTGTATGAACAAAAAGGGCTCCATTGATGTATCACCAGCACAGCCAGCGATCAGTGTATATTGTATCCTGGGCATAGTGACAGGCTGTATGCACTGCTCCACATTCCTAGTATATTCTAACCAATTTGAGGAAGGTTCGCAATAGGGTGATGAAATAAAGAAGAACCTTTTGGGTCGTCCTTGGCTGGCTGAACGACCCATAGGGATGGTATGTAGCTCAGGCTTAACTCTCGGTTTTGCCCTCAGTATGTGACGATCCCCTATGGGTTGCCACACTTCTTCTTAATATTATAAGTGTATACTTACATTTTCACCTGTAAGAAGGGATGCAAGGCCATACATAGTGCGGCCAGCTGAATAACAACCATCGATCAGTTGGAACGTATGATCTTTGTTGATCTGAAACAGCAAAATTATTCATTATTAATATGTGATGCTCAAATATTTGCCTAATCTTTGCATCTCATCATAAATTAAGGATCTGAGTAAAAAAGTTTGAGTGAAGGTTGCAACCCAGAAATATTTTGTGGGGATCCCGAATGTTTCAATACTGTCATTTGCCAAAAGTGAACATGAGGATATCTAATCTTTAATGTTCCCTGACATCTTAAGTCCAGCATTATCATGAATTCTTTATTAGTCTATCATGCTACAGGATCCCATTACTGTAGTCTAAGATATACATATACATAATAAAAATATGTGACCCGGTCTAACAAAACGAGTCACAAGTCGCACATGGCCAACGTGAGATATATGGGCTCTGAAGTCAGAAATCAGTCAAATTATCAATTTCTCTTTTTTTATTTCCTCATTCCTTGATACTAGAACTATGATTTCCCAAAATATTATATCAAAATTCTACTTCTAAGTGTGCTTAAATGGCCTCCAAAGTCGCCCATCTGCCTCAGTTATTTAGAACACGTGGGCTTCCTGGCAATTGGTTCAATAAAAGGAAATAAAGCAGCATTGCTTAATTTGTCACAAAGCCATTGTCAACTCTTCATTGGTAAAATGGCAATGAAGAGGAAAACTTTTGTAGGCCACTGGGTATCAGCCATAGGCTATTAGTGTACCCTGTCGGGAACCAGTGGCAAAGAAAGATCCTGGCATGGATCTGTGGGTCACTACTTGAGATATGGGTGGTAACCAGTAAAATGTCTGAAATAATGGGGTGTCTCAGGTTATGAAGGTCAATTGTGTAGATGAAGGTCATTTAGCATACTAATCATAGGCACATCAGTACCTGTCTATCAACCCTCTTTCAACGTCTACATAATGTTTCTTAATTAGTACGTCTCTTTTATCACAGAGGAGATTCGAAGAGCCATATCCAAACCAACAATACCCATGTGTTCAGACAGTTTAGTATGCATCCATTCAAAGTTGAGGGTGTAGCTTATATGTTATTTCATACTTTTGTTCTCAGAAAAAAATGTCTAAAGTTGAAGTTGTTAGGTTATGAAGTAGCGAGTCGTTATAATATTATAGTGTAAACCAAATAGTAGTCATTGTTTATCACCTGTATGGCCAAGGAGCGTTACATACAAGGGCTGTACGTAGCGCTACCAATTTACACTATGTCAAACATATTTGTAGTGTTGTTTGCATAGAAGACCCCTAGGGGTCATCCTCGGGTCTGCAGACAAACCTTTGGACAGCATACTGCCCATGGCCTTCAGCCTTGGCAGTACTCAGCTGCACGGCAGTTTGTCCTATGACCCTCGGACTCCCCCAAAGGGTATTCTTATATTATCATGTTTCAACCAAGGGGTATTTCGCTAAGTGGGGTCTTCAAGTAGTGTTGGATGACTGTATATGGAACAGTTAGCATGTCTACACAAACAATATGACAGTGAATCTACCTGCATGATGCCTGTTCCGGAACCAGCCATGACCAGAAGACGGGGTCGGTCTTCCTCTGCCTCAAGAGCATTTCTGCTTTTAATTTTTCCTAAGTCCATGGCTGTTTTTCCATCCAATTTTTCCATCATGGCTTCCGTTTCAGCAGTTAGGGCATCATTCATTTCTTGAATCTTTGCAGAATGAGGGAGGAAGAGGTCTTCTTTCTTCTGTGTTTTTTCAACAGTCAGGAAGGCCTCACAGAAGCAGCTGAATTCATCAGTAATTTCCATCCTGTGGGCAGTGAGAAAACATGCAATTTTTCATCCAATTGTGCAATTTTAGGCGTTGTTTAATTTATTTCCTTATTTATCTATTTATTTATCCCATCATATCTTTACAAAAATAATGTACTTTCTATCTTTGCTTTCTAAGTTTTCTTTAACAAGTTTGATAAATACAACAAATTATAGGCTAGAAGTTTTGTGAGAATGATGATTCTCAAAATATTTTCTTGTTATTGAATAAATCCATTTCACATACATGTGCTCTTCCAATAGACTGATAATTGATTAATAGTAAAAGAATGAATATATGAGTTGATGGAATAAATGAAGAAATGTCATTTCTGGATCGTATGTAAGAATATTATGCAGAACCCTCTATGTCTGTAGTTAGGAATGATCCTATACGGTATCAGCTGCATCTTGTCTTGTCAAGGAATAATCCTCTACATATATCATGCCAGTAGATTGACTAGTGATAAGGAATAATCCTAATCACTATATCCGATTGTAATTAATTTTGTTAGATCCAGTCTCTGTATTGTCTTTTTGAATTCAGCAGCTGTTTCAAGTGTCTGAATACGTTGGGGTAATTTATCCCAGAGTCTGCATCCTCGATAGTATGGACTGTTCAAGACTTTGGTCTTTTTTGTAAAAGGCATTTTATATTTTACATTTTGATTACTTCTTAAAATTCGATCACGTCTCAGTATATTAATCATAGTTTCAATTGTTTTGTTTTTAAACATGTAATTTAGCAAAAATTTATCAAAGGTTCTAAATGTAATTCCTTTTCCAATATTTACACAGCATCAGTATCTTAGTATATATCCAAGTACTTTTTTTTATTATTTTCACTGTGTGGTATTGCATTTTCTGTAATGCCATGCTTTTGTTCTTACAAGCACTATCAAAGATTACACTTACATAATCCATTATAGGAAGAATAGTTTGTTTGTAGACCAAAGAACTCAATTTTTCATTCAAAAAACGGTGAATTTTGGTAAATACAAATAACAGTCTAATTACTTTATTTATTACTGTATCCATATTTTCTTCAAAGGATAATTGATTATCAACTATCACACCCAGGTAATTGTATTGGGTCACATAGTCAATTTCCCAGCCTGTATTTATTATATTATGATTTTCATCAGAGTTTTTTACACAGATCTTAGTGTACATTGTCTTCTTGAAATTGATGGTCATACTATTCTTTCTACACCAGTCATCAAGTAACAAAATTGATTTCTGTAGTTTCACAACAGATTCGGGATTAATCATTCATCAGTCAACCACTTTTAACCATAGAGAAAATCAGTGATGTGCATTTGATGTATAGTTAGAGAAGAGAGTAACAGAGTCTTACTTGCAGTCAAGTCCTTGTTCGATCTCCTTCTTGAAGCTCGCTCCTCCAACACCCGAAGAGTTCACAACAATCACTCCCTCCTCATTCGGCTGAGCAAATGAGATTTTGCAAATACAAATTTAATTCTTAAGTGAATATATATCTTGACTTCAAAACTATGGAGCTGTAATCGTTCGTCCATCTTTGTGACTAATTTATTATAACAACTGAGCTGATACCTACTGAATTATGTCATACAAATTCTTAATGTAATTGATTATGTCATATTTTATGTACATGTAAATATATATGTTAATAGAAAAACTTGAATCAGTGAAATAAAAAAGAAAAGGTAGAAAAAAGAACCTCTTCATTGATATTAGATTTAACTAGCACTCGCCCCTGAACTCTTGATAGCGTAACATTACACCATTGTTTCATTATTGTGATACATTTTTTTAGCAGGGGAAAGGAAAAAAGCAAAATCTATGTTTGAAGTTATATCACAACTGTAAAAAAAAGTATACATTGTTTTAAAAAAAGTACCAAAAAAAAGGTTTTGGGTAGATAAAAATCCATGTGTTATAGACTGTGCTAATTTTTAGTAAAATCATTTAAATGATTGTTCCCAATATTGGTTTTCAGACATTTGAGTTACATTGAAGTGACAAACATATGTAGAACGAGGAATAAGGGCAGCCAAGAAAATGTAATAACCCATTTCAACTGCAGCATGCCACCTGAAACCTTTGGTCATTAACAGTCGAAAAGGTTCAATGGCTGACAATGAGCAAGGTTTGATATCCTATGGAAACCTGCCTGTACACCTTTCCCACAAACCTACACAGTCTCCCATTCTACCTTTATAATTTTAGGGTTTTTTGTCTTGTTTAAACAGATGATTATATTTTTTTAGGGCACCCACCGTGAGGTCAGCATTCTCCTTCAGGTACTTGACCATGCCAGGGACATCGAAGCGTGGGAACAGGGCATAGTGTACCTGGCCCATACTTGGGTCTGCCTGGTAAAGAAGAACATGTAAAGAACATGTAATGTTCACTTCAAAACAGAATAGAACATAATGAAATAATATGTATTATACATATATGTGACCCTATCTGACATAATAATATGGATGTCGCATTGAGCCGTATGCTGCACATTACAACTCGTTTTAAAGCTAATTAGCTAAGGAATGCAATAGAATGGTCATGTGACATGCAACTCATTGCGACAACTGACTCATTATGTCAGATCGGGTCACATATTATATTACACTGAAAAATGTACTTTTTGCTATAAGCCCTAATAGTAATTAAACAGTCATCTTGTCAAATGCTGCTATCTTCAAAATTGATACAGTTACGTATGTTCCTTTATGATCCTCCTGCATCCCCAGAACAATCATGTGAATTCAAAATTTTGACATGATATTCAAGAAATCATACCAAACACTCATATCTACCTTCATAGAATAGGAGACTTATATAAGGGGTTGAAATGACATCACATATTTATCACTTACTTGTTCTGTTATTGGCTTTCCATCCTTGTACTCCTTCTTGGACCTATAGACGAGTTTTCCCATGGTGGATCCTGCATGGTGTGGAAAGTAGAAATGCTATAGTTGTATGACAAGTATTTTTATTGGGGTTCGTTAAGATCATTCTTTCTCAGACATTATTACATGTCAGAGTGGATAAAAGCACCAGATTTGGTATAAGGCACCGCTGAGGCATGACTGTGAAATCTTGACAGGGAAACACCTTGAAATATCAATAGGATGGATGTAGGCTCAATAAAAAACAATATGGCTGGTTTTTGCTATAAAAAAAATTAAATGTCAGCTTCTAAAATGAATGAAGAGACATGGTTGATTTCAAAATAGGGAAATTAATTATAAGGGTCAGGGAATCCAATTATTTGCATTTGAAGACAATGTAGAAATCGAATATCCAAGATATCGGACTGATTTTGAGAATTACCATGATTTTCAGCTGCCAAGGTATCTTGACAAGTGGAAATGGTTCCCATATGTTGTTTATAGACTTTTCTCTTTGGGGCTCGGGTCATCACCACATTCAAGTTAACATCAGGACCCTGGCCATTCAGGGACCCATAACTTACATATTGATAAGTAAGGTGAGGTATATCTATGTTCACTTACCAATGTCTAAGGCAAGGCCACAGGACTTCTCTACTGCCTCAGCGGGTAGAGTCATCACCACATCGGACTTAAGTCCGGCCGGAGCTTTGAGCGCCATCTTCTTTGTTGGTGCCTGTTAAACAAAATTAACACCATGATATATACACATTCAATAAGGTGAAGAACTACTTGGGGGTTGGGTACCTGCAATGAAACTTGAGCAGATGGTATCATGTGATCACTTTTTGGTGATCATCATTATGGTTATACAATAAATTAAGATAAGTGTTGAAAAAGATTTGGTTAGTATGATGTAAGTAAATGAGACACAAATATTTGTTAAAATGATCAGAATTGTAAATAATGATGAGAAATTTACCCACATTTGGAAATGTGACATCACCATCCATAGGTTATCAGTGCACCATGCCATTAGCTTCACAGTCCAAAGAGGGTAGCCTTGATGTTTTTATTCCAACTAGCGGTAAATACAGGGGCCAGCGCGTATTGACAGGCTGCAGGTACCGCTCCTCGTATTCATGGACTTATTTTGTATTTTACCTTTTACACGGGTGATAAATATAGAAGGGTTGGGGTTGTCCTTGGGTAGCTGTATGACCCATGGCGATCATACAACCTTCATGCTTCACCCTTTGGTTGTGACAAACCCCTCTGGGTCATACAGCCAGCCTTGGATGACCCCCACAGGTCTTCTTATGTTAATACGACCCCTATGGATCGAATGACAATATTGGGTCAATCCCAAAGGTTCTTCTAACCCAAAAAACATCCATTTCTCATTCACATTTGAATTGCATTTAACCATCATCATTGAGAATGCTGTCTGAAGTCCCTCACCAGAAGACTAATGAAAATTAGCAGATAGATGTCCATATATTTCTAATTGACAGGTAATACCTACTATGAAGACTTTAGAAACACTTTATTTATCAGACTATGTCCCTGTTTTCTGTATATATTTATGTATGATTATTTCTTAGAATTCAGTTGTAGCATGCTATGTGTAAACTAACCTCATCTTATGATAAATAGATAAATAGATACATATATTATATGAAAATGTATGTGATAAGATGGTATTTATAAATTCGTAGGGATGAACAGACTAATCAAGGCCATATTCCAGTATACAGTTTTTACTTGTGGTACCATGAAAAGACACAAGCAAAGTACTGCAAACTTGGTTGTGGTAGCGTACCACAAGTTGGAATATAGCAAACTTGCACTACTTGCTTGTGCTACTTGCTTGCAGTACTTGCTACCTCAAATGATTTTTCATAGGTTTTCTATGGATTGTTTGTGGTTGATGTTACCAAAATGTTGGTATCAAAACAGCAAATTGCTTGCATTACCTAAAAAAAGAGACCGCAAATACTACCTAACACAAAGTGGAATATAGGCTTTATGATGCGATTCTTTGGAGGCCTGACTTGTAATTCACATGAAGGTTAATCCTATAATAAGTTTATTCCCCTATGTGGTTAGCAGCTCCCTATCCCCACCCCCAAAACCCCACCCAGATTAAATGACCTTATCAGTAGAGTTGTCAGTATGGCCTGTCAGTCGGGCTTGGTGGATTACATAATGACTCAATCTGAACAACACAACCATGCACAGGTACAGCAACAGTTTACCTACTTCACTGTGTTTGTCTGAGGTGCAATGGTCCACTAATAAATAGGACTGTCACCATTGTGCATTGTAACCATGACAGGGGTGGATACAGGATTTTTTAAAGAAGAGGGGTCAGCATAAAGGCTAAGTACTAAAAACGCATGCAATCACTGGTATGTGTGTGCTAAAAGTCTGTATAATGGAGTGAAAAAAAACGCTTCTGGAGTTAGAATCCTAGAATAAGGTATAAAGTTAGAGTTGATAAAATGTCATCTACAATTTTTTTTACTATAAGTATTCATGTAAGTTATTTTGCAAAGAGTTACAACAACATTTTCTACACCTACTTGGTAGAACACTTACATATATGTATGTGAAAGTGGTTAGTTGATAAGAATAATAAAAACCTACGCAGTCTGTCACCTTGCCAGCTTTTGATCTCCAGGTTGATCATTAACAACTCAGCATCAGCTAATAAACCATTTAACAATACTTTTGAAGACCTCAATTGAACTAGACAACTGGAGATCACTTGGTATATTGTCCCATAGAGCTATGTCCTTATAGTATGGGCTTTTCATAACCATCTCCCTATGAATAGTTTTATGTTTTAATTTGACTTTGCTAGTACTACATACACGTAATACTATACTACTCATACACAGACGATGATTATCAATATTCAAACTATACCGATGCATAAAACACAACAAATGCAATATACGTCTCATATACAAAGACTGTTTCTTTCTCCTTTTGCCATTCTATAATTGATATAGTTCTTTTCTGCAGCTTATCAAGTTGGGTAATGGATCTCTTAGTTGCAGTTTCCAAAATAAAATCTCAATAATCCAGATATGGCAGTATTGCCTGTTTATATAGCATTAAACAGGCATACTGAGTTAAGGAATTTCTCATTTTTAACATTAAATAAAGCTGATAATTTACCTTTTTATATACATTATCTATTTAAATTTCAGCAGACAAATCATGTGCACCTAAGTAGCTAGTTACATGTTCAAGCGCATCACATTTGCAGTAAATGCTTGTTTATATCTCTATTGTGCTAGAAGTTTAAGGTTATCATGGATTTTGTCTTTTCCCTATTTATGGTCAAGTGATTTACATCACACCATGTAGTCACTTGATTTAGTTGATTGTCCTGCGCACCCATGACAGATTCAACAATGCTATCACTACTACTTATTACCACAGTATCATCAGCATACATTATGAAACTATCAGCCACATTTCCAACCAGATATGAAAACAGATCATTTACATATAGGATAAATAAGGTTGGCCCTAGGGTGGGCCCTTGAGGGACGCCATGCTTTATTCCCTTTATAGAAAGAAGTGTTGGCCTGCGAGCACTCTCCAGCACAATGTTCACCACTCCCTTCTTGAGTCATTGTGGTCACAGGGGTCAGCGGGGGAGATTGACCAGTGGTCCTAAAACTAACCAAAAGTGCCTAAGTTGAACACATGCTTGAATGAGCCTACTTACCCCACTTTATATGCATTGTAAGAGCATATTAATAAATACTGCAGCACACTACTTACCCTTTACATTTTTCTTGAATTTGTGATTCCTCATTTGGGTAAATTAAAGGCAAATCCTTTTGCTTAATTTCACGAGGTCAATTTCCCCTGCCGATGGACGCCTGTCACTGGGCCAGGGAGCTATAATTAGCCCAGGTCTCATGACAGGAGCCAGCTACTGATGCCCCCCCCCCCTCCGCTGGGCCCATAGTCTGTCCCTCCTGACCAACTTAGCTCTTACATCACTTTGTGAAACAGTGGGTCTGATGCGATGTACTACTGGGACCTGTGGATCACACTCTGGCCGCTCCACACTCCAGTGGTGGCCAGACTCCAATGTGGGCGGCCATGGTTCGACTCCTGGCTGCGGAGCGCACTTGTTGTTTTAAAAGAAGAGATGTTATTATTGACCTTAGTACTTTGAGTCCTATTATTCAGATAAGATTCAAAGCATTTCACATTGTTTTCATCAAACCCATAACTTTTAAGCTTACTTAAGAGGAATGGATGGCTAATAGTGTCAAATGCCTTTTTATAATCCATAAAAACCGAAGTGGTAATCAAGCCTTTATCTAATTCAGTATATAATGTATGTAGGTAGTCAAAAACTGCTGATCCAGTACTCCTCATTTTGCAAAAACCATGTTGGTTAGTATGAAGAATTTTAATACAGTTTAAATAGTAAGTTAATTGTATATGAATTGCTTTTTCCAACAATCTACCAATCAAAGGCATTTGTTAAATAGGCCTCCAGTTTCTTGCATCTAATTGATCACCATCTTTTGGAATCGAGGTAACAAAAGATTTGCCCCAAGCAGATGGAAATTCTGACAATTTAAGAGCATCATTTAATAGACAACACAATTCAAAACTCATACATTCAAATGCATCTTTCGAATAATATTATAGTTTTCAATTCTGGAGTTGAAGAAGCCTTTGTAACATCGATACCCTTAATTAATGTTATCATTTACTTGTCTGTTATATGTCTAAAATTAAAAGTGGTATCTGACACAATAGGGAAATCGTGATGAGGTTCCCAGGTTCCAGTGTTATAAGCTCTTGCTAAAGCATCACCAATACTTGCATAATAGCCATGCATAAACTCAGCAGCTTCAAGATCTGAAATAATTTCACCTTGTTCATTCATAATTGTTTGAATACCAGTCCGACTTGCCTGATTAAAACCCATTGTACAATTTAACACTTATCAAAATTTTGTTGGATCTGCTTTGTAACTATGCAGAGCTTCTTTAATTTTATTAGCCTTACTGGATTTTAACACGATTGACTTTATGCTTTAGTTTTATAAATGAATAAGAAAGTGACTGGCTTCCAGGATTAATTTTGTACTCAGCAAAAATTGTATTTTTGTCCTTAATTAATTTTAGAATATCAGGAGTGATCCAGGAGAGATTATTTCTGCCTATCCTGAATTTAGTTTTAGGGACTTGAGGACCCAAGGATTCAAGAATAATGTCATATATTATAGTAAAACATTCTGCAACACTAACACAGTCCCAGAATGTAGTCCAACTTTTTTGTAAACAGTCCACAAATTTTTCTTTATCATATGAACTATGCCTTCTACCATAACTAGTGACAAATTGATTTTGTTCACTGGTTTTCTTTTTTGATAATGTAAACAGGTAGATGGTCGCCTATAACTATATCATATACACCAGACTTCACTACAAAATTACTATTGGTAAATGTTAAGTCAAGTATATATGCTGTCTTTCTTTTCACCCATTCATGTAACACGGTGTAACTCACGATCATGTCTAAACACAGTATAACCACTATGATCTATGAGAGCTGTGGATATTTTTTAATGCAGCCAGGTTTCGCCTAAACAGATAATATTATATCCATCATAATTAGTAAACAATTCACCATTATGCTAAAATAGACTTCGAATATTAAGGTAAACAAATGATTGTCCCTTAATCATTTAAGCCATTACAATAAAATTGCAAAAATAGAGTACATTCTGGTGAAAATAATATGATGAACATGATGGGCATTGGTGAATTAAAGTGGTTGAATATGTACATGATCAAATTTAAAGATGAACTTGCCCCAGCAAATCTAAATATAGACAGATTTGCAGGGGCACACAATTGTCCTGAGGCAGGATAAACCTTTTTGTTTCAAAACGGTTACGATAGATACAGGTAGGAAAGGCAAGGGAGCTTAGGAAAATTATCATGACTTATTATACTAGTTGTATTAGTCTAAATAAAATATTGTAGTAAATTTAATTAATAGTCTGAAATAATCTTTATTTAATAATACTAAAGATATTTTGATTTTATCAAGTCATAGTATTGATATCGTATTCGAAAGGTTGATCCTCTGAAGATATATCAGGTCTGTTTTATGTCAATATTCAAGGTGAGTCCCAAACGATTCGGGTTGATTATAGTTGCCCCATTAACCCATTATAAGGTGCAGAGGTAGATTCTTCTGGTAATAGGCCTTAATTGAGCTCACCAGGACAGTGGTCTGTTTCATGAGAAATTTCTGTATGGCTATGTGAGTTTTGCATTTCATAAAGTTATGATCACATTTTGGGGTGCCGTAACTATGTGAGTTTCATTTTCTGTTACGTGAGTTTTGGTGTATTTACATGAGTCTTGGGTGTTTTCATGAGTTTGGGGTATATTTACAAGAGTTTGGGGTGTATTTATGGGAGTTTTGTTATGAAACAGGAGTTTCAAACTCGCTTACAGTTTCTGTAAGCTCACATAAAACTCCCGTAGTTTCGCAGCTTCTTATGAAACACCCCACTGATCATATTATTGTTATTAGCTACATCTCCCTCCAAGAAGGTAGATCCTGCTGGTGAAGGACAATGTATGAGTTCCTCAAGATGTATCTACAAGTTTTGACTTAATGATACAGGTAGGATACTTATCGTCCAAAGGTTAATCCTAAGGAGATAGCAGCATCTCCTTTAGCCCCCAATCCGGCCATAGCCGCCCGAGGGTGTATTCCCCAATCCGACCGTAGCCGCCCAGAAAAACAGGAATTTTTCCTTAATTTTTCCATATTTTTCCAAGGAGAACCCTTTTATAAGTATTCAATGTACAAAATTGGCCAATATATCGTTTAAAAGCTGATTTAATTTCCTATCCAATGCTACAAACCCCAATTCTATGACGTTCATTGAAGGCAGTGGGTGAGACTTTGAACTTTCTCAATAACAAGGAATTTAGGGAATTCTAGAGGGAAATCCATGGAAATCCTGGGGAAATCAAGCAATTCATGAATGCAACTTGTGGGGTCTAAAGGGTTATCATAATCCACAATGTTTTCTATGGTCTCGCAAAGTTTAAATTAATGCACTTGGCCCCTTGATTTGCTCAAGTACCTTATGTACTGGATGATGCAGCCTAAGGAGGGGGGGAGGGGGTGAAGACTATCATTGTGATTTGTCTAGCGTCATAATGTTCATTAATGAGTTCCACTGCAGAATTTACCGTGCCTGTTTTGGATGTGGTTGAATCCCTACTTTCCAATCTGCTTTTAAGTATGTACAAGCACCCAACCACCATCTCGGTCAATTATTATATATGCTAATATCAATGCCAACAAGAGGGACTAATATCACATGTACATTTGGATTGGCTTGATTGAACTCAGCTTTACAGTGATCATACTTAGCAATTAGATCATGGCAGATCAATCCACTATCAAGAAATCAACAGTTCTCTGTGGCCCGTTGCACAATGATTTCCTTAGCAACGAAAATAATACTGTTAACAAAACTTTTCGTTGTTAATATTTTTGTAACAACAATCGTTTTGCAACAATTTTTTTCTATATTTAGAATGCCCTCAAAGAGCTGTAACTTTTACTAATTTTTCTCTATTTTTTTTCCCTTTTTATATCAATTTACAGAATTCAATTTCATTCATTAGAACCAGAGATTTTACTATTTTCATAAAAACTAAAATTTTGGTAACAACGAAACTGTTCATCATGCTATCTTAACTTGATCCTCACAACAAAGTTCAATTGTGCAATGGGCCACTGGCCACTCTTTTTAGTAGTAATGTCAGTATTACCTGCCTGTACATAAACATACTTATAGTCAAATACATTTGTAAATTCTTAAAGATATTGGATATTCAAAGAAATGTGTAATTACTGCTTATTTACTCATGTCTCATCAAGAGTTTAAGTTACAAGGCTGGCAGACCTTTTTTCTTTAAATTTGACCTGGTTTCAGAGCCAATTCTTAAATCTGACAGGGAGAGATCGTAATTTCTTAAATTCAAAAGGGTGACATCTACCACCTAAAACGTGATTTTCGTAACAATTCTATAGAGTCACTAGTCATGGGGCAGATCCAGGGGGGCAGGTCCTGAGTCTCCTGATCCCCCTTCCCTTTTTGGTGGTCCCCTAAACTACAAAAAGAGGGGGAAATGTTGCATGTGTATGTGCAAATGCACACCATTTTAGTACTTAACCTATATGCTGACCCCCTCCCCCCCCCTCCCGCTTTCGAAAATCCTGTATCTGCTCCTGTAGTCTATCACTCTTTGATGATATACTTCCAACCCGATCCGATTGTGGATAAGGCACAAGTCCCTTGTCGAATTGGCTCTCATTATGAAGATTATTTGCACTTTTTTGCAATGTGACTGCTGTGGTGGTAAGTCTGGTCAGGGCAATTAGACGTGTGACATGTGATGGTGCAAGAGAGATATAGATTTACTCCTGTCTCTCCAGTGCTTCTTATAGCAAGACCATTGTTCCAGTGTTGACTCATTTAATAATCTTGAATAGTACCTACAATTGCTTGTTCATTTTGTCTTTATTCAAAGTACTTAGTAGGTATATAGACCTTGTGCATATATGTGGTCACGTGACCACTTTTTGCTGATCACCACTTGGTGATCATGACCACATGGGTCTGAAAAAAATTCAACATTCTGAATTATATTGATTGTTGATAATCATTCAATTTGATTGTATTAAGTAAATAACGCAAATTTGTTCTACATGTTTCAAAGTTGTAAATGATAACCATTATAAATTGATCACCAATATGGCCGGCCAGCCCAATTTCACATATACCATGCAGAATGTCTATGTGAGAAAATGTTCCCTCTTGGTTTGATCTATAATATGATTTTTTTTCTCCTGACAGCGCTCGCATTGTCATAATATGCCTATGCCATTCTTTTACTTCACTGAAATTAGTTCTAGCATTCCAAGGGTACCATACACCTCTTTGTTCTTAAAGGGAGGAGCCAGTGACTGTAAAATAGTACATTATCAGGTTCGGCACTGTCCAGGGAGTGTACATGCCGAATTTTATGTTGATACCTAAAATACATTCTTTTTTATGTATATTTTTCTAAATCTTAAATGCTGGCTCCTGCTTGCACCTGGGGCACCTTTCCTGGTGCATTAGTCTGTGTGTGACGTCACAAACAGATCAAATGTAATTTTAAAAATACTGAAATAACACAAACGTCATTATCATAATGGTTTTTCTTCAATCCTATAATGTTTAGGTAATCAAATAAACTAATCTATAGCAGAAATTTGGAATCAAAATTTCTATTTAAGAAAATTATATTTTCAAAATTCAAAAATAACGTCTTTCATGTGTGACGTCACACACAGACATGTGCTTTGGGGATGAAAAAAGAAATCAGATGTTTCTTATAGTTAGATCTCGTCTTTTTCATGAAAAAATCCATCAATGATTCAGAAAACTGGCATACTTCTATATTAGCATGAGATCCATCATTTATAGGGTAAAATAACCCAAACTGAAATTTCACTGGCCCCTCTCTTTAATGTATTGCAACTGCCAGTACAGAGAGATAAACACAGAAATAACAAAGTATATCATGTTTATTTGTAACAAAACTGTAAAAAATATAACTAGTCATAGTTATGTTTGCAGTCGGGGATTAACCATGGCAAGGATTAATCAACTAATCGATCTTACATAAGTCTTTTTCATTAACATGCCGCTGCTCTGGTGTGTCACTCTTTTGGGAGTTTTGCTATAGTTTAGCTTTATGAAGTGAAGTGACCCAGTTACCAAAACTCCCAAAAGTTGGTAGACTGGGGGGCTGCGCAGGTTCATGGGGGAGGTGTATGTCCTCACATCATCGTCACTGTTTACTTAGGCTTCTGCTGGCTTTGTGTCACTGCCTTGTTCAGCTTCTGCTGGCTTTTCTTCCTTCTTCTTGTTTATAAAAGCTCCTACTGCTCCCAGACATCCTCCATTTTTGATGAAATTGAAATTGATTGGGCTTTCCTGAAGGAGAGAACAGAGCTTAGTGAGAAAAATCTGAAAAATCTAAGCATCTTTAAATGGAGCCAAAGGAAATGTTCTGGTAAAATTTGACAAAATGTGACAAACACAAATAACTACAAAAATACATTCTATAAGTCTAACTTTAATTATTGGTATAGTATGACCTATGAAAATGATATAACTTCACTTGTGTTAAAGAAAACCAATGACGTTTCTGCTTCTTGACAGCAATGATTGCAAACAAATCTATTTTTGTGGGTCACCAAAATTGACCATATAAAGAATATATTTCAATAGTTAATAGAGTTTAAGAAATTTTGACCTCTGGATTGCTTTTGGCTCCCTTTAAGTGTTGATTAACCTAACAGTTTGTTGTTTTTGTTATAATGATGACAGATTATCCTGTATGCATCTGGATCTAGGCTAACTCGCAGGTGAAATAAAGGAAATAAGCTATCCTTGGTACCTAGAATTGAAATGATATCAATGCCAGAAGTCTTATAAGATAAATTCCCTACCACCCTTGTAAACTGAATCATAACAAGTGCCTGCATCCCTTACCAGTAAAATATCAGGATTGTTATGTGTGGTAACCCATGCCATAGAACTATTGAAAATAATGAAAGTGTCTCTTTTATTGTATGCAAAAACCTGGTTCTGGTATACTTGACCTCCATAAACATCTTCTTACTTAAGTTAAACATTTATCTCAATTTGGTGAAAGATTTTGTGAAAGTAGATATAGATATGTCAACAAGTTACAAGGCTTTAGTAAATCAATTTTCAGTAAGAATTCAGTGGAATTACTTGTGGTTAACATAATGGAGGACAATATCTGAATGTTTTTCATTTCATATTCATATATATTTGATATATCTCAAATTGGTTTGCAAAATGTTTCAAAACAAAAGGACATACTGCAAATTTTGGTACATTTGCTTTGTTTTCGTCAACAAAATTAGGCCAAATTAACCTGCAGGAACTTAAATACTGTAAGTCAGCTATCTGTGGTAGGGGGAATTGTTCATATTTGTTCATCAGAGTAAGCAGCCCTTACCAGAGAGTACAGGGTTTCCATAAGGGCTTTGGTTATTAGAAGCCTATCCCTCATGAACTCGGAGTTAAAGGTGTTGCCCACGACGTAGACTTCGGTTGCCCCAACATGTCGGGCGGCCTGGAGAATTGTGCCTCCATGGGCCTGGGCGATAAGGTTGAAGGCACTGAAGGCTAAGTCTTCTTTCTTCATGTCCTCTGTAATGAAATTAATTTCATATATTGATAATCAAATTAGTTGTGATTGGATTTTTATACATGCTAAATTAATCTGATTAGATTTTCTTCCACTAAAGTCCTGTGGACCATCTGGGTTAAATTCCATGCCTGGGTCATCCAAAATCAGTGTCACGTTTAATATTTTCTCTGACAAATCTTTTACTTTTGCCTTGAGCAAATGTTATTTGCAGTCATTCATAAATGTCTTATCTATTGATTATCTGTTTCCACAGAATGATTTGTCCTAAAGACTACAAATGACACCAAACAATTTGTAAATAATTTGGCATTGTTGACTGTCTTTACCAAAATGTTATTCAGTGGAAACCCCACTTTATACAACAAGATACATCAGAGTTCTTCCATAGTTCACTAATACCAAATGCACTTGTATCAATACACATACCATGCCTGGATGTAACTCCTTTTCCAAAGGCGAACATCAGTACATCCATGTCATCAGCACTTGTGTTGTACACATTTTCCTCTTCATCTTCAGCCTTTGGTGGCATCAAGTCTGATGTCCAGACATCAGCAGTTTTACCGTCCGCAGCTTCAGCCATGGCTATCAGCTTGCCAAAGTCCTGTGAATTTAAATGAGTTAACATATGAAATATTCGGGAATGCACATGTTTACAGACAGATACTGATGTAAATTGCAAGTTTTGATTTTCCATTGGCAGGTTCTTTATTTACTGTTAAATCACTGACTAGAAATAAAATATTTCTGTCTCTCGACTTTCAACAGGATTGGTATATTCATATAAATATGTAAAGAATAGCAGGTTTTTTCATAGGGTAACCAGAGAATCACCCTTTGGTTGCTGTGTTACTGTGGAGATAGTGTCATACCTAAAACTGGGTAGGACATATCTACACACTAAAATCCCTTATCTTTCAAATCTAATATATAGTATTATATGATTATAAATATTGGAATATTCATTATACATGTTTATATGAAACAATAATACTAGTGCCCTGCATTGTAGATTCAGGGACTAAATGAATGTTCCACTGGGCAATTGGGATGAAGACTCAAAGCTATTATGTATATCTGAATTTCATGGGGCTTTGGCCTGAGGCTGAAAACATACAAGATCAACTATAACTACTCCTTTCTTCAACTCATCATTACTCCCCTCAACAAATATGCACATAATGTACTACCCCAAAACTAAAGTACTTCACTCGCTTACCAGGCCAGCAACAGCTGAAGTCACCAAATGCAAGTGATATCACCAGTGTTTTTAACAACTTTTTAAACATCAGTCTCCGTTATTTAGCGGGCTGCTATACATGGTTTTTTGTATACTAATTTGTCATCTCCATACCTGGAGCTTATGCATTGCCTATGGCAGTTCAGACTAACAGGGGTGGATCTTGGGGGAGGGGGTCTTGACCCCCCAACCCCATTTGGGTAGAGACAAAGAGAAAATAATGCCTGGATATTGAGAATGTGCTTGGATTTTCTATATAACGATGAGTGGACATCATCAATTTGGGAATATTGACTCTGCCCCTGAATAACTAACTCTGAGACCTGTATGAAACTTGTAATACTTGTAATAAAAAGGGCTCCATTGATTTATCACCAGCACAGCCAGCTATCGGTGCATATTGTGGGCTGGGTGTATTGACAGGCTGTATGCGTTACTCCACATTCCCAGTATACTCTAACCAATCTGAGTAGGGTTGGCAATAGGGTGATAAAATAAAGAAGAAACTTTGGGGTCGTCCTGGGCTGGCTGAATGACCCATGGGGATCATACATACCTCAGGCTCCACCCTCAGTTTTGCCCTTGGTATGTGACGATCCCCTATGGGATGCCACTTTTCTTCTTAATATATATAAGTCTATACTTACATTTTCACCTGTAAGAAGGGAAGCGAGGCCATACATAGTGCGGCCAGCTGCATAACAACCATCGATCAGTTGGAAAGTATGATCTTTGTTGATCTGAAACAGCAAAATACATCATTACTTAAATGTGATGCTCAAATATTCAACTTATCTTTCGATCTCATGATAAATTAGGGATTTGAGTAAAAAAAGTTTGCGTGTAGGTTGCGCCCCAGAACTCTTTTGTGGCAGTCCAAAAGGTTCCAAAACTGCCATTTGCCTAAGTTGAACATGAGGACATCTCATCCTTAATGTTCCCTGACATTTTAAGTCTTGCAATATTATGAATCTTTTATTAATCCATTATGCTACAGGTTGCCCTTACTATAGTGTAAGATATATATATATATATATAGATAATAAAAATATGTGACCTGATCTGACAAAATGAATCACAAGTCGCACATGGCCAAACTGAGATATAGGGCTCTGAAGTCAGAAATCAGTCAAATTATCAATTTTCTGTTTTTCGTTTTCTTATTCTTTGATACTAGAACTTTGATTTCCCAAAATAGTATATTAAATAGAACTTCTAAATGTGCTGAAATGACCCCCAAAGTTGCCCTCCTGCATCAGTAGTTTAGAACAGGCAGGCTTTATTTCTTATGACTAAAATTCTTGCTACATAATTGTTGAATGGCAATGAGGAGGAAAACTTTTCTGGGCCAGTGGGTACCAGCCATAGGTTATCGGTGTACCTTGTCAGGAACTAGTAGCAAATAATGTTTCTGGCATAGTACACTGAACACCTATTGCTGGTAACCAAAGGCCCAGAAAGATAGTTCTGCTCCTCATTTCATGGGGCATCTGAGGGTCACTACTTGAGATATAGGCGGTTATCAGTAAAATGTCTGAACTAATGGGGTGTCTCAGGTTATGAAGGTTAATTGTGTAGATGAAGGTCTTTTAACATATTAAAATTAATTAGGATAGGCACATCACTAACTGTCTATCAATCCTAGACCTTTTTCAATGTCTAACTAATCTGCTTTAAGGACAATCGTGCCATTAAAGAAGTAGTGTTGAGAATTGTTTTAAACTCCACACAGTGCAAGTAAAAGCTAAATACGAAAATAATCAGGGGTCATCGTGCAAACTTTTTCACTAAAGTAGTCTAAATGTATGATAATTATTCAAAAATAACCTTGCCAAATAGATTTTGAAATTTTATTTCAGTTCCCAATTAATTTGATAGAAATGATATAATTACCAGCCTAATGCTTTTGACAGATGTATCTATGTTTTCCCAAGGGAGAAAGAAAGTCTTTTGTAAAATTTGATGATGTAATATATATTTTGAACATACAATATGCAAAATCAGCCAAATTTCAAAAATACAAAATTTCAAAAATAAAGTCTAAAGTTGAAAATTGCTCTAGAGTTTATTACCACATACATAAGGATGTAGGCTATCATATCCAGCCAAAACGATAGGGGGTTACCATGCCAGGAGGGATGAATACACGTTTTGAAATATAAAAATGGCTTTAAATGGGTATTTAGCTCTTTTTCTATAAATTCACTAAATATCTATAGTAACAATGTTTTGAATATGATATGCTATTTTTGAAACCCTCACAATAATTTAGATGCATAATGTACTTGTATATAAGCTATAGCAAAGGAGAGAAAGAAGAAAATATAATTTTCATTGCCAAATTAATTTTATACTATTTCCAAAATGCTCTTAAAATTAGTTATGTTCCCCCGATTCTATCTCAAAAGCTATCCATCTTAGCCAATTTTCTCTTCCATTTTCTGAATTATACATATATCACTATTATCAGTGAGTGTTTCTAGAAAATATAATTAAGATTGAAGAACCTTTGTTTTTTTATATATATCTGGAAAATGGCACCATTGTCCTTAAGAACAATTAGTATGTCTATTTTATCACAGAGGAAATTAGAAGAGCTATACCAATAGGTTCCAAATCAGCAATCCCCATGTATTCAGACAGTTTAGTATGCGTCCATTCAAAGTTGAGGGTGTAACTTATGTGTTGTTTCCTACTTTATTCCCAGAAAGAAATTATATAGTGTAAACTTAATGGACGTCACTGTTAAACACCCGCACATACAAGGGGTGGTGCAAAGTGACTCGCTCCGCTATGGGTACTGCTACCCATTTACAGTATTTTAAACAAATTTGAATGTGTTATGGTGATAAAGTATAGAAGACCCTTATGGGTTGTCCTCGGGACTACGGATGAACTTTTGGGCAGTGTATTGCCCATGGCCTTGCACCTTGGGCAGTACACTGCCCAACGGATCGTTCTACGAACCACAGACGCCCCTTGAGGGTCTTCTTATGTTAGTATGTCTCATCTAGGCGGGGATTTTACTAAGTGGGGTCTTCAAGTAGTGATGGATGACTTAATATGGAACCGGTAGCATGTCTACACAATTATTATGACATTGACCCCACCTGCATTATGCCTGTTCCAGAACCAGCCATGACCAGAAGACGAGGTCGGTCTTCCTCTGCCTCAAGAGCATTTCTGCTTTTAATTTTTCCCATCTGCACGGCTGCTTGCCCTTCCATTTTTTCCATCATGGCGTCCATTTGGGCAGTTAGGGCCTCATTCATTGCCTTAATCTTTGCAGAATGAGGGATGAGGAGGTCTTCTTTCTTCTGTGTTTTTTCAACAGTCAAGAATGCTTGGCAGAAGCAGCTGAACTCATCAATAATTTCCATCCTGTGGGCAGTGAGAAAGTATTGTTTTATTAAAATGTGCAATTTTAGTCTTGATCTCATTTGTTCACTTTTTTTTATCTTTTTGTTCCATTATTTCTTTAACAAGTTTGATAAATACAACAAATTATAGGCTAGAGGTTTGGTGGAAATGCTGATTCTCAAAATACTTCCTTAATCATCCACCAGTCAACCACTTTTCAACATTCAGAAAATCATGTGCATTTGGGATATAGTTACTGAAGAGAGTAACATAGTCTTACTTGCAATCGAGTCCTTTTTCAAAATCCTTCTTGAAGCTTGCTCCTCCAACACCCGAAGAGTTCACAACGACCACTCCCTCCTCATTCGGCTGAGCAAATGAAATGTTGTAATTACAAATTTAATTCTTGAGTGAATATATATCTTGACTTCAAGACTATGGAAGTGTATCAAATGTTTGTAAACAATCTATTATTACAACTGAGGTGATACATACTGTATTATGACATACAAATCCTTAATGTAATTTATTGTGTCATATTTTATTAACACGTACATATGGTCATGGAAAAACTTGAATCAGTGAAATAAAAAGAAGGTAGAAAAGATAACCTCTTTATTGATATTTTGATTAACTAGCATTTGCCTTTGAACTCTTGATAACATTACACCATTGGTTCATCATTTCTGACACAGCCTTTTAGTAAGGGAAGGAAAAAAGCAAAATCTATGTTTGAAGTTGTATCATAACTGTAAACAAATTATAATTTTTTTTCAAAAAGTGCAAAAAAAAAAAAGGTTTTGGGTAGATAAAAATCCATGCTTCAAAGAATTTACTCATTTTTAGTACAATCATGAAAATTGGCTTGAGGAACGTTCCCAATATTGATTTTCAGACATTTGAATAACATGTAAGTGAAAAACATATATAGTGTGAGGAATAAGGGTGGCCAGGAAAATGTACTATCCTATGACTCCACAGTGAACAACACCATGCCAACTAAAAGCTTTGGTCATCAAGAATTGAAAAGGTTCGATGGCTGACTATGAGCAAGGTTTGATATTCTATGAAAATCTGCCTGTACACTGGTACCTTTTCCCCAAACCTGCGCAGTCCCCCACTTTACATATACAATTTTTTGGGTTTTTTTTTTGCCATATTCAACCCTTTAGACCCCAATCCAGCCATGGCGCCCAAGGATGTACTCCCCAATCCAGCGGCCGCCGCACGGAAAAACAACTGTTTCCATAACTTTTTTTGTATTTTTCCAGGGAGAACGTTTTGAAAAGCATACAACATACAAAAGTAACCAATGTCTTGTTTTAAAGCTGATTTGATTCCCTAATCAACACCACAAACCATATTTCTATAACTTTAATTGATAAGTGTGTGTTAAGCCTTGAACTTCAATAATTAAAAGGAAATTCTGTAATTCTGGAAGGAAATCCATGAAAATCATGGTGAAATCTGGCAATTTATAAACGCAATCCCTAGGGTCTAAAGGGTTAGACAGATGTCTATGTTTTTTTAAGGGTACCCACCGTGAGGTCAGCATTCTCCTTCAGGTACTTGACCATGCCAGGGACATCAAAGCGTGGGAACAGGGCGAAGTGTACCTGGCCCATACTGGGATCTGCCTGGTAAGGGACATGTACAGAAGAACATGTAAAGAACATATAACACTTCAAAACAGAAAAGAACACAATAAAATAATATGTATATTACATATATTGCATTACGCTGAAAAATGTACTTTTTGCTATAAGCCCTAATAGTAATCAAAAAACAGTCATCTTGTCAAATGCTGGTATCTTCAAAATTGATACAGTTACATATGTTCCTTTATGATCCTCCTGCATTCCCCGAACAATCATGTGAATTTCAGAATTTTGAAACAATTTTTAAGAAATCATACCAAACATTCATATTTACCTTCTTAGAATAGGAAACTTTATATAAGGGGTTGAAATAACATCACATATTTATCACTTACTTGTTCTGTGATTGGCTTTCCATCCTTGTACTCCTTCTTGGACCTGTAGATGAGTTTCCCCATGGTGGATCCTGCATGGTTTGGAAAGTAGAAATGCTGTAGTTAAGTTGTATGACAAGTATTTTTAGTGGGGTTCATTAAAGTCATTTTTTTCAGAAATTGTTACATGTCAGAATGGATAAAGGCGCCAAATTTGGTATGAGGCACCGCTGAGGCATAACTGTGAAATCTGGACAGGGAGACACCATGAAATATCAATAGGATGGATGTAGGCTTTAAAAAAAAGGGCTGGCTTTTGCTATAAAAAATCGTATATCTCAACTTCTAAAATGACTAAAGAGACATGGTTGGTGTCAGAATTGGGAAATTTAGGGTCAGGGAATCAAATTATTTGCATTTGAAGTCAATGTAGAAATTGAATATCCAAGATGGTTGACCGATTTTGAGAATTACCATGATTTTCAGCTGCTAAGTGGAAATGGTTCCCATAAATTATGTTGTTTATAGACTGTTCTCTTTAGGGCTCAGGTCATCACGACATTGGACTTAACATCAGGACCCTGGCCATCCAGGGCCCAATAACTTACATATTGATAGGTAAGGTAAGGTATATCTATGTTCACTTACCAATGTCTAAGGCGAGGCCACAGGACTTCTCCACTGCCTCAGCAGGTAGGGTCATCACCACATCGGACTTAAGTCCGGCCGGAGCTTTGAGTGCCATATTCTTTGTTGGTGCCTGTTAAACAAAATGAACACGATGATATACACATTCAATGAGGTGAAGAACTACTTATATTGGGGGTTGGGTACCAACAATAGACCTTAAGCAGATTGGGTCACTTAACTACTTTTTGGTGATCACCATGTGGCGATACAGTTAATTAAGATTCAGAAATTTTGAGGAAAGTAGTTGAAAAGACTTGATTAGTATGCTGTAAGAATATAAGACAAAAATATTTTCTTAAATGCATAAGAATTGTAAATTAAAGCCAACCCCTATTTGGAAATCATCTTCACCACATCTATAGGTTTTCACTGTACTATACCATGAGCTTCACAGTCCAAAGGGGGTAGCCCTGATGTCTGTATCACCCACACAGCTGACGAATGGTACGTAGAAGAGCCAGTGTGTATTGACAAGCTGTCAGTACTGCTCCTTGTACTCATGCTTGGGTGATAAAATAAAGAAGACCCTTGTGGTTGCCCTCGGGTAGGGATCATACAACCCTCAGGCTTCGTCCTCAGGTTGTGACAAACCCTCTGGGTCATGTGGCCAGCCTCGGATAAACCTGTGGGTCTTCTTGTTACTAATACGACCCATATGAATCGAATGACAATAATCATTTTGGGACAATATTAAAGGTTCTTTATCTTATCACCCCCAAAGAAAATACATTTCTCATTCACATTTGATTTGCATTGAAGAATGCTGTTTGAAGTCCCTCACCAAAAGAATCACAAATGAAAATTAGCAGTTAGATGTCCATATTTTCCTAATTGACAGGTAATACTCATTATGAAACATCAACCCTTAATATGAAAAGGTATGTGACACAATAATATATATTCACACGGACAAACAGCCTTAAGGCCATATTTTCCACTACACAGTAATTTTGCTTGCTGTACCATGAAAAGACAAACTGCAACAAACTTCCTTGCAGTAGGGCACTGCAAGGTGGAATATAGGGAACTTACACTTGCTTGTGCTACTTGCTTGCGGTACTTTCTACCACAAATGATTTTTCGTAGGTTTTCTATTGTGTTTCTATTGAATATAGCTTTTATGGTGCGATTCTTTGGAGGCCTGACTTGTAATTCATATAAAGGCTAATCCTATAAAAAGCTTAGCTCCCTGTGTGGTAAGCAGCTCCCTACCCCCTCCCCCTAGATTAGATGGCCTTATCAGTAGAGTTGTCAGTACGGCCTGTCAGTAGGCTTGGTGGGTCAGATAATGACTCAAGCTGAACAACACAACCATACACAGGTACAGCAACAGATTACCTACTTCACTGTGTTTGTCTGAGGGGCAATGGTCCACTAATAAATAGGACTGTCACCATTGTGCATTGTAACCATTGATGTATGTACTTTTCCCACAAACCTCCTGAGTCCTGAGTTGAAATTCTTTGGATAGTTAAAGGCATTTGTGCCATTTTAGATCTAACGTTAAGATTTTGTTCAAACGTTGCAAAATAGTTTATATGTATCTATATAACTAAAATGTAATCGGAAAATAAGGGGTCACCAAGGAATATTTTGTTCTACAAGGCGCTAAAATTTTACAATAATATTGTTAAAAATCAAAAGTACGAAAGTGTTTTAAATGGATTATTAGTTTCACTGTATTTTGGAAAATAATCCTTTCCTAAACAGCTAAAATCACAGCTTATTCAAACATAGTTCACAAATACAGAAAAATAGAATTAACCGTTTTTAGTAAAATTTGTTTTTTATTATGTATCTTTAAAAATGGAATATGCAAAAAGAAATATTTGTAAAAATTCTAATATTTAGGAAACAACATCCCCAGAAATTATCTGATGTTAAGAAAATTAACAGACTATCTGACCTAACAAATACAGATTTCTCACCCCCCCCCCCCCCCCACCTTGCCATCCCTGCTCTGAATCCGCCACTTGTTGGTGCCTTTCTATAGATGCACTGCATGTGCATTTCTACCATATACGGTATGCGGAGGCTATTATGCATGTTTCCATATATATATGGAATCCAGGATAGCCTCAGCATACCCTATATGGAAAATAATGCACCCACTATGCACCTATGTAAAGGTGCCTTAATTTGTTGTGTTCACAGCTAATACCACTTGGTTACCAGAGTCTTTCCGGACTCGTGACCTTGATGACTGCTGTAATTATTTTTAATAATTGTCGAACAAACACCTAGACACCAGCGAGTGGCTAGCGCCACCCCAGCTTTAAAGGTTATATTCAACGATGTGTTTGTGAGTACTTACATTCTCTCTAAATAGAAATTGAAAATAGTTTGCATTTAAGATAACAACATGTTGATATCTGAACGCAAATTCTTACTTGCATTACTGCAACGCAAGTATGAATGCAATCTAATTCTATATTCCACTTTGTGTTCCTAGAAATGCTTGTCAATAAACGCAAGTGAAATGCCCAACACAAGTAAAAGACTGCATAGTAGTAGAATATAGCCTTTAGATGTACATATACCCGGGTGTTTGACCGTACACACATGTAGGCCTACCTTGGGTACTTAAAGGGTCTTTAGACAGCTAAGGGTGTGTTGGCTTAAACTATAGCATTATTTAATCAGTGCAGGGAGACTTAGAGCTAACAGTGACCGGGTCCTACCATGGCAACAGTGGCCAATCCCTCCCTCCCCCGCCCACCCCTCTTTTAAATATGAACTCACTTATTAAAGGGCCATACCCAACTCCATTAGACGAATTAGACCAAGTCGACCGACTGACCAGTACTTAAATGGTAACATTCTATCAGAATATGCTGACTTGAGCACTGATTCATGTCAATACGCACAAGTACATTTTGATATTGTATATTGGTTGTCGATCTGAATCGACGCTAAGGTTGGTCCAATCATTTGGAGGTAATCTGCCGATTTGCGCCAATACAGCCTATAGATCCAGGACACAAGAAACAACTCAAAGGCCTGAACATTTTCTGTCACCTCCTGTTAGTTTGTCCTTTGCTATGTTCTCCTAAATTCACCAAAGTACAATTCTAATGGCACATTCAAAATGAAATGACAATATGTCTCCTGCTCATGTGCATCCCTTCATTGAAAATAAAATCATAATATCTAGCCAGAACTATTACTATTTCACAATAAAAGGGACTCAAAATGAGCTGTTTCTTGCTGACCAGATCTATAGCGGGTATCCCATTTTTGGCTTAGCCAGGTTGGCAATACATGAGGAACGGGGTGTCCTTCTATAGACTGCAAGTGCCTTTCTTGTCTGTAACTGTAACTGTAACTGAGAACTGAGTATCTGTAACTTCCAGTGGTGGAGTATGCCATGTAACCACATGAAAGGTGTCTTAGAGGCCCTATTACACTAGACGACATGAGCTGCGATATGACGATGTCGTAGAGAATTAACAAATGATTATTAGAGACATAATTATTTTACACATAATTACGTAAGATACTCCATATTGCCATTAGTTGTGATTTGTCTGTAATAACATCATATTGCACTCCATATCGCAGCTCAAGTCAAGTATCTTAACCCTTTCATGACGCCATGCTCTGGACACTCTGGACGCTAGATGCAACTGTAAAGTTCTCTTAAAATAACCATAAATATATAAATGATTTGCAAAATTCATAAATTTCCTTTATCATCCGTAAAAAAAATGTATACATGTTTTGATTTGCTTTAATATGTTTATTGTCAATATTGGCCAGAATTTATGTCGCAATATGATATTGAGATGTACACGTCTTAACTCCATAGCTTATGTGACGCCATCTGCACAACATCGATAGACGTTGTGCAGGTGACATCACAGAAATCAAAATTAGACTGGCTGCCATATTGGTGATTACTTTAAAATAATTGTTATAGACCACGCTGAATAATTTAGACTATATTTCTACGTTAGTTTTATTCGAGACAGATTAATTGAATGATCCATAACAGTTATCACTATTTCGAATTGGAAAATTTCCATTTTTTTAATAGATACATGTGGTTGATCAACACAAGGCGATCGCCAAAATATGATCACATGACCACGTATACACAAGGTCTATAGATTGAATCTGGAGAACGGGGATTATAGGTGCAAAGTCCAAGGAGAGTTTACATGTCTTTACATGTGTGTTGACCAGACCCATGCATACTGGTTATAACGGGTCTAGTTACGTCATGATTGACCTAAGTACACCTAGTAGGCACAACGAGTATACACCTTCCCCATGAACCTGCGCAGTCCCCCGGTCTGCCAACTTTTGGGTCTTTGGGTAACTTCAGCGTCAAACTCAAACCATGAGAAAAATACATACGCAAGAAAAAGTAAAGATCACTCTCCTCACAGTCTTAAAGATTTCGTGCTTAAAGCTTGGGGTTGCACTGCATGTGTGGCCGTAGGAGTGACATAACGTCCCAGGTACTGAACCTGGCTGGTACAAGTACCGTAAAATCTGTTGTCAAAGTAGCCCCCTAATATAAGCCGAACTGGGGGAGAGTTGCATAACATTCCATTAAAATGTTTCCTTTAAATATGCCTTTCCGTCCGTATACTACAGCGAACGGAAATGCATAAGGTTGCATATTTTTTTATCAACTTGATAGCATTTCCATTAAAAAGTGTATTCTGTATTTTCCTATAATAATGATAACAGATTTTGTTAACAGAAAATCTACTAAAAATGGACTTTAAAGGAAGTATAATACAGCAGAAAGTTATGTGGATGACCCTTCCCCTAGGGATTTCAACAGATTTGATACCACTGTAGGCGCCCCATGATGATATCAAGCAATCTGTAATTTTTCTCTTGCAATATGTATATATATATTGACCAACAATATATCAATCATCTAAGAGAATAGGGTGACAATAATCTAGTGGGGATGTGCCTACCTGTAGGGGAAAGTGCCTACCTCTATGGGTAAAGTGCCTATCTATGGGGAGGGGGAAAATACCTACCTTTGGGTGGAAAATGTCTAACTTTGGGGGTAAACTGCCTACCTCTAAGGGTAAAATGCCTACCTCTATGGGGAAAGTGCCTACCTCTATGGGTAAAGTGCCTACCTCTTTGGGTAAAGTGCCTACCTCTATGGGGAAAGTGCCTACCTCTATTGGTAAAGTGCCTACCTCTATGGGTAAAGTGCCTACCTCTATGGGTGAAATTCCTACCTCTATGGGGAAAGTGCCTACCTCTATGGGTAAAGTGCCTACCTCTATGGGGAAAGTGCCTACCTCTATGGGTAAAGTGCCTACCTCTATGGGGAAAGTGCCTACCTCTATGGGTAAAGTGCCTACCTCTATGGGTAAAGTGCCTACCTCTATGGGTAAAGTGCCTACATCTATGGGTAAAATGCCTACCTCTATGGGTAAAATGCCTACCTCTATGGGTAAAGTGCCTACCTCTATGGGTAAAGTGCCTACCTCTATGGGTGGAATGCCTATCTCTATGTGCCTACCTCTATGGGTAAAATGCCTACCTGTCGGGCAGTGTGAGGCGGTCAGGTGTCGAGTGGTGAATGACCGGAGGGGAGCAGGACTGGGACTGGATGCTATCGAGAGGGAGGGGGGGGAGGGGGATAAATACGTGTATTTAGTGTATTATGTATGTAACATTGACCAACCTGAGTGACAGCGTTTGGGGTCTGAACCGGGGGGATCTCAGTTGTGTGTCCATTCCCAAAAATACGTCTCGCCTGTCTATGTAATAATAACTCCAATGTCCATGACTTTCTATAAGTATCCTTGCGTTTGATCTGTGAGTATGATACGCCATAACCACCAGACGGAATTTGCCCACAAATTGGCTAATCACTACTAAAGGAATTGGCCAACTTTCGTGCCTATTTAGATCACCAATCAGGATACAAAACTGAATAGACTGATTTTTCTGGTAAAATCAGCCTATTTTACACTGACATGTCAAACAGACTTGGCCAAATTCACTGAGTGGGTATGGCGCTGAAATATAAATGCCCCCGGTGGGATTCTAATTAAATGCATCGTGTAACGTCATTTTACCAGCTTTCTTCAATTTTAGCATTTAAAAAACCTGCACAGTCCCCCCGTCGCCCTCAGGTGTATTCCCCCCCCCCCCCTCCCCGTGCCTTATCTTCGGACCCACACCTTAGAGATGAACCCTAATCGGATATAACCACTCCCCACAGGTCTAGAGGCCGTTACACTTCACCACTTGAGCTACCATATGACGATGTCGCAGAGAAACCACACATGTTAGAGATACAATTATATGTTTGACATATGTGACATGCTCCAAAATGTCAATTTTTAGCAATTACATCACTCACGTATGTGCGAATCTATTTCTAATACCCATGGCCAGGGGCGGATCCACAGATCCAGAGCCAGAGCTCTAGGGGGGTGCAAACCCTGACCAACCCCCCCCCCCCCCCAACCCGATCTAAAAAAAATGAAAAATAAAAACACCAGATTTACACAGATCTTCCCATTTTAAGATGCCAAAATTTGCGCCTCAGGGTCGGGGGGGGGGGGGGAATTACCCCTTTGGCACCCACCTCTGGATCCGCCACTGATACCGTCATATCGCACCGATATCACGGTCCAAGTAATGTAGTGTAATACGGCCTCAAGCCCCCGCCACACTGACCAACGCTACAACTCAACTCAACTTGACCTTCAAATTAAGTTCAGTTCAGCAATTAATGAGAACTACTATAGTGGGTCTTTAGGAGCCAGCAATATGCTATCCGCATACACCTTTCCCATGAACCTGCGTAGTCTCCCTTTTGGGCCTTTTGGCAACTATAGGTCGCTTCACTCTATATGGCTGAACTATTGCAAATTCCCTAGGAAAATTGTTTTACTTTTAATATACCAGGACACTGACACCTTAATGAAAAAGATGTATACCACACCGGGAATGTTCTTTGCCACTGGTTCCTGACGAGGTACACCAAAACATGACGGCTGATACGGAGAGGCCCAGAAAAGTCCTTCACCCCCTCGTTCAACCGAACTCAATTTGAAGAGGGGGAATACGGTTGAAAACGACAATGCGCAGTGTTCCCATATTAAAAAGTGACTCAACGACAAACCTGAAAACAAAAGCTCAATCGCCTTAAAAACATCTAAAGATGGGTACCAATTGAGCTATATTTATAATTCATTAAGCTATAATTCTGGGCGTTCCGACCAGCTCTGGTTGTTTATTCTGATCGAAACGATGAGAACTGATCAGAAACGACCAGAAAATGTCAAATATTAGTCAATCACTTGGGAAATATCTAGCAAAGTAATGATAGATACTGGTCACTGTTGTTCTCAAGCTTTATTATCCGCATGGCCGACAAGCGGTGCGTAGAAAGATTTAGCGTACGGCCATCCTGTACGTACCGCTCATTGGATCCAAAAAAGTAGTTCCGGTACGATCCAAAATAAATCATTTCATTGACAAATCTTTAATATTGGATGAAAAATTCTGAAATTCCAACTGAGAAGATCCGAAATATCAAAGAAATTTATGGCACACTCAAACAAATTTTAGAATTTTTTTTCTCGAGCGCATATGAATATGGGTCCCTTCTCTGAGAAGCTCGTCAAATTACGCATGACATTGTGGTATGCAAGTAGAACGAGTCCATTGTTGTTTTTTTGTGTGTAAAATCTGTGGTTATTTCGCTTTTGTTTGTGTAATAAAACATAGAAGACCCTTAAGGGCCTATTACACTACATGACATTTGAGCTGCGATATGGGCACACTATCATGATTTTACAGAAGGATTTGCATAAAGGAGTGATATATTTGTTAAAAATTGGTAACTTGAAGCATGTCACATATGTGAAACAAAGCAATTTATGTCTAATATGTGCCATTTCTCTACGACATCGTCATATCGCAGCTCATGTCGTGTAGTGTAATAGGCCCTTGAGGGAATGTCCTCGGGTCTCTGTACAGCCGTACGGAGACCCTCGGACGGCCCCCGAGGGTCTTCTATATAAGTATTACAACGAGAATCTAGCTCGCACCAGACACCTTGTATGTATATCGAGACTGGAAAGCCAGGGTGAAACCTAGCTTTAATACAGTACAGGCTTGCCACCTGGGCTATGGTTGGGGAAGATTTTGGAATGACCATTATGCCTGTCGGTAAAATGGTCTGTGCGATATAATGGCATGTGCAGTTGTTTACAGATGTTTTAACTGCCGATTCACTGTTTTCATGGGACGATTTTGTCAACAACCACCACTGATTTCTAAATCGTTCCGTGTCTTTAATAGATCATCGTGAAAAAAACCTCGTTTAATGGAAACAGGCCTTGGTGGTTACCTATTTGGAAGATCATGTTGCAATGATTGTGGTTCAATAAATAAAAGAAATGGCGCAACTTGAGTTGAGATGTCATGAGATAACTTTGTTGTATCTAATGATTTGGGTTAGATTCATACTCTTAATACAATAAGTACATATTTGGCTTTTGATTATCTTATCACGTTAAATAGGACACGAATTGTACAGAAAGAAACTGTGTAAGAGCAGTGCTCCTTTCATTTCTTTCGTGCATTTTTCACAAATAGATTAAGCTATAGTATCACCGTAGGTGCGGTGTTTGTGTGTGCGTTCCCCTGCATTGTAAAAAGTTACTGCTTTTTTTATTTTATAGTTTTGAAAATATTTTGTAATTTTGGTTACGAATTTACTGTAAATTCGATAAATGTTTAAGACTTTTGGTATGAATGTACGGTACATCTGTAAGACTACTGTAATCTTTGCTTGCAACAACATGTAACACTATGGTCAGGGTACAGGCAGGAGCCTGTCCCGCCTCCTTCCCCCCTAATCCTGATAAACTTACACTCATCGCCATGCTAGGGCTGGTATAAGTGGCCTAGACATGAACCTAGCCCCCCTAAGCCTAAATTAGGCAGATTACAGGTCAGTAAGTAGGGCTTCTTATTGAGAAAGCAATCTCAAATTCTCAATTTTATAGTTTTTTTTGTACTGGGGTCGGTTTCCCTACATTGTATACTTTCCCGTGTTTTTTTCTTTTTTTGTTTGTTTTATTTTATTTTATTTTTTATTTTTATTTGTTTATCAAGTAAATCACTTCAGGGTTGCCCCTGGTTTTCGGTGATATTACAATGATAAAGTGTAGTAAATAAACATTTCAGGTGTAAATTATAAGTATGTACATCAAGACCAATACAATTGGAACTAATATTTTGTTATAGTTTTATAGTTTTGTTATAGTTTTGTTTGTGATTGGGTCGGTTTCCCTACATTGTATACTTTCCTGTGGGTATTTGAAACGTTAGAATCGTTATAAATCGTTTTATGATTGGAACACGACACCTGTATTGGAATTTGTTAATCTGTATTCGCAGCCTTTTGCCACAGATCGCGTAATTAAAGATGTTGCTTAAACACATTGACACAAGTCACAATGCAGGCCCGTAGCCAGGGGGGTTCGGGCGGTTCGTACGACCCCCCCCCCCCCCCCCCCCCCCCATTGGAGGGAATTTCCTTTAATTTTTAATGTAAAAAATGACAGTAAATCAAAAAAATATGCATTTTAGCCCTTTGTTTCCAAAAACGAACCCCCCTTGGAAAAAAATAACTACTATAGTCATAAAACGAAGCTTTCTCTTTTATAAGTACATGGGTTTTTTTTAACTCTTGTACTTGGGAGTAAATGACTTTGATCCTAAATATGCTTGGGATTTATCTCAACATAAAAATTCATTATAGATAACCATTATCATTAATCATTGAAGACAAAATTATATGGAATGTCAAAACAATTGAATGTATTAATATATATATATATATATATATATATATATATATATATATATCTTCTTCAATGTAATGTCTGGGAGAACAGATTCGTCTGAAGATATTCAATAAAAAAAAAAAAAACCTCTGAGAAAAGCTGGCTACGGACCTGCAATGCTTGATTATAGGAATTTTCAATAATCATGGCATAATTCGTGGTTCAATATGATGGAAAGCTAGCACTGACGTTTTTTTTTTTCATTTCGTATTTATAGAAGTTTAATATTTATTAAGTTGGTTTGAAAATTCAATCATTTTAGACATATTTATAGACAATATTTCTAAATATTCTATAGTTTCTCCAGAGTCTGTGTATACATAATCAGTCAAAATTAACCATCTGCAGGTGCCTAAAATAGAGTAAATCAGTTATCCGTGGTAGATAATGTTGCCGTAAGAATCCTGGCATGGGAGTCTTATGCTGGTGATCCACTTTGCTTTAATGAGTCGATTTTGGACCAATGTTGAAAATCGGTCCTTTGGATAATTGTTTTTCTGGGGAAATATGCAATTTTTCAAAGAGTTTAAAATAACCGTTTTCACAAAAATGATATTTTGGTCAGAAAATCTTATTCGAAATATGTTAAAACTCAAAGGGACGTTCTCGTCACGACGACGTCACTGCTGGCTACGTTGTTACTATCTTATTAGCGCGCCAAATTCGCGACGTGACCAATGACGTTGCCTTATTACGTTCCGAAAGGGTAAAACACGTCGCCAGTAACGCTGTTGCTAAGCTGACGTCAGCGGACTTATCTCAGTGAACTCACAGATGAGAACATCCCTTTAATGAAAATAAAATCAGTTTTGTCATATCATGGATCATCGGTTTACGTTGACCCTGACCCGTGAGAGCCCAAACCCGACAAAGAGAGAGCTGATAAGAGTGGTCCATCGACCAGCCACTGGGGATAGAGAGATAATCGTTATGGGCACTTAAAGGAAACCTAGCACCTACTTACACGGTGATTGGTTTTTAATAACATTAATTGAAAATGTGGTGAAAATCAAAAAGATAGAGATCTATTTTTAATCTTAGTATTGGGGACCTTAAGATATAGTATACCTCTTAATTTCCGTGTTTTCAGATAATTTAAATCAAGGTCATGAAAACGTTTTGATTTTAACTTTTGCTCCCCTACATTAGTGTATTAGCCGGGAAATTCCCACTCACTCAAGAGAGGGAATTCGGTCATAAAAACATTATCTTCAAACGAGTCTGAGTATTTCTGAGTATTTCAGTTTGAAAAATTTAATACTGACATTGGCAGGTTCAGCAATTAGAAATTATTGAACAAGACCGGACCTTGAACTTTGATGAGGCGTACGAGTTGTTCCCACTGAACATATTCATCTAATTATCCATTTTTTTTATTTATGTATTTATGTTTTGTTTTTTGGAGGGGGGAATTTATAGAACTATTATCAGACTCGATCAAGGCCAATGGAATGTATACGGGATTATTTGACCTGTAGGCTATATACGGCTATGATATACCATTTTATGCACAGAAATATATATTATGTGTATGGGTTCATCTCCTAACCTTATAGTTCCTAGAATCAAATATATCTAGGATCAAGGTTAGAGGAATATAAAATGAACACGAGTGCTCCCAAATCATCCACAAAATTGGTTTTGATTTTGTAAACTTCGGCAGATGTCCTCTGCTCTCCATCTTAAAACTGCATGTTTTTCACTCATTTTCGGTTTTTCTTTCACCCGACTAGTTCTGCATTATATTTTCTTCAAGCTGAATCGCCGTTCCCTGTTATCTTTACCGTATACAGTTACTCAAATTATTGTATTTTTAAATAGGAAACTGCAACCTTGAATGTAATAGCTTCATGCAGTGGCCGACCCAGCTTACGTGGGGTCAGGTTATCAAAAATTTAAATCGAAATTTGGCCCAAAAAAGGAAGGGGGCACAGGCAATCCTATACGTGCAGTTTTGATATTATGTTACATCCTAGAGAATCTGTTATTTTTCAAATAACGTACAGGTTCCGCTGGAAGACCTTAAGCTTATATAAATGTATTTCATAGGAAGTCGACTAGATAATAAAAAAATGGCATTTTAGGTGTCAGAGGGTGCTTACCTTTGAGTTGACTGGTTGTTGGGAACTTCCTCCGCAGCCCATGGTGTTTGTGGTCGTGTTTGGACGTGTGGGTTGGTTAAATATGAACACTGGAGTGAACACTGCAACTGCCCAGTGGAACTGACCAGTGGAACTGACCAGTGGAACCTACCAGGGCACCGCTACAGGAAGAGGGGGGGTTACTGTTATATGGCGATTTGTTTAATCAACTAGGGGAGGATACAGGATGGATTTATTGATTTATCTATTGATCGATTGATTGATTGCAAGACAGTGAGTACATCACTGCTACCATAGCGAAACATCCCTAATCAACAGTTGTCTATCCTTAAAACACTTCGTATATTGGTTTACGGGTACTGCTTGTTTAAAATAACATATTTTGTTCTTGTATTTATTCCTTAACATAGTACCATAAAAGTAATAGTTGTACATGCATGTTTTGCAAATCATTTGGAGAGAAAAGTAGAAACATACAGAGGAGTAATATTTCTAACATAGTGAATTTGAATTCCATTGTTTTAGAAAAAGATTAAATTTCCGAGGGTGAGACATTGTTTAATAACATTTAATTATCTTTAGTTTTTCACCATAAATTAGGGGAATTGAAATAAAATGTTATTAATAACCTAATATATGACAATAGTTACAAGAAAAAGTTTGTTTAATCAAATTACCCACACCGTGAGTGTGTTATAGGTGTGGGCCGCCCCCTCCTGTGTTTTGGTCATCACTACGGGGGTGACGTAACCACAACACGGGGGGAGGGGAGGTGGTGTAGGGGGGAGTAAAGGCTTATATATACATGCAGGGAGGTTTACATAGTGCTAATAAGGCTCTACTCCCTAAAACTGCGCTTACCGCCGGTTCATTAATGTTGACGATAGGGTAGGGCGACATCTGGACCGTAACAATTTAGTAACAATTATTGCAGACCAAACTCCGTCCATGGAACTTTCAAAGAACTCACTATTTAAAACTCGCAACAATGTTGCAATGAAATTTTGACAATTTTCAAAAAGATTAAGATGATAATAACCTTATACAGGAGAAAAGCATTGTGTCTACACAAGGTATAAAACTACATGAATAATGATAGATATAAATGAAGATGAATAGAACATATTGCTAATAAAATTGTATTAAGGCATCGTGAATTTTCAAAATAAATGTCACAGAGGTTTTAGAATGGTCGTTATTTCTGGAGATGGCCCACACCCCGCCCTCCCAGGTTAATCTGTATTGACAAATTTAGGGAGGGGAGTTGTGCACCTCCAGATTTTTGGCAAAATGATTTTTGATGTAAAATTCTCGGACTTAATGGACCATAGCAAAACACCTCCTATCAACAGTTGTCTATCCTTAATAGGATTATCTTGCGACGCCAGCCTTGTGGTCTGAACAGTGAGTAGGCTTGGCAGTATGAAAACTTTGCAAATTCAAGAAAAGTATGTGAATCACGTCACAGAATTTGTCAAATTTACCTTCGAATTTGTAGAGATAAGTGTAAATTTATTTCAAAAATTGTTAATTTGTGACTAATTTTGCAATATTAAGTTGTCAATTTGGTGATTTAAATTGAGTGCACGTCGATAATACTTTGAACTCTAGTGTTCGTTTAGAGTTTCTATTAGAGAACGGGTATCTAGATCACTATTCCTTTATATCCTGTTGTTGCTCCATAGTTCTTCTTATGTGCTAGCTAGTGGTAAAACTAGTCCATAATTTAGGCGTTAATATGTACAGGTATCATTCATGAACCTGGGAGGTAAGCTTCCTTGGTTAAGTCTGCCCGATTCCATATGGTCTCACAGACTGCTGTAGTTCTAATATTATTCACCAGATGTCACCAGATGTGATACACTGCTAACCAAACTCCCGAATCCTCAAGACTTGTACTGATCCAAACTTGTATCGGTTAACTCTTCCCAATATTGACTGCTATCATTCTTTTATATTCCTGGTTATTGATTTTCCCCAGGTAGCGCTAGTGCTGCTGCTGGTAGATGAGGCCCTCCCGCCATGACCGGTACAGGTTTACCATACCTATCAGAGGTGCTACCCATAATCAGGTTGGGGATACCACTGAAAAACGGGACGTCCTGTAAAAACGGGATGTCCTGTAATAACAGGCACTTATGAAAAAGTGTATTATCTAATCATTTTAGAAGAAATGATATGTGAATATTACACAAGACAAACATGATTTAATACTTCTACACATGCAAACTGCAAAAATTATGAAATTCTGCGTTTACCATGAATTTGATAACACTTTCCATTTTGACAAATATGTAAATAATAATTTCACAATCCATATTCTTACATAAATAAAAATGCTCAGAAAATGAGGAGGTTGCTAAATTAACAAAATATTTGTAATGAAAGTACACATCTTTTCCATCAAAATGATCGTTGCATTTTCAAATTCTATCATTGCATTCTTTTTCTATTGATTTTTATTTTTTAAAACTTACAAAAGTCATACCAAGAAAATGGACCGTCCTGAAAAAAACGGGACGCTTTTGTGATCCGTTTTTACAGAATGTGCCGTTTTTTCAGGCAGACTTTAAAAAACCATTAAAACCATTATTCTAAAGATGGAATTCAACTTTAATATAACCAAATAATCATTTGTCATAAAGGGTCATATTTCAAAATTGAGAAAATAATAATAGAATAGTTTTAAAGGATTTAAACGGTTGAGTCCCGAAAAAACGGGACGTCCCATTTTTCCCGTCGTAGCCCCAACCTGATAATAACTAAACTGTATAGAATTCCTCTTACAATTTCAAACTGTTTTATAATATATCTTTCTCAGTCTGGTGACCTTTTCCACTAAGTTTAATCATCTATCATTCTACTTTAAATATTACCACAAATCATATGCACAAGGTATATAAATACTAACTCAGTGCAACTTCACTTCCAAATTTGGGTTGATTGTGAAGTTTCTATCACAAAATTTTCTTTGTAATTCTATATTCATATTCACGTACTTTGAGACATTAGATAGGTTAAAACATTCACCTTTTGATTAATGGAATACATCAAGAGGTATTAGGTCTAAAAAGATTGTTGTGTTCAGGCAGCCCGACCTACCCTAAATTTATGGCCTTGCCCTAACCTTTCTTTAAAGAAATCTGTTAATTATTTTCATAAATGAACGCAACTCTTGTTTTTTGGCCATAATTTAGATCTATTTTGATACAAAATAGTCCAGTCTAATTATAACAGGGTTATCTTTAGTAAATTACTGGATAGTTGTGGCTGGGCCACCTTCGATGACCCCAATATAAATTATTCAAATCCTTTCTGGGATATATTTTTGAATGATATTATTTCATCTTTGGATAAAATATGCCCATTTTAAGAGATGAGAATCCCTTGGAAATAACCCAGTGGTTAACGAATAATATCACTTAAATTAATGCGTGATAGAGACTTCTTCCTTGATAGAGCAGGGGTAAAGAGGATGACTGGAACACGGCAAAATTAAAAAAGATAAACCGTGTATCCAGTGTTTTTAAAGACTCTAAGGCCAGATAGACCCAACAAAAATTAACTAACAATATTACTAATTCAAAAAGGTTGGGACAAGAAATAAATAGTATATTCCCTGGTTCCGGCGTGCAGAATACTGTAATTTTATTCACCTTATTCACCTTGAACTATAGAAGGAGATTGCGTTTGAGTTTGTATGCTTAAGTACTAGCTCAAGCTCCACTATATATATGTAGATGCTAGGAAAGTTGTTACAATTAAGACATCGTGATGGGCTTCTATTGAAGGTGCCAAAAATTGACAATAAAAGGTGTTATCGCAGTATTATATACAGATCTGCCGGCGAATGGAATATCTTGGCACCTATAATAAGAAACAGTCAATGAAAACAATCCGTTAAGAAGTCAGTGGAACTTAGTCGTCATATATTAGGGTTGGGGGGGGGGCGTGCACCTGGAACCCCCACCCCCCTCCTTTTTGGACCAAATGTTAATCTTTTTCAATATTAAAAATCCTGCGCCCAGGTGGAAATTTTGCTATAGCAGCCCCCCCCCCCCCCCCCCCCCCTCTTTTTTAATTTTTTCTTGAAAACCTGGATCCGCCCCTGAAACTTCTTCGGTCTTGACAGGAAGCCATGTGATTCCCATGCTACTCTTTACTAGTCCGAAATACAATTTAGGATTTGGGGGGGGGGGGGGGGGGTTCCTGATGTCGCAAGTCACATGTCGCATTTTATATTTTGAATTTCCAGGCCCCTAAATAATCTGTGGGACCCCTAGATTTCAAGTCCAAGGGCCCGACTGGCTGCAAAAAAATCAGAAATTTTAGACTTGTCATAAAAGGAAAGGCCCTTCAGACTTGATTCGGACCCCTAAACGCAATAGGCTGTGGGCCCGACTGGCCCCTACATTTCTGTACGTTATTTCGACCCCTGATTTCCATGTCGATTCCATGTCGTAAAGCCTCCCATGTCGCATGTCGAATTAATGAAATGGTCTCTGTCATGACAGTCGTTTATTTATCTGTTCATGTCACTAAGCCTCATGTCCCATGTCGAATTTAAGAAATGGCAATGTCGCCATGTCAATTTTAGGGGTCTTTATACCCATCTTGATGGGGGGTCCCTGTGTTGCATTTCAAATATAAGAAAAGGCCATGTCGACTGTTGCTAAGCTCCTCATTTCCCACATTGGCTCTGACCCTTATGCCCTCATGTCCCATGTCGAATTTAAGAAATAGGCCATGTCTTTTTTTATCTTTATGTCACTAAGGCTCATGTCGCAAGTCGATTGTAAGAAATGACCATTTCGCTGTGTCGAATTTAGGGGTCTAGGGCCATAGGAGTAGGGACGGCACGCGTGTGGATCGACTTAATAACTGTCGGCCGGGGAATAGACACTCACAGACGGGCGGAGAGGGCCGGGGACCTGTTTCCGGTGGGATCAAGTGGGTCATGCCGGGGTTGTCGAATCGAACCGGCCGAGACTTGACGAGACTTGACGAGATCTGAAAAATAAAAAGAGGCGGGAAACGCTGAGAGAAGCCACGGCAGACGACCAACTCACCGAGCAGGGCTTCTAAACCTGATTTAGATGGGTTAGGGTTACATTATACGGGTGGCCTTGGAGTCTACACCAACATGACGAGACTGGAAGACAAGGTTTGTATTTCTTGTCCGATTGTCAGTGTCACTAAATTCTATAACGTTCGCCTAAAGGGTCTGTCCCTCCTTCCTGGATACATGTAAGAATTTGAGGTCATTTGGTCGTTGTAATTGTATTTACATCGTTATGTTGTCTCACTCTGCGACCTATATTAGCCTATAGGCCTATTGTGTTGAGATTAGGAAACGTGCCTTGCTCAACACTACCATGCTCTGACCACTGTCACATTTCACTTGTTCTAAAAACTGGTACTTGGATACAAGGGAAACCTAAAGTCGATAATCTTAAGAAGGGCCCAGACAACTTTGTATGGGATCATGCCAAAAGTCAGGACTTCATAAACGAACTTAATAGCAGAAAACACCAGGTTTTTATGGACACAAAATTTCAAGTAACAAGGGAGGGCATTGAGGAAGCTTGCAATTTTTTGACTGACAACATTATAAGTGCAGCACAGAAAGTGCTCAAAAGGAAATCTAAAAGAGCAAGAAAGAAAAAAAGGCCAAAATTCTTTGATAAGGACTGTGAGAAAGCTCTAAGGGAACTACGGCGACTCGGGAGGAGGGTCCAACAAAACCCACAGGCTAAGGAACTACGGGTATCGCTCTACCAAAGCAAAAAATTTGTAAAAAAATTAATCAAATCCAAAGAAAAAGAATTCAAGAATAAGGCAATATCAAGAATAAATGAGTTATCTTCGAATGAGGCTGAAGAATATTGGGCAATCATCAAACAATTAGATAACATGTATAAAAACAATGACCATGATGTAACAGATGCCATTAGTGCACCAGTGTGGGTAGAACATTTTAAAACACTCATGTCTGACAAAAAACATAAGGATGAATTTTCTGTACAAGTAAATGAATATGTAAAAGATGAATCTAACTGGAAAATTTTCAATGAACTCTGTTTCAAAATTACTAAGGATGAAATTTTTAGGGCTACGATGAAGCTTAAAAACAAAAAAAGTAGTGGAGCTGACATGATACGAAATGAAATGTTGAAGTGCGGAGCAGTTTTTTTGGCACCAGCTATAACTAAACTATTTAATCTCGTACTAGATAGCGGTCAATACCCGAATGCATGGTGTTCAAGCGTGGTCAAACCCTTACACAAAGGAGGGAATGTATCTGACCCCAATTGTTACAGGGGTATATCAATCATGAGTTGTTTGGGAAAGCTCTTCTGTTCAGTACTGAATAACAGACTTAATACATTTCTATGTGAGAACAACCTTGTCTCTAAATACCAAATTGGCTTTTCAAAGAACTCACGTCCAGCAGATCACATTCTAACACTGAGAACCCTGTGTGACATATACTTTGATAAGAGTAAAAGGATCTATAGCTGTTTTATTGATCTACGCAAAGCTTTTGATTCCGTGTGGCATGAGGGACTCTGGTATAAGTTGCTGAAGAAAGGAATAGGGGGTCCGTTTGCAAAAATCCTGAAGAATATATATGAAAACACCCAAATATCTGTCAAACTTGGAGGAGGGATTACACAGGAATTTCCATGTGACATTGGAGTCAAACAGGGATGTGTTATGAGCCCAACCCTATTTAATTATTATATACATGACCTACCACTCTGCTTCACCCATGACTGCAGGCCCCTCATGCTACACAATGAAACTGTGAACTGTTTAATGTATGCTGATGACTTGGTTTTATTATCTGAGACTGCAGAAGGATTGCAGCAGTGTATGGATAAGTTGCAAGAATATTGTACTGAGTGGCATCTTCACATTAACCCAAACAAGACAAAGGTAGTGATTTTCAACAAATCAGGTAAAAATATTGGGAACAGAGAATTCCATATTGGCAATGAGGACATCGAGCTTGTACAAAAACACACGTATTTGGGGATTCTGCTGTCCAACTCAGGTTCTTTTACATCTGCCTTTCAATCACTTTCTCAAAAAGGACTTAAAGCTATATTCAAATTAAACAAAATTGTAGCCCATTCAGATATGGAAATCGAAAAATTACTGAAGCTCTTTCAGGTAATGATTAGACCTATAATGATATATGGTTGCGAGGTATGGGGTCCATACATATGTAAACCTGACTTCTTCTTGCCTCAACACAGAAATATTCTGAAAATGGAACAATTAAAATTCGAGAAAATAAGTACTAGGTTCCAAAAACATATTCTAGGTGTAAACAGAAAAGCTAGCAACTTGGCTATCAGGGGTGAGCTAGCAGAGTACCCTGTATCGATTTTTATTTGGAAACAGGCGCTTAAATACTGGTTGAATATGTCCTCAAGTCTCAACAAACCTCTAATGATAGACACATATAAGGCAAACCTCTCTCTGGAACGAAATGGAATTCAATGTTGGCTAACAAATATCAAGCGCATGGTGTGTGATGCCTTAGATATGCATGAGCTATGGGGAGTGTACAGCGATGAAAGCTGCAATGAAAACATGTCAAACAGCACAGTGAAAGCATTAGAAATGACACTGAAGGAGACATACGGGGAAAAATGGAAGGTAGCTATTGATATGGAATATAATGAGAAAGGGGAAAGAAATAAATTAAGGACTTATAGCAAATTTAAGGATGCTTTTGTGATGGAACCATACCTAAAGAACATGAGCAGCAAAACTGCAAGAGTTAACTTTACACGCCTAAGAACAAGTGCCCACAATCTAGAAATCGAGAGGGGGCGGTACACCAGACCAAAGACAGATATTGAAAATAGAACCTGTAAGACATGCAATGTAACTGAGGATGAAGAACATTTTGTTATGCATTGTAAAATACATGAGAAAGAGAGGAGTAAATTGCTGCAGGACATTCCCAACTATGCCCCTTCCTTTACACTCCTAGACAGACAACAACAATTTATCTATATTATGAAATCCACTGAATCCCCAATAGCCTCAATTGTTCAATCTTTCATTTCAGAGGCCATTGTTTATCGGGTAAATGGGGAGCTATAATCTAAGAAAACAAAATACCCTTAAACCACATTTCAATTTTAGCCACTTTTCCATATTACTTACAAGGTAAAGAAGGTTCTACTGCCATCTTTTCTCTTTCTTCTTGTACAAAAGACTGTTGAGTAGCATGTAGCGACACTAGAAACATAGTCATTTTCTCTTTATTTACCTTTGTGTATGTAGTCTCTTTTTATAATGCTTTGTAAAAAATACTTGTAAAAGTGCATTACAATAAAGCAACTTGAATTGAATTGAATCTTATTTCATTCTAGGGGGCCGTCCATAAATGATGTCACGCACAAGGGGCTGGGTGGGGGTATTGAACAGTGTGAACCTGCCTGAAAACAGCCCTTATTTTCATGTTTAGAGAATTTAGTGTGACAGGGGGGTGGGCAGGTCCTAAAAATACCTTCAAAAAGTGTGACATCATTTATGGACAGCCCCTATTAGGGGCCTACAGCTTTGGCCATTGGAGGAATAGAGGGGGGTTCTCCCTCCATTTGGTTGAATGTTGGTATCGTTTCGGTCTGATCTAGATTCAGCATGTCAACATCCTGGTTGCTCGGTTCACTTCCCACCACCTCATATCGCCACCCCCCTTGAAGTGTAAATTACTGAAAATATAAGCAAAAGTTCCGCTTAGGGAACCTCGCCACCCCCCTCCCCCTCATTGATTGAACCTGTATACGGGCCTGCCTCCTTCCTTTATTTTCGATCAGTCAGAACTGGCTTAAACAACCAGACTTTTAGCTAAATCGTACAATGGGTCTCCCCTTTATATCTAAAACCGTACACCAAAAATGCATAAATTGATACCGTACCCATTAAGATTGACCAGTTTTATTATGTTATTATTTCAGAGGTGATACCTGATGGCCTACAGACATACCTGTGTTTTTGGTGGAATGAGGAGGCCATACACAGGAGCCAGTGTGTGGACATCATATCCTATAAATTGAGCTGAGACCATACCAAACAAAAATCTCTTTCTGGTGGACTGAGTGATGAAAATGATGGTCACCCAGGCGTGTGGGACTTTTCTTATTTGTTTGATAATTTGCTGCCCCCAACAGAATAGGAACTAGACCTAGCTCTTCATGGTCAACATCATCCCAGGAAAACACTCATACATTTAAACTCAGACTGCTGCTTGCAGAGGTGGAAAATGTGGAAGACTGTCACATCCAAAGTGCGAAAGTTGGCACACACCTCACAGTAAATAGACACGAAATCCATTCACCCAGAAAAACTCCTGCTGTGTTAGGTTCTAAGATAATTTCACCAAGCTGGTCCACCGCAAACAAAATTATTCTTTAGCATCATCCAACACTTTTACAAAATGCCGAAAGTAATAGATGAGCCTGGACCTCTCGGGGAAGCAGACATTCTCAAAAAACATAGGGTATGTCTAGTGACTGAGTTAAATATAGAAAGTATGTGGCCATGTCTAAAAAATCTGTTGCCAGTGCATATAGTCAATAATGTAGAAAGTGAGGCAAAGCCGATAGACAAAATACGAAAACTGCTAGATCTCTTGTATCGATGTACACAAGGTAATAATTACCAATACCTTAATAGTTTCCTGACAACACTGGGTGGGACGCAGCCTGAACTATTCAACAAGCTTCTTGGAAGGCTTCCTACCAAGGAAGAGGCTGACTTCTGTATAAAGGACCTTTCTCTGGAACTAAAAGCAAAATTGACTGTGAGTGACCCTGACAGAGAACCTGCGCACACAAAGGAAGAAACACCTGTACAGTCAGAATTTCCTATTTGGGCTAACAGTCATGATAAAAATTATCAATTTTGTCTTCATGGCCCACAAGGAAACATTGAAAATATTTCAATTTTAAGCATCCTTGATGCCAAGCAAGGAACAGCTCAGAGAGCCCTGATCTATGGACGGCCTGAGGTGGGTAAATCTACCGCTTTACACTATTTGGCTCGACAATGGGCAGACGACAAGTGGGCAACTGGATTTCGAGTATTATTCCTCATAGAAGGTAGGATGCTGTCCCACACAGAGACCCGCATGACAACAGCCGAACTGCTGCTATCCCACAAAGACATGCACATTGTGCTGTCATCCTGGATGAAACCTTCGGCAGAAAGGATTCTTCTGCTCATCGATGGATTGGATGAAATACATGAATTTGGGCGTCGGATACAAAACACTAGACTAGTCATTGACATTGATCAAAGGGCTCATCCACTTGACCTATGTATAAATATACTACGGAGGGATTTGATCCCCGAATGCACGCTATTGTGTACCTCAAGATCTTTTGAAGGACTGAAAGAACTTCAATTTGATACTTCAGTAGAACTTTTTCGCTCGGGGGAAGAGGACAGTCCTCAGAGTAAGTGCAAACCAATATTTTCCTATCTACCTGATGTTACACAGTATTTTCTCAAGTATATTTTCTCAAGCATAATATAGTTTCAGTTAACAAAAGGCAAGTTCCATAAAAATAATCAGCCATCCAATGTTATCCTTTTACATTCTCAAAGACCAAGGCTTTTTAGGTGCAGTTGGTTGCTGTGGTTAGAAAGGCTTAATACATTTGGTGTAAAATGCAATTGATAGTTCTTTGGAAACCTGATTTAATGTTAATACTAAGATTTACTGTTCACATTAGATTATTTTTCTTTTTTATAACCACAGTCTCATATTCAAATTCAACATTGATTTGAGAAGTATTTAGTTCTTTTCAACATGAGAAATAGTGTAAAGGTCTCATTGCCTCAATAATAGCATTAAATGACATTCTTTTCTTATGTTCTCACATGACTTTTTTCAGGTGGTTTAGGCAGCTCCCGTGAAACTAGTTTTTCTGATGAACCAAGCAGTACTGCCACCTTGAGCGGCTCCGACACCTTCAGGTTGTCCGGAGGGTTCGATGTATGCAGCAGAACTCATGACCCTGGTTGTCTCATCATTTCTGGAGAGCTCAGTGGCTTCGCCCATTCTGTCAACCCTGACTCATCTGTCAACTCTGCTGGTAGCTCAAGTGACTATGGAGACTCAACTACCTGTTCTGATGGAATCACTAGTTCTTGTGGTTCTAGTCGATCTGGCGGCTCTAGTGACAAGAAATCTGCCGGCTCTAGTGACAAGAAATCTGCCGGCTCTAGTGACAAGAAATCTGCCGGCTCTAGTGACAAGAAATCTGCCGGCTCTAGTGACAAGAAATCTGCCGGCTCTAGTGACAAGAAATCTGGCGGCTCTGGTGATCAGAATTCTGCCGGCTCTGGTGATCAGAATTCTGCCGGCTCTGGTGACCAGAAATCACCAGGAGGCTCTAGCGGCTCAAGTGGAACTGGTAGCTCTAGTGGACCTGGTGATTATAGTGTCTCTGGTAGCTCTCGTGTCCCTCATGGCTCTCATGGTCCTTGCGAGTCTGGTTGCTGTGGTGATTTCATTAGAAAAGTGCCTCTCCCTGAATCTGAACTGGTTAGGGCATACTTGGAGGCCTGTGACAAAGGAGTTGAATGTATTAATGAGACACAAGTGATGATCATTGGCCCCATGGAGTCGGGCAAGACCAGCCTCCTACGTTGTCTGCTCCGTGGACCTTTCGTGGAGGTTCAGAAAACTGGTGCTGACCAATCAGATGACAGCATTCACATTGCCAAGATAAAGAGAAATAGTAAGCTGAATATTCATGGCAAATATTATTTTTGATTTTCCTAAAAGGTATGAACTTGGTCAATGATTGAATGAAGAAGTAAGAAAGGCTATATTCAAAGAGTCATAGTGAGTGAGTGATTTAAACAAACTTGCAAGAGTAATTTCATCTGCACATATGATCTGAGAGATATAACTGTCTTGTACCAAAATCCTGTTCATCCTATATATATTTGCAAACACTGTAAAGAGCTTTAAAAGTCCAAGATGTAGTTGTGTTACATATGGAGTTTTATTGCAGGTTATAATTGCCCGGAGGAGACTTCTGATGCGGGTTTGACATCAACCATTGGCCAGGAGCTTGACAAGGATCCCCACGTTGCCAGCTACACTTCGCAGGAGGTTAAGTTTGTCTTTCGAGACTTCACTGAACAGGTTTGTTTCATTGTCTATTATTTAAAATAATGTCTGTCCCTTTCATGCTTCAAAATCTCAATGAATAAAGTTTTCATGATGGTTTCTATATGTTTCACAAAGTGTTCAAGAACACCAGTGCTTCTTCTTCATCTGCACCTGACGAAAATTTAATCTTTTCACAGTCACAATAGCTCTAGAATCAGAGTGCTAACTTGTGTCTCTATTTACTCTCTTGCAATCACCTATTCAATGAAGCAAACATAAAAATCATAGGAATGGCACTTCAAAATCACATCAGACATCCAAATTTATCTTTAGGAAACTTTCCAATGACATGAATCTGAAATAGTCTAAAATATGTCTTATGTGGAACCTCAAAGGGAACCAAAACCAATAATTTCAACAAAATTTGTCAAACTCAAATAATCACCGAAATCCATTCCTTGAGCCTATTTCTGGCCTATGATAAAATCTAAACCATGAAATATGGTAGAGAATCATTGAAAACACGTTTTCCTTGCTCAACTCAATTATTGTGGATCCGCAAAAATGGGGTTTGTTTACAAACCAAATTAATGGAAATATTACCATCCCGAGTGGAACTCTGCTATGGCATGAGCTAGTTTTCACACTTAGAACTTTACCACTGACCCTAACTTTACTCATAAACATATTTCTATACTTATCTAAGTTTCGCAAATGTTGTCAATTATTGTAATTATTGGTTTTGGCTCCCTTGATGTATCAGTTACAAAGTTATCAATGCCAATGTTGCAGTGTTGGAAACTAGCACCTGCATATTTCCCAATATCTTTTGGATCAGGGCCAACTAAAATGGGAAAGCCATTGCCTAATTGCTTTATCCATTTGGAACCATCATTTATGCTATGTTCTGGCTGCCATTAAATCCATCATTTATACTACTTTTCAGTTGTTTTATGGTACTCTTTGGGTGTCTTTTTTCCCCACATTCTTTATGGCCAATTGAAAACTATTCTGGGCGACAATCTATTGACAACATTGACATAAGTCTATAACCAAATGTTCATGGTGTATTCAGGCATAGAAATATTCCATTTGTCTGCTTACAGGGACATTTCCACAAAACATTGACGGTGCATCTATCGAAAAGGACCATATACATAGTCGTTCTGGATGCAACCAAAGGCTTGAAGGATACAATCAAAACCCGAAAAGAAGGAGGAAATGGGATAGCTTGCATTCCTGTTGAAGGTAAGTTTGCTGTTTTATTTTTTAAACTAATGCCTAAAGGCTAAATGCCACTCTTTGCTTGCAGAACCATAAAAAAAACGCAAGTAAACTGCCCCAAACTTGCTTGCATTAGGTTACCCCAAGTGGTAGGGTACCTCCAGGTGGAATATAGGGAACACATCCTGTAGGTGCTACCACAAACAAATTTGTACAGGTTTCCATGAATTGCTTGCTATCCGGGATACCAACATGGTATAAAAACAGGAAACTGTTTGCGGTTCCTAAAAAAGCTGTCACAAATGCTACCTACTGCAAAGTGGAATATAGCCTTTATACAATCTTTTCATAGCACTTCATAAATTATTATTGTTGTGAGGCTGCACCATTGGTCAAGTGACCACTTTTATACATTTATTTTGTCCTTATATTCACAATCCTGTAGACTAGTTATAGAACACCCAGTCGTGGAACAACTACCCAAGGGACAATTAGCCCCAATGCAATCTAGTGCACTTAGGCAATCCCCCGAGGACAACTAGATCTATCCCTTAGGCAACACCTAAAAATAAGTCTGTTTCCGGTGGACCGGCCGGGTGAGTATTTTATTGCTGGGTTGCACTTTTCTTTTCATTATTCAACAAAATTTTACATTACACCCTTACAAACATAAAAAAAAAATATTAAAAGAAAAAAAAATCACTCGGCCGCCAGGGTAATCTTTTTTAAGCCCACCACTGGACCAAAAACTGACTATTTTTTAAGTACCATGAAAACAACTACTATCTCCATGACTATTCCCCCAGACCTGTCCAATAACGCTTATGAGTAAGACAACTATCCCTCAAGACACAACAACTACACCGCTAGAGAAATAGCCCCATGGGTATAACAACTACAGTGCAGGGCCTGCTCAATAAAGGTGCCAGGTAGTCAATAGCTATACTTTTCTGAATTTGGCAACTCAAATCATGAGATGGCTTTTCCTTTTGGCTATAGCACTCCTAGGAAAATGCTAAAAAAAATTGTGACTAAAATCGGAAATAGGCGTATTTTTGGCGCATAAATCTAAAATGCTAGGGCGGCCCCTGCAATGTACTCTGGATATAGTGGACACGGATATAGTGGACAGTTGAACTGGGGCAGAATCTTTTCCCCTTATTCCAGTCAAAATAATTCTGATATAGTGGGTATATAGATAATCACAAGAAATGTTTAAAAAGCAAAGAAAATTGATATAAAATTGAAAATAACGATCATAATTTCAATTAGAATCTTGATTATGCCACGCTTTGTTAATAATTTCATTAGCAGATATGACCAAATCGCAAATCATAATCCATCATACTAAGGGTGCCGCAACATCACAAAGGAACTCAAAATGAATAATAAAAAAAAAACAGAATATAAGTGCAAGATTATAACAATTCTTTGCTGGGTAGTCGTTGAGCATCCTAAGCAGTTACAAGATTATGGTCCTACATAGATTTCACTCAGTAGTAAATGGCCAACTCTATTCCTTTGTTCTTATCTGCAACTTAAATTCCCAATATTTTCTATGGTCATGTTCTGATAATCTTTTTATTGGCATTTGTCCAAGCTATCACAACAAATACAATGTGTCTTTCAAAAGGATAATACTACGATGTATCATTGTTTGTAACTCCAGAGATGCCATTTTCCTTTCTTTTTCCGGAATTTTGCCAGTTCAGTGCAGAAATGAAAAGTATATTTTTCTTCACCAGAGTTAGCAATTTTGCTTTCCTATAACCTTTCTAAGCCATCCAAACCATTAATGTTGGAAATGTCCTTTGTACTTTTCCGGAGTTTTCAACACCCCTGAGTGGCATCTCTGTAACCCCTATCTTCCTCCTTTCCATTGTAGAGACAACTAAATTATGTTCTACATATATATTTTGCTGTTCTAGCATATCTTGAAAATTGGATATCCTTAATCCATAATTGTGGGAAGCAGAAGACATATTTCGATAGGTCGACAAACGACAACTCTAACATGCAAGGTCCGCCAATGGTATTTGTTTGCACCCATAAGGATGTAAGTTTTTCTTATATGATACTGATAAGTTGCATCGAAATAACTGCCATACGCAAGATGGAAATGGAAAAAAGGTTCTGATAAATATATTAATTTTGTTATCATGAAGAATTATGAAAAAAAGTCTTGATATCAGAATGATCTGAACATATGAATAGCCTAGATCATGAAACTATTGTAATTCTTTTAGTACTGAACCTTTCAAAATTTACTTTGTGAATCTACCGGATAGCAATTAAGCAATTATGTGTCAAAGGATATTATTTCATCATTCTTATAAATTAATTTTATATAAAATCATTAAGGATAGAAGGCATTTTTGGCACATTCATGGTGATCCTTTTCAATTGGTAGTTAAATGGTTATGTCATCTTAAATTATCTATATAGCATTAAATATCTCTTTGATAAGAACCTCATCATTTAATGTAAATAGCATAGCAAAGCATGACTCCATATATAGTTCCATAGAACTTTTATTCGATGTTTTTTTAAAGAATCATATCTCACTCACAACATAGAATAAATACAATATTTAGAACACATAGATAATATTTATTTGAAGATCATACCCAGCCAGCTTGCGACATAACAGAAGCATTCTGTGACCATACTGTTTTAGTCAGTTTGTTACTTACTAAGATGACACATAACAATTACTTCATTGATGGTGAGGTCAAAACCTCACCAAAACAGAATGTTATCATAACATTATTTTTCGTGAGGTTAGGGCAAAACCAAAACAGAACATTATAAGAACATTCTGTTTGGGTTGAAGAACATAACCAGAATGATGTACTAATGTCACAGTGCAGTGTCACATGAGTATGCTGCAGCAACTGAATTTGGGAGTCATCAAAAGAATGTAACAAGAACCAAATTAATACCGAACCAACCAGAATGTTGCTGCAACGTTACAATAACATCACATCCTTGGCTGGGTTTATATCATTAAACATTTTTTAAAATTTTATTAATAACCTCAAGTAATTAAATTATCTTCCAGCCATATTTGGGGGTTGGGGTTGGATATTCAGCCTGATCTTTCCTTAAGTGGAATAAGGAACAGAACCATGCTTTGGTGCCTCATTCATGTTAATTGTTTTAATTGTCTCCTGCATTTATTTGCAGCAACTTTCAGATGAGGAGGAAAGACAATTTGTAGAAAACCTCCACAAATTCTTGGATAATAAACATATTGATGGTGTTTTCTACAGCAAGATCCTCAGAATTTCCACCATCAATCCAGAGGAAGATGTAACAGAGCTAAAAGATGTCCTTGCATTTTTGGCAAAATACCAGATACACAACATACCTGTGTTATGGGTAAAGCTGAAGGAACAGCTACAACAAGGAGAGGAGAAAACCCTTACCTGGCCTCGGGTAATGACCATAGCACAGCAGACAGGGATTCACGGCGAAAGCGATGTGAATGCTGCCCTCACCTTCCTCCATCTAGTTGGTGAACTGGTATGGTTCGACGTACCATCCTTGTCAAACTTCATAGTCACAGATCTCTCATGGCTTATTGATAAATTCAAACAGGTCATAGAAATCAAACACGATAACGTTCAGTCACCAATGAAGAGTCAACAAAGATATAGGTTGATCTTATTGAAAGAAGGCCTCCTCCATACAGTTCTGGTGGAGGACATCTGGCCTGACAGCTACAGGAAGGAACTGCTGGCTATGCTGGACCACTTTGACTTGATCAAACCTGCCACTGAAGAGTATGGGCGTGATACATGTGGGACTCTCCCAGATCAAGGCGAGATGTATCACGTGCCCGCCCGGCATCCAACGACAGATGAAGAAGACTTTGTATGGGATCCATCGATTCCTGCAGTACGGTTCCAATCCATTCACAATACAATGCAACCCGGAACATTCACAAGACTCGTCACAAGTCTGCAAAATGAAGACCCCCACTGGGGCTGTCTAAACATACATTCGGCTCACGCCAAACTTATTTCACAAAAAGACCCAGAGAACCGTATTTTCATTATACAAAGGTCTACCTTCATTGAGATAGGTGCAGAGCAGGACACTAGAGACCCACAGGCTCTGAGAGGTGCCCTGTTAGCTATTGCAGATAAACTCACCAAGGATGTGGAAGAGCCCAAGTTTGATGTAAAACCTAAGTTTGATGTATACTTGAGATGCAAAGAATGCACACAAGAGGAAGGCTGGAAACCCATCTGTAAACTCACCGATATTGCTCAACTGGGTTCTCCATTGAATAAAAGGATCTGCAGGAAAGGGAAACACGGATGCAAAATAAATGAGTCTGACTACAGAAGATGGTTCGCTTCTCAGGACAAGCAGGTACCAGTTTATGTTCTAAGTAAGGGGAGACGGTGCCAGTTCACAGTCCATATGGGATGGGTTCCAAATTCAAAAGCCTTACTCAGGGTCTACCACTTAATTAGTACTGCTGCTAGTCACTAGGTCACAAAATCAGATTATCTGGTACTTATTGCCAGTCTTAAGGCAGTAAGTGACAGAAACCTTAACTGACACAAATTTTGTCTTTAATTTTAGTACCAAAGCTTGTTTAAAAAGAATAGATAGTGGCCATTGAACCTATAGGCCTCATAATTTTCATATGATTAATGACAAAGAGACTGTTCTCAATTAATAGTGACAAAAGGACTTAATAATTGATAAAACATAATAATCAATAACAAACGATTAATGAATTGATGATTAAAGTAATAATGATATACTTAATATTAGATAGATAATTAAAAATAAACGATTAATAAAACATTAAAAGAATGAATCTATGAATAAATGAAAAATATTTAATAGTAATATATGATTAATGAATAGTAAAACAAATAATTACATGATTAACCAATTAATAATTGATAAAAAAAAATAACTTACAATGAATAAGTAATAAGTAAGTAAGTAGATAAATAAATAGATAAATAATTATTAGAAAAAAAATAATAAAGGAATAAATAAAAAATGAATACATGTTGATGAATAGATAAAAAGACACTAAATAATTGATGACAAAAAGACACTAACAAAATATTTGTCATTTAGTGTATTTACAACTGAGGAACTGTTTTTGTCAATTAGTGCCTTAAGAGTGGCACTGTGTGACAAACAGACAATATTTGGAATTTTGTTACTTAATGCTTTTGGTCACTTAGTACCTAAACAAATGTCATGGCAAAATTATTGCAATGCCATGGCATCCTCATGGCAATGTAACTTATTGTTTTTATTCATAAGTAGCAGTGTGTAATAGTACTTTAATTTTTTTACAGAATCAGCAACTAGACGCTGGGGATGGAGGTTAGTCATTTCATTTATTAACTTAATTTATCCATTCTCTTAATGTGCAAGATTTCTTTTAACCCTACCCAACTAGTTTTCAAAATATAAACAGTATAATTCTGGATTAACAGTGTATCAATAAACTAGAAAGCTACTAATATTATTGGCTAGTAACAGTGATAACTTTGTCCTAAATTAATAAATAATTCAATGATTAGTGCAAAAGCTGACATTATGTTACATTAAATTAGCCATGTAATCCATAACAGTATTGCTTATTCCTCTATTCATTACAGTTATATCAATATTATAAAATGTCATTGTCAATGTTATTTCAGTTCCAGTCATGCTCTGGGATTCTACCAACCCTGACCAGGAGGGGACGGTTATAGGTTCTGACATTGCTGACTTGCTCCTCGACGTGACGCCTAGGCTAAAGAAGACTTTGGTTCTTGATGACATGTTGAGCCACCTCTGTAAATTCAAGGTTCTAACCGACTCGGAGAAGAGTCGTTTAAAGGTAGGTGGTCCATCTTTGGCTTTTATCACCTCCAGGTGCCAGTAGATATGAAGTCCATGGAAAAATTTGTGGGATACCAAGGTCCCATTTTCCCTCTTATACGCTACCCCCGCCCATATTTAAAAGGAAACAATACCTTTAATTTTGATAAAAGTTATTGAAATAACTAAAATATAAATGTATTTAGATGCACTGGTGCTGTGGACATTTAAAAAGTGCCACTTTTCACCCATTTTTTTCAACCTCGAGGCCAAATTTCATCTAGAAATATTTATCCCACGATGTCCAGACTGACTAAAAAAGTGCACACTGGAAAATGTGACCAATCCTTGATGATACCTAGCTTCTGCCCCCTCTGTTTAACTATTACTGGCAACATCAAAGTACTCAACATGATATTGGGGGGTATGGATGGGGGGGTGGTCCCGTGTCACATATCGAATTTAAAAAACGGCCATGTCGCCTGTCACCATATTACAGCCTCTTGTCCCACGTCGAATTTACGAAAAGGGCAATGTCATTTGTCACTAAAATAATCCCATGTCGCATGTCGAATTTAAAAACGGCCATGTCGCCTTGTCGAATTAAAGAAATGGCCAAGTCGCACCGTTGATTTTGAGGGTCTAGACCCATGATATTATTTCTTTTTAATAGAGTGTACACCCAGTGGAAGATCAGGTGGAGGAACTTGTGGATAGCTACATCATGAAAGGTCCCCAGTGGAAGTTCCATGCCCTCCTCCGGGCCTGTGCACTGACTGGACAGAAAGATGTCATCAGAAACATCTTTAACAAGGACCCCAAGGACTACCTGACTGAGGCAGGTTAAACCCGAAGGCCTGAAATTTTGGATGGGAATGGAAACTCTATTATTGCTGCGTTGAAGTGTACTCATTAGATTAACCCTATTTGATTCCTTTGTTGCCTTCAGCAACGGCTAGGCAATGTAAATTATGTGGACAACAGAATAGCAACAATTCAGAAAAGCTCTTGTTGAACTATTGTTAGACTGTTGCATTGTATTTGTCACATTGTGGAATCCTTATTTTAAGAGCGGTAACAACTTTAAAATCTGAACCAAACATGTACGAGGTGCTTATTATTGTTCTGCATGCCAAGCAGAATACGAGGAGAGTTACTTTATGATTTATCAATTATTACTTTTATATTGTATATTTTTCTAGGCATTTTATGAACAAACATGAAATTTATTGTTGACTGTGAACAGAGTCTGAAATGTGATATTATTTTAATGTTGAGGCAGCAATATGTGGTAGTTCTTGTTAGTTTTTATTATGATCCTCCATCGTGCCAAGCACTCCAACACACTTTATGAATCTTGTGACTTGATGATGTGATCCCCTATCGCTACTTTTAAATAGTTCTATGAAATTATGAATAGGGTTGGTCTTAAGTCTGTAGGTCTCAGGGATGTGTTGTAACCTTATGCAAAGATCTCGCATTATCAGTAGATTACTGTAATGTATTATTGTATACGTATGCGTCTCAACCTTATTTTTTGTCGACGATATCTGAATATTCCAAAATAGTACGCAACTAGTACGTGACATTGTAGTGAGGAACGTTCACACTGGAAAAGTGTGCATATATGGTAGCAGCATGCCCATGTTACAGAGTGCTACTAAGCACTGGACCTACTCAAGAAAACGTCGTCAAGGTGTTTCCGTCATGAAAAGTAAATGACAGAAAAAGTGTAATCTTGTACTTCTAGTATTATTAAGGGGAAATTGCATTATTACGAAAGAATACTTTCACATTATGTTATAATGTCATGTGCATTCAACTAGCTTGTTAGATTTGATATGAATACATGAAGTGTGCATGTTATGTTTATTTAAGAAAACCACATAGGTGTACAGAATACTTCCATTACCCTATAAGAACCAAAGCAATTTGATAAGTCCTCATACCTTCACGAATGGCAGCCTAAATGGTCAAGTGTATCTTGTCATGAATTTATATTTTCTGTGTTCAGACAATACTTTAATGAATACATATGTGCAATTTTAGCATTGACTCAAGCATTCCATACTCATACTCACACATTGCATTCCATACCGCACATGAAATTAACCATTTTTATTTCGTGATCATAATGTATTTGTTGGTCTGTATAATTATTTCTGCATATTATTACAATTAAATGGTAATCAATCACAACTGTTTTCGGCTCATTCGTTTTTACCATTTTTACTTTTCATTGCTATAGTTTTAGGTACCAAGGCATAGGCCTACCTAAACATTATTAACGTGTCATCAGACAATTGCCAATGTAAGTTTTTGAAAAGTGAAGGGGAGCTTTAGGAAAGTTGTTTGCTTGATTACGTTTAAGGCGAATTTTATGTTGAAAAAAAGTTAAGAATTTCAGAAAATACAGGGACAGATAGCTACCACAAAGTCCCAGTACTTATGAACTCAAAATGGCTGCAACTGTGCTGATTGCCTGGAAAATTAAATGTTCACTGAAAATAAATTTGAATCCATGCAAAAGTTGGCTGATTCTTGAAGTAGAGCCTGCATGTTATAGTACTGATCGGATGCAAAATTGCTTAGGGCTACTTGATATGGGGCTTAAGTTTTCTAAACCGTAGCCTAGGTAGCAGGGGCAGATACAGGATTTCAGAATGGGGGAGGTCCGCATTTAGGCATGGTACTAAAATGACATGCATTGGCGCACAAGCGTGCAACATACTTTTCTCTTTTGAAAGTTAAAGTCTCTACAAAAACGCACGAGGAAGGGGGTTGTATGACCCCCTGCACACCCCTTCCCCCTCGATCTACCCCCGGGTGCAACCTCTAAATCAGTCAGTGTAACTTGATAAGTTAGTTCCTTAGTTTACCGCCAGGACAGAGTAATGTCGACACAGACCGTTTGTAAACTGGTTCTTGTCAGCTCCACACGGTGGCGCCACTTAATCCAATGTAATTTTTCACCCATCATCACCAATATGGAATGTTACCATTGCACTAAAAGTCTTTCCTACGACAGTAATCTCTTCATTACTTTGCAAATCTTAAATTCGTAATTGCATCCAGTAACATAAGATTTGCTGTCAAAACTATACCCTGATTTTGATATTTTCTAATTTCTAATCCATTTATTAGTAGTGGAATGAAGCTAAGGCTATATTCCATAATGCGTTCAGTGCCACTTGCAGTCCTATAATCATGGAAACACAAGTTTACTTGCAGAAATTTCCGTTCCGCAAGTAAACTGATTCCATGATTGAAGGAATGCAAGTGGCACTGAACGCATTGTGGAATTATACTTGCGTTAATACTCACGTTACAAGAGGTTGGAACGCAAGTAAAATGATGAACTCAAGTATGCATGAACGCATCGTGAAATACAGGCTTAAGGGGGAGAGTACTTATAGCGTCCCCCCTCTCCAGCCAAAGATGTATAACGGAGGGGTTGTCGGACATTATTTTTTGTGTGCATAAAGCCCCATTCGCCCTGGTCGATGTTTCTGTTGCAGCGACCTCTGAAAAGTTTGTCTTGTTCATTCATAGATAATTTCATGTACAAAATAATTATCACAAGCTAAAGAAATTGATTGTATAGCATTCACATGTGAAGGGAGGCAATCATTTTCACAAGAAATCTTGTCTTGAATCACACAGGATCTCTAAGAACATATTAAACATGTTGAATAATTTCGCAAGGGATCAGGTCACAGAGATAAACTAAAACCCCATTCAAGCCCCATTCGCCGTGGTGAACGTGGTTTATCGTAGGCCTCTGCGATCTGGGAACGTTGGAAACGTTGCACTATCGTAGCCCTCTGCGACTTGATCCCTTGCGAAATTATTCAACATGCTTAATATTTTTGTAGAGATCCTATGCGATAACATACGAAATTTCTTGCGAAAATGATCGCAGGGGACCTCAATTCTCATTGTGAATGCTATACGACCAATTTCTCTAGCCTGCGATCATTTTCTCATCCATGAGATTATCATCGTAGGCATGAGACAGAATTTTCGCTACTCTCTGCGACGGGACCGTAGCCCACGGCGAATGGGGCTTCACCGTGGTCAATGTTTCTGTCGGAGAGACCTACGAGACATCTATCGCATCCATTCACAAATAAACTCATGGGAGGGAAAATGATCGCAATCTAGAGATTTTGATCTTATAGCATTCACAACGAGAATTGAGGTCCCTTGCGATAATTTTTGCATCCAATCTCTACCTGAAGCAAACAGGTTCTCTACGAAAATAATAAACATGTTGAATAATTTCGTGAGGAATCTGCAGGTCGCAGAGGGCTATGCTGACCCAACGTTGCAAACGTTCACAGATTGCAGAGGCCTAAGACAAACCACTTTCACCAGGGTTAATGGAGCACTAGGGCGTCAAACTTCATGTTTTTGTTCAAATCTTTGGATACACCTCTGTTAATACTGTAATTTATTATACACACACTTGTGGTTAGGGTTGCATGTTAGCCTAAATAATAAATTCGTTACGTTGTATTTTTTTTTATAAAACACAACATAAATGAGTGTCAACTTTTGGGAGGAGAATGAGGGAAAATGCTCTCCCTATTTTGGGTTAAATTTCAATTTTGTAACTCAAGAAGTTCTCGGCCCTGGAGGGTCCTACAGATAAATTTACAAAAGAGGAATCCCCTTTCAAAACTCCCTGGATGAGCCCCTGTTATTTATTACTTTGCCCAGGGTTAAGAAAATCAGTCAACGTAAATCATTGTCATATAAAGTATAGGCGAATGAAGACAGACCAAGCATCACACACGGACATGTCGTATGTATCATATATATATATGTATATATATATATATATATATGTATATATATATGATATTGAGAGGTCGCCCCCCTCCCCGCCGGCAATTATTATCTGCCGGGAAAAAGGCTTATATTGAGGTGACGTGTGGAAGTATTAGTTATCAGATGTTAGGTAAGGTTTATCAGGTGTTGTGACATCCACATGACGACCGATAGGCCCGCTCCTGACCTAGTCAACCTAACTCAGGTATTAGGCTAATAACATGCCACCGAAGAGGCACGGAGGCGTTTCATGTATAGTTTATACTGAACCAGCGATGTGTAGATGTTTAGCATAATTCAAGTTTGTGTGGGGGATGAGAGTGTGTGAGGTGTGTGTGCGTGTGTGTGTGTGTGTGTGGAGTGTGTGTGTGTATGGTGTGTGTGTGGTGTGTGTGTGTGTGTGTGTGTGTGTGTATGGGTGGGTGGGTGGGTGTGTGCATGTGTGTGTGCGGTGTGTGTGTAGTGTGTGTGCGGTGTGTGTGTGTGTGTGTGTGTGTGTGTGTGTGTGTGTTTGTGAATACCTTTTCATCCCTATTCATCTCAAAGTAACTCATTTTCATCCCCCTCCCCCACTCCATAACGAACAGGTGGAAGAAAAAACCCTACTAGACGTGATGTTGTTGTCATGTTGTTGTAAATTGTGTGTTTGTGTGTGTGTGTGTGTGTGTGTGTGTGTATGTGTGTGTGTAGTGTGTGTGTATGTAGTTTGTTTGTGTGGTGAATGTGGTGTGTGTGGTGTGGTGTGTGTGGTGTGTGTGGTGTGTGTGTGTGGTGTGTGGTGTGAAAGAAAAAAACCTGCTAGACATGGTGTTGTTGTAAATAATAAAAAAAAAAGTTAAAGAAGAAAATTCCTTTAAATATCATAAACTCAGTTTTCTAGAAAGAAAGAGGCTTTGAGGGTAGGTGGAGGGACATGTAGGAATTAAGGGTAGACGTAGGGGTATGGAGGCATTAAAGGAAAAAAATACTTATTTTTCAAGGAATTTGTATTGAAAAAAAGAACTGTTTTTTTTCCTTATTGTCGACGAGAACTCACAATTCTTTTCATTATTAAAGTCTGTGTTTGATATTAATATTAATATCATTTACTCATATGTTTCCTAAACTGAGTCCAATTTGAATTAAGTATATGTAGGTGGGAGGCATCTGTCCATCTTACTTTAATTTCACTCGTGTTGTTTAAGAAAAGCAGGCAAAAGCAGCATGTTTCACAAAGTCACAGCGTATCATTTGGAAACACTTACTGGTTGTCTGGCCTGGTCTGACTAACCTAGACAGGCTGCCAGAATAACTTGCATTCTTCTTTAAGGAATAAAGGCAATAAAAGTCTAAATTACCTCTAGTATATTTTAGTCTAAGCATAAACACAAAATTATTCTTTGAAAATTATCAAGTAGCATTTAAAACATGCACATACAGCTTTAGAATTGTCAGGCTTAACCATGCGGCTCATGTATACATAGGTTTTCGTCCTAGTAACCTTAAACCCCTGACACAGTTGCTACTGCACTCGTTGCCCCATGCTTTAGCTACTTCCAAAATGTACGGTGAATTAACCATGTATCTACTCAGATTGTGCACCTCACTGGTCACACACACATGACTCTACCCCTTGACATGTTTGGAATTTCTGCTTTGGTGAACCTCAATGCTCTCGCAATAGGCTGTAAGGCTACTCTCTTTCTGCAAGGGGTGGATTGAAGAGTCAGTGTTCCATCATTACTGTTGGAATTAAACTATTACATATGCCCTGCATTGAATAGTTAAGGGATTTATGTTCCTATACTGCCAGGAGTGATGTGCCTATTGATAATCTGCTTTCAGTGATTGATGTCTGAAGGCTGATCTATGAAAAACCAACTAGGTAAGTGACTCCACATCCAATTCATTTTCCCCAAGCCCGTATCCAGGGGAGGGGTGACGTTGGGTATGCGTCAGCCCCTTGATCCCCCCTCTTGGCTAGGCTAGTTCCACCAACCCCCCTCCATTTCAAAATCCTGGATCCACCAATGTGCCCTCACATCTTTCTGGACATTTATTTATCTCATTGTCCTCCTAGTAGCCCTGCCAGTCCTCTTATAACCCTGCCAATGCTCTCAAAATTAAATCATTAAATTATAAAAAAAAATTAGGGCAGGGTCCATTTTATTTGGGAGAAAATTACTAAATAAGTTTAGATAAGAAATCCTCTTGTTTCTTATGATTATCAATTTTATGCACCATGAGCAATATTCAGCCCTAAAGTGTAATGCTGCTGAGCCAGAAATGGTGTATCTGTCATTGTCACAAGATGTTGACACTATCTCTGAATCCAACAATCTCACCTCTGACACCCAAGTATATTTATCTTACAGGCCCGTAGCCAGCTTTTCTCAGAGGGGGGTTCGTTTTAAAATAAGAAGTTTTTTTTCCAGGGAGGGTTCGTTTTTTTTAAAAATACATATTTTTTGGATTTAGTGTCATATTTTGCATTAAAAAAAATCCTCCAAAGGGGGTTCTTACGAACCCCCCAACCCCCCTGGTTACTGGCCTGTCTTACATTAATTTGATATTCAAAATAATATAGACTAGTTAATAGTAGAGTTTAAGGCTTTTATTCAGTGATGAAAATGTCTAAGATGTTTGATTAAAATGGTAGTGGGTTATTAACTTTAGCCTGTCTTAATCTTGCAGCAAGCAATGAGAAAGAAATGCTCATACAACCTTGGCTTACTGATGAGCCTCATGTTGAATGTGGTGTTTATATCATTTTATCTACATGTTGAGAGACCTTCATTCATGCCACTATTCCAACAGGTATTTCCTTTTACATTTCACTGTTTCATTTGCTCTATCCTTTTTCTTTGCCTTCTAAGTCCCTCTAAAGGGTGGCAATTCCTAAATACAAAGGATGATACTTTCAAACATAGTTAGGCACAAGATTTTCCATCAGCTAAACCAACAGGATTGTTTTCATTGATAAAGTCTTGCAAGAGAGAAGTCAATGTCTTTGTAATATCTTTGTTAACACAGTTAAATGTGAACCATCCTAACTTTATTCAGTAATATGTCATGCTGTTTGGGTATTATACATAATTCATGTCAGTATCATGATCCAGTGTGTGTCAGTGAAGTACCAGGTCATAATATATATAATCAAAACAGTGATTCACCATTTTATGGCATATCAATGGTGAAACCGTCCATGCAATTATTAAGGCCTCAAAAACAGTATTATGTTCACTTTATTTGTTATACTTTTACTTTATTGTTGCAAGACACTGGAAGAAACAAACTTTATTTCCCCATCCTCTTTCACAGAATCATATCATTTTACTGAAGTAAATGATGAGCATTATAAAACGGGATTTCCACATTTTGTCCATAAATGTTCAGTTTCTATCATGCTGAAGTAGCTTCAGGCATGCTGTGCTCTTGCTATGCTCAAAAAGCACAACAGACATACTCTTCCCCCTTTCTTAGAATGTCACAAATTACTGAATTAGAATGAAATTATAAAGTCTCTGATTCTTCCAGTGATGAAGATTAAACTTGTATTGAAGGTCAACCTTTTTCATCGTTATTCATCTTTCATGTTTTGTTGACTCAGTTTCCTAATGATATTACTGAGATGATTCAATATTTTGAGTTCAAATTTTAAAGGGATTGAAGTACCTCAAAGGAAGAAACGTGACTGGTGACGTGACGATAGTGACTGCATACGTCAATATTGGATTCACGAAAGGCGGTGGAAGGCACCCAAGAAGCCTTTACAATGAGTGGGCTCAAGAGTTCCGAAGAATAGATAACCCTGTCTATGCCTTTTTCTCTGATGATATTGATGTAAAGATGTTTAAGAACGTAAGAATGTCAAAACCTATGACAAAAATTGTAAAAATTGAAACAAACCATACATGGGCATTTTCTTCACACAACAAAATTCTAATGACATTCAGAAAAAGACAGAAAGATCAGCCCTTAGCACATGCTAATTATTCTTGTGCTGTGCATGCTAAGTATGAGTTCACACTAAGAGCAATTGAGGATAATGCATTCAATACAAAATATTTTGCTTGGATGGATTATGGCTATTTGAGGAATTTTGTGGGAACTCCGAACTCTTCTATGGTATTACAGCTTCCACCAAGATTCAATAAGAGCTTGGTCGCCTATACAGCTTTTCCAACAGAAAGCAGATATTCAAGAAGTTTAATAGACATTATTAGAGAAGATTGGCGCTGGATGACAGGGGGATTTTTCATTGGAAGGTTGGATGAAATGAGGAAGCTTGTCAAACAGTACAAGGCTGCAGTAGCTGACATGATAAAACGGGGTTGGATGGGTGAAGATGAAAATACAGCATATTACATGTTACAACCAAACAATAATATCACCAAGCAAATAGAGATTCAGGGCTATTGGGGGCATTGGGAATGGTTCCACTTAGGTATGTTGTGCCTAGGAAAAGCCAATAAATCACAAGATACAAGACTTACCTTCAAATAGAGGAGTTAAAACAAGTTGGATATATATATATATAGCAATTCATCCAGTTGTATGGCATACTATATTGTATAATACCAATACTTAGCCATATTATGTTGCTGTACAAAGGCTTCTAATCAAGTCAATCAATACATCCATTAATTGTATCTGTTATTCTGGAGCGATTTTAACTTTTGTAACGCTTTTGCTTAAATAGGTGTTGCTAACCTTCAAAAAGCTAATTTGTTTGGATTTCCTACACAGCGACTTTATGGGTTGAACTCATAGGCCAGTAGACAAAATAATTGACTAAACACTAGTTTTTCTGAACCTCAGTTACTGAATTGATCTTGAAAATCTTAATAATGAACCTTGAATATAAAAGAATATATTCATTTAAAGTTTATAATATAATAAATAAGTATTTCTATGCTTAAAAAAAGCTAGAAATATTGATCCAAAATACAGATATGATGTTTTATTTGAGCAGGAAATTATTTTATCATTTTGGTTCTTTTGAGTGAAATAATTGAGTAATGAATTCAAATTAGAAGTACATAAATGAATTTAGATTAGAAGAAAATACTTAATTACTGGAGTCTTCTATTTACCTTCCTGGCCTTCATTTTTATCTTATTTTGATAATGAAGTGAATAGTATGTTTTATGTAGGTAAGTAGAGATACCATGAGTAGTAACTCAAGGTTACACTAGACAATGGCTGTGAGTGACTGCTATTTATTAATATCAAAAAGTGAACAGCATGCATGTTGTCTGCAGTCCCCTGAACGTCTTTCTTCTGTTCCACTGACGTGGCCATCATTGTAGAGACGAAAAGGTCCTCTCCCTTCTGACGGCATCATTATCACTTCGCTAAAACCTGAAAACAATGCCAAGTCACCACCAATTTGCCCATGGAAGTTGTTCACTGATCTTTTCAGTCTGCTGGTCTTTTTTCCGACCACATTCCCTTCTACAGGTCCCTGCCCTTTTTTCCAGGCCCCTGCCCTTTTCTCCTGTCCCCTGCCCCTTTCTCCAGGCCCGTGCCCCTTTCTCCTGTCTCCTGCCCTTTTCTCCAGTCCCCTGCACCTTTTTCCAGGCCCCTGCTCCTTTCGCCAGGCCCCTGCTCCTTTCTCCAGGCCCCTGCCCCTTTCTCCAGGCCCCTGCCCCTTTTCTCCAGGCTCCTACCCCTTTCCCCAGTCCCCTACCCCTTTCACGATGTCCTGCTCCTTTTGCCAGGCCCCTGCTCCTTTCTCCAGGCCCCTGCCCCTTTCTCCAGGCCCCTGCCCCTTTTCTCCAGGCTCCTACCCCTTTCCCCAGTCCCCTACCCCTTTCACGATGTCCTGTCCCTTTCTCCAGGTCCCTGCTCCTTTCCCCAGACCCCTGCTCCTTTCCCCAGACCCCTGCCCCTTTCCCCAGGCCTCTGCCCCTTTTTCCAGGCCCCTGCTCCTTTATCCAGGCCCCTGCTCCTTTCTCCAGGCCACTGCCCCTTACTCCATGCCCCTTCTCCTTTCCTTACTCCCAATGGTTCTGTGGTTTATCTGACGATGTAATTGTCCTCCTGACAACATCACCCATCCTCGTCATGGTCCAAAATAAATTAAAGAAGCAACCACCCTGCAGTTGGATTCCCTGATTGAAGGTGTTTCCCTTTTCACATTTGGATACAACAGGGTCCACATCTATGAATCTATTAATCAATAAATCTGACTATTCTTTGTAATTATCATTATTATTCATGCATGATGAATCCATTGGGCATATGACAGCCATACTGCACAATCTTATGCTACCTAAGTAGGACATCTTGGGCTTTGTGAACTAACACAGGATCAAGGTATCACAACTTGGGACCTTATTCATACAGAAAACCACAGATACTAAAACCTTTCCCATGTGTGTACATAGCGTATGTGTTTACATTTGTTGTAATATTTTAAGTAGGTCAGCTATCTTGGATTTTGGCTTCTGCCACAGACTCAAAACATTGAAATTTAGATTCCCAGACCTCGAATCTCCTAAAATAGACACCAACCATGTCTTTCTATCCATTCTAGAAGATAAGATACAAGCCAATTTCCATCAAGAGGCGGCCATGTTGTTTTTTGATACCTGCCTGGCTTCTATTGATTTTTCTATGTAATTCCCATTACAGAATTAAAATAAGTAAGCAACTGTGGTGCTCTTAAATGGTCTTAAACCATCAATTTGTCAATATATACCAATGTTGTTATTTTCATGAAATTGGCACTTATCGGCAGATTACGTCAATTTAGAATTTCTTCAATATAGTTCATCATTTTTACAATATTAATTTACATTTGGATGCTATTGAATGTGCTAAAGAAGATTTAGACTGAAAACTTGCATTTGGTGGTCACCATAGGTAACGGAAAAAAAGATTTAATCATTTTTTGACTATTATCCACCAAAACTGCCACTTGTTACCATGGTAACCAACCAATTTTTTTAGTTTTGCTCATTCCCCATGTTCACTAGGTCCTCTCCTTCAATTTGATTGCATACACAAGTTTCGAACATTGTTTTAAGGGTAGCTGGGGAGGAAATACCGGGATTATGTTTTTGCTCAGAAAATGCTATTTTTTTCCGAAAACGTCATTTTTCACCCAAAACCCGGAGGCTTTGACAACTAAGAAATGAATTTTTGAATTCTATGCAAAATTTAGGTTAGGAAACCACCTTCAAACCTTTCGGCCTCAGTCACATAAATAAAAGTGCCGCATCTCTTGGACTACTTGATGCCGCCCTCGTTCTCCGGATATCGCCACTTGTCACCTGATGGCACCTAATAATGTCTTTATAACCTAACCTTGCATCTTTGCACTGTGACATAAGTACAACATTCGTGTTATGTTATTTCACATAATAACTTTATTATTACAATTTGTATTTGTAGGGTCTCAACTTCACCAGAATATAATGTTTTCATAACACTCTGTTTAACCTCATGGAAAGAGATGTAACTGTTATATGAAAATTGGGCAGATAACAGACTGACCTAAAAAGCATGGTCACAGAATGTACTTGTTATGTCACTTCTTGCCTGGGGATCTACTGCATTGTACCTGCAGATTGGCCTAGATCAAGATGCATGCCGAAAAATGTTATTTTGAAAAGCCAAAGGCCTTAGGCATATAATGTTTCATTAAATGTGGCATCAATATTATGTGTTTTAAGTTAATGGAAAACCTAATGGAAAACTAGGAACTGGTATTTTTTCATAATAATTGTATCTTCATATACTTTAGGTTGGTTTGAAAATATGTCAATAAAAGGTCTAAATATGGTATATGGTATATATTTTTTTTATAGATTTCCTTGTGTCAACCTCCCGGAGTTAACCTGTAGGTACTGAGAATACTGTAAATCAGTTATCTGTGTAAGGGAGAAATTGTGATTTCAGTTATACACATTAACTATCGTAAATTGACCCTGCCTTTCTAGTAACAACATGTGATGTATTAGGGTTATCTTCCATTACCTAACACCGGCAAGAACGCATATAGCCATATCCTACCTTCTTCTTTATAGTGTGTAATAACTTAAAATAATGCTTTCAGTGACTTCAAACTGGATTTGACGAACACGAAGTGCATCTTGTGATAATTGTGCATTGAAAACTATTCACGATCTAAGGACATATATATATACAATTGGTTTGCTTTTTAATCTGTGTGTTATAGTTCATGTGCAAATGTGTGTATTACATTGGGTGAGCCTGTGTGAGTGAGTACATACATATAATTATATGTGTATATAATCTTTTTTCTTTTTTTAACCTATGCATGTATGCGTACACGTGTGCGTTGATATTTCGTTTATTGTTCTGTCCTTCTTCTATTTTTGGGATAGACTCATTCTGCTAAGCAACTATCCCCAAGTAAATACTACAAATCCTGCCAACCTTATCTCCACCTCACACTCTCCATACAGATTCCCTATCCCTCCCCCCCTTATACCCGAGACCTAGCCTGTGTTTGGAGTTGGTGCCATCCCTATAAGACCTCCCCCGCCCCCTCTGGACCCCACTAGTCCCACACAGTGACCCCTGACGTCCAGTGTGTGTGTGTCCATCCCACCCATCAGTCTACCCACTCCGTCCGTACAGCCACCACACACAGCAACATGGTGAGTGCAAGGTTTAACCTTAAGGCGGTATTACACTACACGACATGAGCTGCGATACGTAGATGTCGTAGTGAAATGAAACATTTTAGAAAGAAAATTATTTTTTGCACACATGTAAAATACTCCAAATTGCCATTATTTAACAATTATACCACTCCTTTATGCGAATTGTCTGTAATATCATTATATTGCACCCCATATCGTAGCCCAAGTCGTGTAGTGTAATACCCCCTTCATTTGCATAGTTTTTTTCAGGCGCGGATTTAGGGGGGGGGGGGGGCGTGCAGGGCGCACGTTACCCCTTTTTTTTGCCCCATGACTTTTTGTAACGCGGACATTTTTGCTATAGCACGCCCTGGATCCGCCCCTGTTTTTGTTCCTCTTACAGGGGCGGATCTACATATTTTGAAAAGATGAGGGGGGAGCCTTATTGTAATAATTTTGGCCGATCGACCCTCCAGGTTTGCGAATTTTATATTAAGAAAAGTTTATATTCGGCCCACGACCCTCCAGGTTTGAGAAATTCACATTAAAAAGTTAATATTTGACCCACATTAGGGGGAGGGCGCCCTCCGCCCCCCTCTAAATCCACCACTGTCTTATTTGAATGGCAGTTGAATTGCATTTAAAGAGAAATGTGTTATATAGAAATATATGGAAAACATGTGAAAGGAGCTTGCAAATGAAATGTCGGCATGTGTTCTACCTCACTGTTCCCAAAGCATATATGTAATTGGCGTAAATTTACAAGATACGCGTTCGTTATACATGGTGGGTCGGACTTCTGCTAGATTTCAGTCGATAAATCAGGGTTGGATATATATAAGATAAAAGGGCGGGGTTAGCATGTAGCTTAGGCGTTGCCCAGGCCCGTATGCAGATTCTACCGTGGGAAGGGGAGGTGAGGTTCCCTAAGTGGAACTTTTGCTTACCACACTTTCCACCTAAAAATCGGGGTGGCGAGGTTCATTAAGTGCTACTTTTCAACATTTTCTTTAATTTTTTTAAAGGGATTTTACATTGATTTCTTTTAAAGGAAAGGTGGAACTTTTTTTAAATGCTCTTTGTGGAGGGGGGGGGGGGTGAAGGAAGGGTGCACGGCCCGCCACATGAAGTCAATTATCTATCTCATCAAAGTTCCTGTTATAAAAATATAAAAGTTACTATAGTATTTTATAATTAAATCTATAATACAAGATTGTTTGAGTTCTCCCCCACGAATTCTCTTGATTCTAAATGGTACCTCGTCCAGTGATAAAGGTGTGGTAGAAGTGTCTATCCGAGCACACTTTAAATCTTGGTAAAATTTGGTTTATTTTGCTCTTGAATAACCAACCCTACGATGCAAAAGTCCCTCTGCCTTTGAAATATTTGCGACAACGGTTGGTAAACTCCTCTCCAACTCCCTTCCTTACAGAGACTTTCAAAGTACCTCTACCAACTGATAGGGTTAGTGCCTAGGCGGGGACTCCACTGCATGTGCAATATTTGTTCATCTTTATATAATTTTTCTTTTAATTAGTTGTCACTGAGAGCCTGTGCAGTGACATTAGTGCATTTTTCATCTGTTTGTGTGTATATGTGTGATTGAGTATGTATGTGTGTGTGTGTGTGCTTGAATGTGTATGTGTGTGTGAGCCATGTATGTGTGTATGTGTGTATGTGTGAGTGTATGTGTGAGTGTATGTGTGAGCAAGTGTGTGTGTGTGTGTGTGTGTGTGTGTGTGTGTGTGCGGTGTGTGTGTGTGTGTGTGTGTGTGTGTGTGTGTGATATGCGATATGTTTTTGACATCCTCATATCACCCAGATATCGCAATACAAGTCTCATGGTGTGCACAAGGTCATAGTTAGCCTATATGTTTTTATGAAATGTAGAAAATGAAATTTCATAAAAATCTGAAAGCATTTCCCATTTTTGGTTGTTTTAGTCCATAAAATAAAATAAAGGCCCCAAATAGAAAAAACTGAGGCACATATGCACATGATTGTCATGAGGATGAATGTGAAATGCTGTTCATGTTGGCAAAGTATTAACCAAGATATTCATGTTCAAAAAATAAAAGTACAAAAATTGGTTGAAAATTAACTAAATCATAGTTCGTGAATGGACTATTGACCACTGGTGTCTATCCTTAAAGACGCAGGGGATCAGTAGGCGGATCAGGGTGGGACAGGTCCAGGCCTGGTGTGGCCGTAGGGGGGGGGTCCAAAGGACGGGAAGATAAGATAGAGGCTCTAAGCACAGTATGATAAGATAGAGGTCTTTTACACGAGGGGCGGTATTGGAAATGTTATGCCTTAATGACTTTTTGGCTGAACTTTACATTGAGAAAAGTTAAATGTTCACCAAAAAAAAGGGAGGTGCGCGCGCCCCTGCATCCCCCTCTGGTTCAGCCACTGCTGTCGGGCTGTGAGATGACGATGTTGCGGAAAGGTGTTGAATTCGTTGTTACATCTATGTCAGGGCCTCCAAATTACCATTTATGTTTAACAATCGTATCACTCTTGTATGTAATCATCTGTAATTTTATGATATCACAGCCAAAGTCATGTAGTGTAATACGGCTTTTGGGGGCCTTCAATGGACCGGGAGGTGGGGCCTGGGTTAGTTTTTTTGTGTTTTTTTTTAACGATGACAGCCTTGCATATTTTTGTCACTTATTTCTCTTCATGCCGAAGGTCATATTTAAGGAAATCTGATATCTAATGATAGTTCTAAAATCTAATGTCTAATCTGATATCTAATGATAGTTCTAAAATCTAATGTCTAATCTGATACCTAATGATAGTTCATTGACAAGCCCCATGTCTAATGCTCAGGTCGCGGGTTGGATTTAGGGGTAGACACACTGTTATCTATCCTTCAAGCAGGGACCCCCTCCATCTATGCTGCTTATCGAGATCTGGACAAGTTAGCCCATGTGCCTCTATAACCGGTTATATAATGTATAATAACTGCGCATTTTATGTTTCCTGAGCCTGTATTCCACATATCGTTTTGATTCTGCCGATTTAGCAATTATTTTATTTTCTCAAAAAGTATGCTACAGACTTACATACACGTACGCAGAAAATTGAGTCTATTGTTAAGGTATATATATATATATATATATATATATATATGTATATATATATATATATATATATATATATATATATGTATATATATATATATATATATATATATATATATATTGAAGACTAGGTGTATGGGTGTGACTGTAGGCATTCCCCGAAGTCGCTTGATGGACTTTGTGCAGACAGGGTCACGTGACCAGATTTTGGTGATCACCACGGGATCACTACACCCACGTGTCTATGGAATATATCCACAATTTAAAGCAAAATTTGCATAATTGTTGATTATGATTTAATGACTTTTCTCCAAACAAAAATTACAAAAATTATCATTATAAATACTTTTAAATTGTGAATATTGACGGATCTAAATTGATCACCAAAACTGTGGCCAACTTGACGTCACATCTCCAAACTGGCCAGTTTGGAGATGTGACGTCAAGTACACAACGCCTATACAGTCCTAGGGGCAGGTACAGGATTTCGGAAACGGGCTACCACACATATATGATAAGTACTAAAATGGTGTGCACGAGCGACGATTTGTTCTCTTTGGCAAGTTTAAGTCTCCGCCAAAAGGGAGGGGGGAGGGGTCAGGACCATTAGACCCCCTTGACCAGTTCTGCCAGTTTTGTAGAGAATTAACATTTTACTTCTATTCTTCATTAAATCATACCCAAAAAAAGTCTTCCAACAGCCTTGTCTATCCTAAAAAGTAACTTTTATTTAGCGGCCAATTACTTTTTTCAGTTTGCATATCAGGGTGCGAGAGGCCTGGGCATGGTGTGGCCGTGGGGGTTTAGGGTTCAAGGGACAGTCCGATAAGATAGGGGACCTCCTGTGGAGCTGCCTTTGAAATCTACCGAAACAACTTTTTCTTGTTCTAATAATAATAATATGATGTGTTTGAGTTAAAAGTTTATTCAGCAATTTTTCGGCTATATATATCAAGAGCAACTATGGTTTTTGACTGTTCACAGTTCACTGTATGATCAAATTTGTAAGGGTGGAAACAACAGCAAGGTGAGGTGGTCTAACAGCCAGCACCAGGGGTCGAACCCTGGACAGCTGTGCGCAATGCCAAAATACTAACCACTAGACCACCTCATCTCACCATTCTAATATGATATATAAAGATATAAGTTAAAGGACCATACATCAACAGGTAACTACAGGTTAAAGTTCTTATGTATATTTCTCTACTTGCAGCGTGAAGTGATCTCCGTCCACGTCGGCCAGGCTGGTGTCCAGATCGGTAATGCCTGCTGGGAGTTGTACTGCCTGGAGCACGGCATCCAGCCTGATGGCCAGATGCCCAGTGACAAGACCATTGGAGGTGGTGACGACTCCTTCAACACCTTCTTCAGCGAGACTGGAGCTGGAAAGCACGTGCCCCGTGCTGTCTTTGTCGACCTGGAGTCAACTGTTGTTGGTGCGTATTAAAATGATAGCAGTTTGTACATTAATTGCAGTGTGCGTACAAAATCACAAGTCCTCCATACTGGTTGTTATTTTTTGGTAGGTTTCAAATTTCGTAGAATTGCATGGCGTATGCCTAAATCTCCATATAAAAGAAAGCAAGTTCCTTATGATCATTCACTTGAAAGTTAGAATTGACAAAAGGAGGGAAGGATTGAAATGTACATGTATATATAACAATTATTGCAAAATCTAAATATACATTTCCTATATCAATAACAGTGCCAATAAATCAGTGCTCCAACTTGGGGCTCAACAATATTTAGTATTATACATTCATCAGTAAAGTGTTATCTTTTATTTCATCATTATAAGCACGGCGATATTTTTTTTTTTGAATCTAACTTTTTGTTCAAGTGTTATTTGTCTATCTATAATTTCCACAGAATTGAAAAAAGAAGTTGTTATGAAGATATGTACTGTTTAATTGAAAATACAACGTTACTCAGCTTGACGTTTCTCCTTGTTTTCCTCATAGATGAGGTCCGTACTGGCACCTACCGCCAGCTGTTCCACCCTGAGCAGCTGATCACCGGTAAGGAAGATGCCGCTAACAACTACGCCCGTGGTCACTACACCATCGGTAAGGAGATCGTCGACCTGGTCCTTGACCGCATCCGTAAGCTGGCTGACCAGTGCACAGGTCTGCAGGGCTTCCTCATCTTCCACTCCTTCGGTGGTGGCACCGGCTCTGGCTTCACCTCCCTGCTCATGGAGCGTCTTTCTGTGGACTATGGAAAGAAGTCCAAGCTGGAGTTCGCCATCTACCCTGCCCCTCAGGTCTCCACTGCTGTGGTCGAGCCCTACAACTCCATCCTGACCACCCACACCACCCTGGAGCACTCCGACTGTGCCTTCATGGTTGACAACGAGGCCATCTATGACATCTGCCGCCGTAACCTCGACATCGAGCGCCCCACCTACACCAACCTGAACAGGCTGATTGCTCAGATCGTCAGCTCCATCACTGCCTCCCTCAGGTTTGACGGTGCCCTGAATGTTGATCTCACAGAGTTCCAGACCAACTTGGTACCCTACCCCCGTATCCACTTCCCTCTGGCCACCTACGCCCCAGTCATCTCTGCTGAGAAGGCCTACCATGAGCAGCTGTCCGTTGCTGAGATTACCAACGCCTGTTTCGAGCCTGCCAACCAGCTTGTCAAGTGTGATCCCCGTCACGGCAAGTACATGGCCTGCTGTATGCTGTACCGTGGAGACGTCGTCCCCAAGGACGTCAACGCAGCTATTGCCACCATCAAAACCAAGCGTACCATCCAGTTTGTCGACTGGTGTCCCACTGGCTTCAAGGTTGGCATCAACTACCAGCCACCCACCGTTGTCCCGGGTGGTGACCTGGCTAAGGTGCAGCGTGCTGTGTGCATGTTGAGCAACACAACCGCTGTTGCTGAGGCCTGGGCTCGTCTTGACCACAAGTTTGATCTTATGTATGCCAAGCGTGCCTTTGTGCACCATTATGTTGGAGAGGGCATGGAGGAGGGAGAGTTCTCTGAGGCCCGTGAGGATCTTGCTGCCCTTGAGAAGGATTATGAAGAGGTCGGGGTTGATTCGATCGAGGGTGAGGATGAGGAGGAAGGAGACGAGTATTAAACTGACAAATTTGGTAGGAATGTTGATCCAATGACTCAGACATAATTGTGTGTTCTGTGATGCTCACTGTGATATTTGTTTATCAAAATATTCAAGCAGTTTATATATTTATTTCCACAATAAATGACCAAAACATTGGATATGTTGTTTGTACTTTTTGTATCCATTTTCCGTAGTATGATCAGATAGACTTAAACCATAATGATAAACATATTCATAACGATTTAAAGCAATTTATTTTACTTGCTCAAAAAGGCAGAACAGTTTATTCTACTTGCTTAATATTTTATTTTTCATGCGGGCATCCAAAGTAAGACCTGACAAAAAGATCTTTTTAGATACCCTTGGTAAGCAGTCCACCTTCTATCCCTTACGTCTATATACGAGAAAACCAATGGTATAATATGTGGTTCTTGCTTTAGGAAATCTTGAAAATGAGGACATGAACAAATATTCTCCTTTTTTTACATTGAATATACAAAATACATAGCACTTCCCTAACTATCATCTCACTTACAATAATGATTATAAATACGATGAATTTAGTGTAATGAATTGAAAACCAAAAAATAAGTTTTAAAAAAGATCTTCAGGACACGGCCCTCCTAGAGTGAACCTAGAGCCCCTGCGGCCCGTTGCACAATGAATCCTAGCAATGAAATTTATATTATTAGTGAAACAATTCGTTGTTGTATAATACATTATTTGCAGATATTTTCCGATAAAAATAGTAATATCATTCAGATATCACCTGAAAAGATATTTCAAATTAAATTCCATCAGGGCAGCGCCACTTTAATGAAAAATACGTATAGTATAGATTGCTGTCTGAGTCTTGCTGGTAAGTTTGGTGTATCTGAGGGACAACAGGGGGCACCACATGCTGACCACGGCCAACATTCACTTGGAACAAAAGTCGATCCCATGGGTTATATTCAAATATTACATAAAAAGGGGCGGATCCAGGAATTCTAGAAAGGGGGGTGCCTTTATTAAAAAAAAGTCCTGGTGCCCCCGCTGGGATCGCAAGTTCTAGTACTTTAAAAAAAAGAAGGAGGAGATGGGGAAGCGCACCCTATGCACCCTCTTGTCATGGCCCTGCTCCAAAACGAAATGTGCATAACCCAAATACTACCATATGAATAACACACCCCTGGCCTATAAATAAAACAGCTACTGTCTGACTTTGTATGCAGTTTATAACCTTTATTACATACTCCCCATTACAAACCCCCCGTGGTATAGTCTCGAATGTGGACGTTTGTCTGTGGGCAAAATAAGAACTTTACAAATATTAGGTCACTTTGAAAAGTGATACATATATATATGTGTGTGTGTGTGTGGGTGTGTGTGTGTGTGTGTGTGTGTGTGTGTGTGTGTGTGTGTGTGTGTGTGTGTGTGTGTGGAAGGAGAGGACATATGAGATACATAAAGGTACAACTTGGACAATGTTCAATTTAAACTTAAAAGTACACACTACCGTTCAGGGCGCCACCTGGGAGGTGTATTGAGAACCAACATAAATATTCTTTTTTTAAGACTACCTGAATGCTATTTTAGGTATTATGGACACTTAGGAAAGTAAAATGCAAACAGTTTTTCTTTAAATGGAATGATGTTACCTAAGATGATGGAAGCAAATAGTGCTCAAATGCTCACCAGTTTAAGTTTATTCACTATAACTAATCTCGTAAATGGTAAATGTTATTTATTTTCTCCCAGTATTTGTGTAATTGTCTAGAATTGTTATTTACTGAGTTTAGTAGGAAAAGCTCTGGTAGCCTTTTTGGAATTTTAGACAACTCATGTTTTCCCATTCTTTTAACATATGGTAGAAATCAAGCACAGGCAAGTACCTTGAAATGTGGTCATGACCTGACCAGTACCATAGGCAGGTTGAAGAAGGGCCAAGCGCAACTCTTTTTTGGGGGCATTACCTTATTGTACAATCATGCAAAAACTCCTTAAGGATAACAAAATTTAATTTCCCGATATTCGACTTGTGAACATCACATACTTAAGCATTGACATGTTTTATTATAAAAGTGGAAGGTGTGGACAACAATAGAAAAATCACAGAAACAGATTGAAGCTGGCATGGAAAATTATCAGAATAATATAATAACAAAAACAAAACCATCCCATAGTAATAATAGTGCAGGCGATGCGCACTGATGCCATTTACCCTTCATAGGTCTGAACACTCAGCTTGTCATGTGTACAACAATGCTGAACTGACATAATTAGGACACATTTCAGCTGCTTGTTTATTAATAGATCTCATACAGACGTGGTCACGTGACCACTTTCCTGTAATCACCATATGCTTTTTATAACTACGTGGCTATGGCTATTACAAAAATCTAGAAATCTGGCATTTCATATGATACAAGTTGTTCATTATGATCTGATACAATTGTTTTAGGTACATTTTACAAAAATAACTCTTTTGAATTTTTTTCAAGTAGGATTTCTTATTGATCGCAAAGATGGCGCCCCACCAAAATCAAAAAGGTGTGACGTCATTTGCACAACGTCTATAGACTTTGTGCAGATGAAGTCATAATGCTCAGAATAGGTCCGGACGCCATTTTGGTGATCATTTTGAAATTGCCATAATTATGAATCCAAAACATTAAGAATATATATGCTGAATTTATCTCAGATAGTCACAAAAATCATAATTAGCAAATATAATGCTTCAGAATTTATAAATTCTATGTTTGTCTAATAGTTACATGGCTATGAAGAGCACATGGTGATCAACAAAATGTGGTCACGTGACCACATCTGTACAAGGTCTATACTGCTTTTGAGAGACACGATCTGCGCATGTGCACACCTTTGGCACCACTGTCTATGGGTGGTCAAGCGCAACTTTTCAGCCAATCAGGACCATCCTTTTTTCAACATGGCAGCGCCCACTGGGCCTCTCCCGTATGCAGTATAGCACTAAGCAAAAAACATTGTATAGTAGTGTGCATGCTTTTGTCATTTTTGGTCTAACATCCTTTGTTTTCTGTCAGCTCCAGCAATAACTTATGATATATATTTGAGAATCAAATATAAACAGTTACCATTATTAAAAGAAAGGTAGAAATAATTATCTTTATCTGTCCCCGCTGGAATGGCTTCTATCAAGATCTTCTTAGATACGTTGTCAAATTGGTGTTCATTTCCCCTTCTTGCTCACTTATACATTTAATCCCAAGTCCCTTCAGTAACCACTATGTTCAATTCAGGGATGGAGGGTTTTAAGAGAGGGGAACGGTCAGGTTGGGTATAAGTACTGAAGTAGAGCTGACCAAATGGAAATTTTAGAAACCGTTAGAATATAGCCATCTTGAAGGTAACATACATATAGGCACCTCTCAAGGGCACCCTAGATGCACATATACATGGAGCATAGGAAGAACTTGTTCATGAAACATAAACATTTGTTGCATCTATCAACGATGGTATCCCCGTTCTTGTACTCCCGCCCCTGCAGACTGCACCCCATCCTGGGGTTGTCACAGTCTAGTGTGGAGCACAACACCACATTGTTGCCGGCACAGAAACAGTGGTTGCAGTTATCCTGGAATTGCTGATCCGCCTCATACATTTGCCCGTTGTAGTAGCAGAGGCTGGGTAGCGGGTTGGGCATCGTCTGACAGGCGATCTGGCCCTGTTCGAGACAGGTACAGGTGGTGTTGAGGTTCAACGTGAATCGTTCATTTGGAGTGTAGAAAATGCCATCATGGGAGCAGCCTAGTGTACTGCAGGCCATCTTTGTGCAAGCCGAGTCACCATTAATACAGCGACATCTATTGCACTCAATCTTGTAAGTTTCACCTTCCTCGTAGGTTTTGCCATTTACCACACAGCCTGGGGGCTGCGGAGGGCCTAATCTTTTCTCAAAGGATGATCCCAGCAAGTCCTCAGCACCTGAAAATGAATTAATTGATACTTTAGCTACTAAAGAATATATTGATTCACCTGAAGATTCTCCCTGCTCTATGTAAGTTTTCTTTTTGAAGATCTTCTTAGTCAAAAGATATAAACACCAAGACCACCAGCATGTATATGCCCTGTATGCATAATGTGTGTACTTGCTGACAGTGGCCACTATCGGGTTACTCTGTACATAGTAAGCGTATATTTACTGACAGCAGCCATCAGTGGGCACTTGACCTGTATGCAGTAGGTGTTGACTTACTGGCAGTGGCCATCAGTGTGTACTATAGGTCTGCAGGGCAAGAAAGGACTAAAAAACTTGAAATCTCTGGTCCCTCTACCTGTCTTAAAAATGTGGCACTGTTAATAACGTTATGATAAAAATAAAAGTGGTATATATAGATTCAGTATATGTTTTTCTATCACTCAATACCAAACTCGTTTGTTGAGTATTTTAATAAAGAAATGGGAGTAGAATCTGACAAAGATGGCAAAAGTTTTCAAAATATGAGCATCCTCCCATGTGACAATGCTTATGAATATAATAATTAATGGGAACAAAGGGGGGAAAATATAAAATACGTTCAGATGATAAATGGCTACAAATGACATGCAAAATATGTTTATAAAATTCAAAAAGTCAATGTGATTGATATAAAAAAAACTTACTGCAAATCTTTGGAAAGTAGAACTCAAAATAGAACTGAAAAACTAAACCAGCCCTTTATGTATGCTTACTAAGAGTAGCTACCAATGGTTAATTACTCTGTACACAGTTGGTGTATACTTACTGACAATAGCTGCAAGTGGATACTTGACCTGTACACAGTTTGTGTATGCTTACTGAGAGTAGCCACCAGCATGTACAAGTACTTGCCCGATACGCAGTAGTTGTATGCTTACTGACAGTGGCCACCAGAGGGGACTTGGCCTAACTGGACACTGCCATTATGTGCTTGGGATACATTGGCACAGTGACCAGTATTTATGCACGGATATGGTCAGAACTAGTTCTTTTTGTGAATTCTGAATTGATTACCACAATTATTTAAATTTCAAATAAAATAATGTACTCTCACCATATGGACATGTTGTTTCAGGCCTTATTAGCAAATTGTGAAAATTATGAAAAAAAGTCCAGATATGTACTCAGTTAATACAGTGTGATACTGCCCACTGTGCTTTTTTTCATAAATCGTAAAATACAGTATATGATATATAAGTAAAACAATCCTTGGTTGAAAGTAAAATCTCAACACTCAGTGAGGCGTCAGAAAAATTACATCAATTTTTCAATGCCCACCTGGTATTCATGGTTATACATTCAACCTCTGATAGTTCCCCTTATACTTACAGGCAGCAGCCAGCAGCAGCCCCAAGAGGCAGGGTGCCCTGAACATGGTGGGTGTATATATGTGAGTGTTCAGGTCAGAGTGTGTGCTGACACACAGGCTGAGCAGGATGTATGGTAACTGGGACAGGGGGTAACAGGCCTTAAGGGCCATTCCCACAAGGCAATTTTACCGTCACTGCATGGGTGACTGGGTGACTGGGAGAATTGGCAGTGATGTCGCCTAGCCACCAAATTATCAATAGATCGCTGGGCGATTCTCTGTGGGTATCCTGTGCCTTCTAGGTGATGGGCGACAGGGAGCAGAATTGCTGGTGAAAACGCTGGTTAAAATATCCAGTAAAATTGCCAGTATAACAACAAACTTCCTTGATATTACAGTCACCCGACAACGCCGACGCCAATTCTCCCAGTCGCCCATTGCCCAGAGACGGTAAAGTCATTGATACTCTTGACACTCTCTCAGCTCACTGCCATGTTCAATGGGCTGTATGTCAACAATGAAAAACATTAGTTTTGTTTTAGCCGAAACAAAGACAATATATAAGATATGCCAATAATGATTAATAATAAACTATTGTCCAAGGAGTAAAAAATACCTGACTTTCATACTGGCATTAACACATTAATCCCAGCTGCTGGAATATAGAAGTATTTACCATTTTCACTGGCTTGTTTACCTGCATTGCAAAAGCAAATTGCCGCCATTCTCACTCAGGACTCTAAAGCTGCATCCCCACGTGGCGACTAAACACCAGTGACTAGTACTATTTGTATGCAGTGGCGCAAAGACTAAAGTACCAAGACTAATTTCCCAAGCAAATAATTCCTCCTGCTAGTGCCCAAATTGGCAAGATTGCCAGGGATTAGAAATTACAGGTTTGGTACTTTGGGCCACCACATACAACTAGTCGCCGGCATTTAGTTGCCACATTGGGATGTGGCTTTAGGGAAGCTTTGACGTAAGAACTTTGGGAAACATCGACAGTGACTGAAGTTTATATTTTCAAAAGATTATTTTGGTCAACTCATGCGAAATTATTCTTTATTTCAATGAATTTATGTGCTAAAACACATGGGAGAAAAATTGAAAAGAAAAAGGCGCTCGTGAATGTTCATAGAAAAAACTGCAGTACCACCGGCATCACCTACCATTTCCTGCAAAACGTATATAAGAGCGAATTAAATTGTGGATTTCTTATGCAATTCACTCGTCTGATGACTCATGAATCACTATGCTTGTCCACTCCATGAAAATATTTCGAAAAGACACTCACTCCTTGGGTTTAACCTGTATACTCAACCTCGGGACCTTCGTCATCAGTCCATAAAAACCTAGGATTATAATTATGGCTTTTATAGTCACTCACCACACTAAAAAAAATTCTAATTTGATATAAAAACATGTCCCTAGTTGTCAAGTCAAATCGCTTTCTGTTTGCAACTTTTTCTTGAGTCAATGACTTTATTATCACATGGGCATTTTTTGAAAAAAGAAATATCCCTGTTGCTTTTCAATCTACCTCAACAGGGGTGGGTACAGGATTTAAAAAAAAAAAAAGGGGGGGGGTCCACACATAGGCAGAGTAATAAAACAACCTGCATTCATGTGCATACGAGTAAGCTTATTTTCTCTTTGGCAAGTTTAAGTCCCCACCAAATGTGAGGGGTCAGGACCCCATAGACCCCCTTGGATCCGCCCCTGTCCCGTCATAGGCAGTGGCACATGGGTCCTACTAATTCATAACCTGCTGCCGACTGCCAGGGGAAAAGGTCATTTCACGGGAATGGAATTTGGCCAAGTAATATATTGCACTATTGTCAGTGTCCATTAGGGACAAATGTACATTATAGAATAACTTCTTAATTGACCGTATTGCTATTTTTGTTCCTTTGTTGTCATAGATTTTTTTTTTCTTTGAGTGGAAACCATGCATAGGAGGATTTGTTTTGTTATTAATTCATCCAATTCAATTTTGATTCACAGAACCAAATACTAATTCAGTCTTACCAATCATCATGATAAGAAGGTACAGAAAATAACAATACGACAATGCTAATAAAATGCGGCCTTGGATTCATACATAACTAGAATTGTGGATCAAATAATATAAATAATTTTCTGAACAAGGCCTTCCAGCAAGGAGCATTCCAGCAAAGAGCATGCATAGGAAAGTAGTACATGTCTAAACATCAAGTCCAGTGCAAGAAAACTTTATAATATTCTTTATAGAGTTAGGGTTAAGTATCGTAATCTCTTATGTAGTGGCAAGAGTACGTTGTGGATTAGTGAGCTAATGTACCGCAAACGCCGAACGGCGTTCTCGTCTTAGAAGGCATATATATTGAGCTGTCGTGAATGGTGGTGCCCTCACGTGGAAAAGATAGTAACTGAGTTAGCCTATTCCCGGGAGACCCGCACAGGTACAGACGGGACTAGGTGTAATAGGGAAGACTGTAAGTGAACATTAGGATCTCTTTGTAGGAAGTATCCAGCTTAGGAGAACCTCAGGAGATCAAGGGTTTTGCCATTTACGATAGCTTCAGAATAGAATTAGAAATAGGATTAGCCCTATATAAGTAAGAATGGAAGTATGAAATGGTGAATGATAGAGAGAAACATATATAGTTACAAGGATGCTTATGTATAGCGCCAAGCTTACGGCTGGCGCTATATAAGCAGTATGAGACTTAGGATAGACAAGCAGACCAATCTTGTCTTCGATCAGAATACTTGGGAGCAATGGTCTAACAATACGGATCATTACGGGTAGTGCTGAGAACATAGTAACAACTACACATGTGATAGTGAGGATTGGAACAGCTTAGGCTTAGCCTTACGGACGAAGTACTAGGAGTGACAGAGACTCTACCGACACAAGTAGAGGGGAAGTGACGCTCCCACTAGCTGTTGGGTATCGTAGACCTGGAAAGGGGAAGCTTAACCATAGCTATACCTGGTTGGCACGTTACTGATGTTGCTAGCTTATATGGTGAATGACATGTACTGTATGGATGGAATGACTATGAACTTGTATCTCCGAATGTCTCAAATGGATATAAAATTACCTCTTGCCAAGTGTGTGTTCTTTGTATATTATTGAGCCCCTTAACTTAGAATCTTTACCACTGATGAACAATGATAACATTCGATGGAAGAACTTATTGAACTACCAACAATGAACTCCCCAAACTATTATTGTAAGAACTTTATTAAGTAAGAAACTCGAGGATCTAACTGTAGTTATCTGAACAGTAATATCACACAGTCTCAGGAACAACAGAGAACTTACATACAAGAACATTATAAAATAAGAACTATATTTATTAACATTATATATATATGGTAAAGTGAAGTAACACCAGTCTAGCTCAGTAATGTGTTTAATAAAACTTGATATAATATACATATACATACAATATCAGATGCGATTATATATAAAACGCTGCATTTAATTTATGGATATTCAATTTTCCTACTTAATCACTTTTGCACGACTATCTTTAGGATAATTATACTGCAACAGAAATGTGAAAAATATGCTTTTACATCTTAATTTATATATGATTTTCCAGAACTTCATAATGGCATAGGGCTGACTTGTACATGATGCTCCCTGGTGGATATGTTTGATACTAGCAGATATCACCACTCTTTAAAGTAATTTCCTTAATGTAATGAGAATACTAACAGTTAAATTGCAGCCTGTCCTTTTTGTCATGTTATTGAATCTAATTTCAACATGCTCCTACCTTTTATGTTGTTTGTGTTATGCAACCAAACATTAAGCCCCATACCCACTAAGCAACTTTAGAGGTGCCAAGTAGCCATCAGGATCGGTAAAATCAACGGGCAACTCAGAATTGTCGGGCGACTCCCTGTGGGTATGATGCTGGGCATCCGGTGAAATCAGTGGGAAAATCAGTGGGAAAATCAGCGGGAAAATCAGTGGAAAAATATCAAAAGACTCTCATCACTGAACACTACAAAAATAATGTTTAGCATGACGTTTCATCTGTATGTCCTTCCTAATACTGTGATTTCAAAATATTATAAACAAAAACAACACCACTTGATTCAGTACATTATATTTTTGCTTCTTATTTCAAAACAAATATCATATTCTTCTCTTAAATAGTCACAATTAATAAAACGTTTTTGGATTTTGATCATTTTTAAACAGTGGTGCCACCATATGTAGTTTTTATGTTGTCCTACAATGTTATGACAGCATTGTGAAACTGACATTGTGACCGTGTTGTGAAAATGACGTTGTGACAACGTTGTGATTGTACTGTTGTGAAAACGTGAACATGACATTGTCACAGCCTAGTTTTGTAATGTTGTGTACACGTTGCAGCACAACGTTGAACAGAAATGTTGGTTTAAAACAATTTACAGCTCATCATTCTAATGAGTGACCACGCCCATCAATGACAGGTACCAATTACTGTTGTTTGGCTCGTATTTCACTCTTATAATGATAAAATATAAAGTATTTCAGACTTCTAATTGTTGATGGTCATTTTGGGCAACGTGGCCTCTAACAGTTTGTTGTTGTGTGGTCCAGGTGGGTATAAAGGGTTGGGTCAGAGTGGGAGACCTGTCTAGTCTGGACGTCCTTTCGGCTGAGGTAAGTTATATGTTAGTTAGGATGTTAAATAAATGTGATTTGAAATACCTTTTAAAAATAACCACACAAAGAAATTGATTTCACTGAAAAGTTTTCACAGTGATAATTATGTGATATTTTTGGTGTTTTAGGAACCTTTAGAATTATAACTTGCATTCTGGCCCCAACGGCTGGAAACTTTTTGATCTAGATTAAAGGAATAACGTACTGTTCACACTTGTGCCCCCTGGTGGAGAAATTTTAAAACTATCAAATTTTCAAATTTCATATGAGAATTTGATGATAGCTGATTCAGAATGAAAATTTGAAGGAAGACAGATTTTTGAATAAAAACTTAAAGAGAAATTGAAATTTACCACGTCAGTCACACATACGCCCCCTAGTGTCAAAAATGAAATATCTCAAAATTCAAAAATCTCCCGTCAGATATGAGGAGGGTTTGAATTTGCAATAGAATTTATAAAATAACGTAGTTCAAATCAAAAATTTAGGGGAACAGGTATGAAAGTTGTTATAGGATTATACAGAAATAATCACCTGTTTTGGCTTCATTGATCTCCAGCACTTTAGTGTCATTGGTGGCCCCCATCTTTTGGGGGTTTTAAATAATGTTACTGACCTAAGATACACATTCCTAAGGTTTCGCGAAGCTGTAATGATTTTTGAATGTTCTAAGATCATTTGTATCACTAAGTTCGTATTTCCCACAGACTCTATATGGTTAAGAACATCTTTCTCAATCTTTTACTCTGAAAAAAGCACAGTGACATATGTATTTTTTTTGTTTTAATGTGATCCTCTTTGGTAGCTCTGTAATGGATTTAGAATTTTGTTTAAACAGTCCATTATCCCTTTAAGTAAAACTACATTCTAACCTTGCTTGAAACAAGTTAGTTATACAGCTGGTACTATCTAATCTTGTCTAATCCAATCTAATCCTTACATAATCTAACCTAAGAGTTAGATCAAATATCTAGTCCCTAATCAGGTTTTCAGAGGATCGGATTAAGGTTAGAACAATCACGTCCTCTTACATTGTCTTTAGGAGATGCTACGTGACGTTCCTCCAAATGCCGTTTTTTTCACTAATCCTGTATAATTCAGTCTAATCCAATCCTGGAGATTTCAGAGGATTACATGATTTCTGAGCCGTCGAGGCCAGGAAAATTTTGAGAAAATCTGAGTACTAGATCTATAATGGCGCAATGTCCTTAATAGTGTGTAAACTGTTACAAGAATAATGCCGTGTCCCCACTTGCCGACTAAGATTTTAGTAGCCGGGCGACCAGTGTTAACCCTTTCCAACCCACGGCGACCAAGACCAAAAATAAGGAATTGTCGCCCATGAAAGAAAGAGTTAACACTAATCGCCGGGCTACAAAATTCTTAGTCACCCAAGTGGGGATGTGGCTTTAAGCAGTCCCCTTCTTTAAACTTTGGTAACTGACTTAACATAAATGACAAAATAGACTATCATTGTATTGGTTTGCAGATTCTCATAGGGGGCACCACTGTCGCGACATTCACAATGTAAGGTCACAAATTGGTACTCTCATCTTCGACATCTTCTGGTTGATGTTATCAAAGTGCACATAGCTGGTAGGCAGTTTTCCTGATTTGTATTGTCTTTACTCTGTTGGAACAGTGTTTTCACCAGACAAGGATTACTCCTGTTCTCAAGATGAACCAGGTTGTTCTAAGGATGATCCCAGTTGTTCTGACTATCCTGATGCTGTGTGCACTTTGGAAGCCATGCCTTGCTGCTGAAGGAACTACTGAGACAGAACTGGCCTCCACATGGGGAGACCACCTGACAAAACACTGGATCAAAAGCAGCAGACAGTTTACTCACGAAATGACGTCTTTGGTAGCTAGAGTATTGACAACACAGGCCCCTTTCTCCAATCATGGCAGCCAAGGGGCAGGGACGAGACAACAGAATGTATCCAGTCAGGGCTCCCCAGATGGGGGTGAACCAATGAATGCTTCGTCTGACTCATATTTGTCTGACTCACCTCCGTCTGACTCATCTTTGTTTGCCTCGCCTTCGTCTGACTCACCTTCGTCTGACTCATCTTTGTTTGCCTCGCCTTCGTCTGACTCACCTTCCTCTGACTCATCTGACTCATCTTTGTCTGACTTATCTTTGTCTGATTCACCTTCATCTGACTCACCTATATCTGATTCATCTTCTTCTCACTCAGCTTCTTCTGACTCAACTTCGTCTGACTCACCTTCATCTGACTCACTTTCATCTGACACACCTTTGTCTCACTCACCTTTGCCTGACTCATCTTCACCTTCCCCAGCTAGGTCAGTGGAGGTATGTCTCACATGGTGGAGCAGGAGTGAGCGTTTCTTCCGCAGCTGTACAGTTTCCAATGGGAATAGTTGGTTGGATGGTATTGGCGAGGATTTGCAGCAGTGCATCTCCTACATCCGTACAGTCTATTCTCTCAACCCAGACATCCATATCAATATTCTACGGGTTCAAAAAGACCAATGTTCCAGCTCTAATCCAATTATAGCAGAAATATGTGTGTTTTACAACATAAACAACAAATTTAAAAGCCAAATAATTCAATTAAAACTTCTTTCCCAACAGCCTCAGTTGGCATATATTGACAGTGATGTGTTTTTAACCAATGGCATTCAATTAAAAGGTGTTAACTCAGTTGGGGTACTCTCTGGGACTTTGACTAGCGAGTGTCAGATTCTCAGTTCCATTTTAAACAATGTCATCACAATGGCAAAGTTGCATCAAATCTTTTATTTATTTATGCCAAGTATTCTTTCTACATGTGCTTTTCATATAGAAGAAATGCAGATTAAAACTCTCCACTGTGCCCTATTTGAACAAATTAGTAACTACCGGATTACACTTAGCAATAACTGTTCAATCCCTGGCAGGTCTCTTGGACATAGAGCGCTTCTGACTGAGCAAGTTTGTAAGAATATTCGTGTAAAAGCATTCTGCTCGATTGAGGCCGTACAAACAGACCAGGATCGTTTCTTCATTCATCGTTTTTGTTCAGCACCTTATTTTCCAACTGAAGGTTTTGATTTTAGTCCACTCCAGTGGAAACAGGAAACCACCAAAGTGTGCCTGGAGAAGTATCCCAGTGACCTGTATGAGGAGGAGGAGGTCATCTCAAGGTCATTTGAGACACTTAATGTGAGGGATGAGGATGTGTACATGGGTGATAGGGTCTGTCCAGCATATGATGGCGTGGTGCCATACTCTTCTACCACCAAACTCGTGCTCTCTGCACAAGTCTATCTCTATATTATCCTTGGCATAACTGGATGTATAGCTAATACAGCAGCTTTAGCCTTTTGTTTTAAAAAGGGAACCAATTTTCAGGGAACCTTGTACTTATATGTTATTCTCATCTCAAATGATATGTATTGCATGTTTCAATTTTTCTGGGTTGTCATAGATATGGCAGACCTATTTGACCCTGTTATATGTTGGGTTATTCCGATTGTTGAGAACACTCTCATGAACATTACTCTGACCATATTATTAGCCCTTAGTTTTGAAAGGATGATTATAGTGTGCAAGCCGCTGCATAGAAGAAAATGGTGCACACCAACCCGCTCAAGAATAGTAAGTACCCAAACAAACAATATTGCCATAGTGAGAGGACAGTAATATGAGAGCAATGATAGGGATACCAGAGGGCTGAAAGAGGAACACAAGGACTGGCAGGGCTACCATAGGACCAAGAGGGAATGAGAGAACTGACATGAGTACCAGAGGGCCAAAAGGAAAATGAGACTGCTGACAGGATATCAGAGCACTGACCAAGGAAGGAGAAGAGAGGCAGGGATACCAGGGGGCTGACAGGGGCATGAGAGGGCTGACAGGGGAACCAGAGGGCTGACAGGGGAATGAGAGGACTGACTGGGGTATCAGAGGGCCTACAGAGGAATATCAAGACTGGTAAGGCTATTAGAGGGCTGATAGGGGTATGAGAGGGATGGAAGGGATATCTGAGGGCTGCCAGGGGAATGAGAGAATTGGCAGGGCTACCAAAGGGCTGAGAGTAGAAAGAGAGGACTGCAGATAAACCAGGCTACTGGATGGACTATAAGACAAGTACAGGGCAAGTTCCATGAAAAATATGTAATAATATGTGTATAAAAACATAATACTCCTTACCTTAGATAGCACATCCGGATTTATTTAGACTGATTTAAGAACAAACTTTTAAAAACACTTGCTATATATCTATTTGTAATGAATGAATTGTCAATTCAATTAGATTGACCTATAGTCCTCTCATTCATTTTATTCTATTGGGATTTCACAATAAGTTATGTCCAAAATTAGGGGTTCTTTCTTAAAAATAAACACATGAAATACAAGAAAACAGGGATAAAAGATTTTCAAACATCATGATACAATATATTTTTCCCAGTCCATTTTACACAGGCATTAGTAGTTCTACATCATGTGATTTCAATAAGAAATGTCACATGTTGAATTTAAGAAATGTCCATGTCATATGGCACTATGTTTTTATCCTTCCCTGTCGTTAGGGCCCCATGTCACATGTCAAATGTAAGAAATGTCCCTGATGCCTTTTCAATTTTAGTGGTCTACCCCCATATATTGATGTTAATTACCATTTTCATGCAGGGTGTGGCTCTGTGCCTGTTGGTGAATGTCATTCAGGCTATTCCCAGATCAGTGTATCCTGTCACAGGACATTCATCAATTTTCATCAACGGCACCAACACTGACTATTCTCAACTTTCTCATGATAACAAGCTGTGTGACACGTCTAGAACTAAGCGAGAATACTTTGTCAATGTGGAAACAATCAGTGCCATTGCTCTCCGCCTCATCCCCTGGTGCTTGATTGGCATTCTGAGTATCATGATACAAACCACATTGAAGAAGCATGAACGAACACAAGCATGGTTAAACCAGCAGGTGAGGGATATTTTTGCTTATATATAGTATCTAAAAAATTAATACATGGAAGATGTATATTTTGGCATTTTCTGATGTCGTTACGAACATGTTCAATATTCCTGTCCTTGTGGTATACCTGTAGAATCCCTATCTGCTCTCTCCTACCCTTGTAGAACCCCTGTCTGCCCCTGCTTCCCTGTAGCATACCTGGCTCCTTACTATCTCTGTAGGACCCCCGCCTGCCCCTGCTATCTCTGTAGGAACCCCACCTGCTCTGCTATCTCTGTAGGACCCCCGCCTGCCCCTGCTATCTCTGTAGGATCCCTGCCTGTTCCTGCTATCTCTGTACCACCCCTATCTGCTTCTGCAACCCCTCTGAACCTTGTAGAAATAAAGTATTGTAAGAAAATAACTGGACTAAAACTAGTTTTTCTGGACTTTCCTTATAATGTGCCTACAATGTTGAAACACATATCAATTTGAAGCTAAGAACTTACCTGCTTTAGGGGTGCAATGTATGACACTCCTGAATGGAATCTTTTCCTTTTATAGAAATAAATTGAAATGTGACCTACAATTTCATAAAAAGTTGCAGAAAATGTTAAACATTCAATATACATATATTTCTCAATCATTGCAGTAGTAAGTAAAACCTTTATTTCCAAAAGAAAGTATTTTACAAAGATTATTTTAATAATTATGTTTAATGCTATCATAGCCAGGATCAATTAAAATTTAATTAGTTTTGAATGTTTGAATTAAATTTCAAAAAACCATATTTTTTTGCCTAGTTCCCTGCCTTATTGTTACTATATATGACACTCCAACATGCAAATGGGTTTCTATTGTTTTGTATACATGTAGATACAAGTTACATTTTTCTGCACTATTGTGAATATCAAATTTCTGTGTTAATCCCGTACACTAGAATAATGTATTTATCTTGTAATAATGAAATACAGATTAAATTGAACTGAGGCCAGTGAAGCAATGTCTATTATATTGAATTTTGAACCTGTCTGAAGCTTCCATTGTGATGCCAGACTCAATTTGATATGGATTCTTAGGATTTTTAATTCACAATTGTTTTAAATGATCTATAGCAGTACTAGTTGGCAGACAAAATATTGTCTGTAGAAAGATATAAGATACTATTCTAGGTATAATTTCTTAGTTCATAATAACATAAAAGCTTAAAAGTAAAGAATATGTATGCTCAAACAATGCTAAAAAATGGTTATTCTAAGTTAAATGAGGCTGGAAATGCACCTCCAAAATGCATATTCGTCTTTTTTTGAGCACTGAATACATTTTCATTTTTCTGATTGTTTTGAAAGAAATTGATATTTTAGCACATCTTCTCAGTAAATTTCATATGTTATGATGCGTATTCATCAGTTTGATCAGGAAAAAGAAACTACAAAATAGGTAACTACCCAAGTCCTCTATATGCCCACCTGACCTATAACCCTCTGGGCCCTGTAGTACCCCTTAGAACCCCTGTGGGCCATGTAGTGTCCCCCTGCTGACTGTCTTCAAGCAAATTCTTATTGCAGTTCTTATATTTTCAAAGATTGCATGCTTCCCCCCTCTGAAATAAACTATCATTGTCGGTGTCAGACTCTTTTTGTTTGTGTGTGTATTCTGCATGTGTGCTTTCTGTCTTTGTTTATGAATGTTCTTTATGTCTCTTTGTGTGTGTGTTATGTATTTGTGTTTCTCTGTCTCTGATTGAGTGTGTTCTCTTCAAATTTAAATACATTTCTCTGTCTCTGATTATGTGTATACAATGAATATACACTGAAAAACTTTTATTATTTATAATGTATGCCTGGTGTCTCCTCAGCAGGCCTCGTGCATGTAACCAGTATCTTGCTCTGTGTGTGTGTGTTTCTGTCTCTGTTTGTGTGTGTTCTATGAGAGTCTTTCTATGTCTCTGTTTGTGTCTGTGTTCTAACGTATTAAAACAACAATCTAACTGATTATTTCATATAGGTTTCCACTGCTTCTGTCAAGACCTCTCGCATTTTGGGGAAATTGCTCTTGTCAAGTTGGATTATTTTCCTGTGTCCATGTATTTTGCAACTGATCATGCTGCACATTGATCCATATGTTCCTCCTCCCTACAAGGGTGATGTTACTTCTATAGCCTTTGAGATCAGCAGGCTTTGCACCCAGCTGGCAAGTACTGCATTGCCAACTATGTTCCTCCATGGCTCAACAAACATTCTGCTACCATGCAAATCCTGTGTGAAGTCTTCAGACTCTACACTCCAGACTTAGTTACTCTGCACCAAACTCTCACTCCCTGCTTTGAAATCAAGTTTAATAAATTAACCCCTACCAATTTCATTATGTCCTTAAAGGTAAATGCGGGTGACCACTGCAGCGCCATCTGGTGTGATTTTATTTTCATTGTAGGATTAACTTGAAATTTGACTTAAAAATGAGGGAGTACACAGGATTCACAAATGTGCAAATATGAATCCAAAAAAGCTATTTTTTCAAAGAAAAAAGTAAGCATATATTGCTAAAAAGAGCAGTTTTTCTCGATGTTTTCCTTATTTTCAGGAATAGAATGAAATTTTCCACGGTGACCTAACCCTTTTTTTTACATAAACTACTCATTATGACCCTAACTAGACATTTGCAGCATTTAAAGTGAATGTCACGGTTATTTATTTTTGAATGTTCAAAAATGTACTTTTTGCCATAGGCCCCAATAGAAAACAATCATTTTTTCAAATGCTTATATCTTTAGAATTAATATGGTGACATATGAATTTTAAAATTCCCTTATGTTCCTCCTGCCTGCCTCTAACCACCATGTGAGTTTCAGAATTTTCTCACGGTTTTTAAAAAATCATCCCTAACACCCGCATTTACCTTTAATACAAGATTTCTACAAGTGCAGCAGCCAATGAACTGTTCACACATCAATACATTGGTAACTGCGAACAAGGAAACTCACTGGTACGATATGGAGCCCGGTGGTAAATTTAGGGGAGAGGTGCACAATTTATTCATGTGATAATATAAGAAGACCTGTGGGGGGCATCCAAGGGTGTCTGTATGACCTAAAGGGGATTGTCACGTATTGAGGATGAAGCCTGAGGTACATACTATCCCCATGGGTTGTACAGCCACCCAAGGAAGACCCCAAAGGTCTATATTCATCATCCAAACAATATCAAAAAATTGGTGAAAATACCGAAAGTAAGGAGCAGTACGTATAGCCTCTAAATACCCACTACCCTTTGTATGTACCACTGCTGGGCAGTGTGGGTGATAGAGTCTCAGAAAAAAGGGGTGTACTCCCGCCCGTCAATTAGCATATGCCCCTTCTCCCCTTTTTTCAAAACACTGAATCTGCCATTGAAGTTGGGGTGGATGAATACCAGCTAAAATTACCCATTGTGGTGTGATAGGGGTTTCATTGCGATCGTCAGTGAAGTTCGAAGGAGTGGGCTATAATTTGGTCACTAGACATTCAGATCCAAAGTGTTAGAATTATCACACCTGTATCAGATATATTTTATGATCCTACTGATCCTGTATCTGTGCTTATATTAGTTCACAGTGTCAGCCCTGTCTTTCCCTGTAATTTGATGTTTCAGTTTTATCATGAAACTCACATGTGGCTACAGTGAAGTAGTTTTGGCCTCAGATTCTAAACCACAGTTCGGTATTTGTTTGCAAAACTGAACTTTCAGACTGTGAATTACTATTCTGTTTGATTAGTTGAAATACAAATATTATATGTTTATTATGAGTAGCCTTACTGATATTATTATTGTACTTTTCCTTGTATGGAAATAAGAAACTATGGTATGGAGGCTGACTAGCTGTTTTGGCATGTAACAGAAAAGCAACCAATTTTTGGTCAAGATTGAAGATAAACAAACTGCACAAAGGTAGAGAGTAATTCACTTTGCACATATAACCAATTGTATAGAGATAGAATGAAGAGAATGTCACCAGTTGCACATAAGGGAATAGCAGAAAATATTCCAAATTATACGAATTATCATATTATATAGTGTAAATATAGCATGATCTGCTGGTAGGTGAAAATATACGTGTTGAGTTATACCAAACAGGGTGCATCTGCCAGCGAGCGTCAATGCTCGGGGAAAATCAATACCAGTCTGCTATATATTGGGTAGAACCTATGGGTACAGCGGAGAACACTATTACTGTTTGGACAACACGAGTCTTAAAGATTCGAAGGGGTTTAGATAGCTACAAGTAGAAAGGACATCTGGTGATTGTTGAAGGAACTACTGTGTTGCGGCTGGTTGTAAGGTCAGGCGGACTCTTAGGAGAAAACTTACTCTTCATCAATTGAACTTGTGATCTGAGGATTATTAACCCATCATCGCACTGGCTTCGTATGCGTCTATGTGATCCATGAAATAAACCTGACTTTCAGCCAATTGTTGTTCGCATTGTGTAAATGAATGCCCATCTCGTGAACTTACCTACCATTTGACTAGCATCTATTGAAGAAGTGATAAAGGCAATATTGTTGAACATCATAAGAACAGTTCCCCAATTACTAATTAACCACATACAAACAACTAGCATATGAAAACTACCCCAAGGCCTATAAAGACCATTGTGGTATGTATGGTCAATGATAATTATGTACACTCTATGCTGATATATATTTGTATGCATGTCAATGACTAGTTTCAGCAAGGTAGTTTTGGTTAATCCCCTAGGCCATGTGGCCAAACTAGGGTCCAGCCAAATGAGTTGTGTATGTATATTTCCTACTGGGGAGTAGTATTTAACTACATCACTCTGTTTGAGTATAAGAGTTTTTCCCTATGCATCAAATTTAACAAAAAAACATTTCTGAATTGAAGGTGTAAAGCACCCGCTTCGTGGTTGAGAGTGTTGTAATTGGAGAGTATCCCTGTGGCCCATTGCACAACAAATTTGGTAAGAAAGAAAATGATAAAACAGTGCAATATTTCGTTGTTACTTTGATGGTAACAACACACGTTTTGACACGTATTTATAATGATTGTAATGAGCTGTAATCTTTACAGGAATTTTTTAATTTTTCTCCCTTTTTACATCAATTTACAGAATATGATTTGATCCAGTAGAAACAGAGGTATAAGGGTTTTGTAACAATGCATCTTTATCCTGTTATGTAACCATTTTTAAAGTTATCCCTGACCTTGCACTGTTACAAAATGCCATTATGCAACGGGCCATTTTAATCAGGGCTGCGATATTCTAATGTTTCCATCATTTTTAGATCACAACAAAGCTAGTAGTCGAGGAGATGCGGCACTTTTATTTATGTGACTGAGGCCGAAAGGTTTGAAGGTGGTTTCCTAACCCAAATTTTCCATAGAATTCAAAAATTCATTTCTTAGTTGCCAAAGCCTCCGGGTTTTGGGTGAAAAATGACGTTTTCCGATAAAATATAGCATTTTCTGAGCAAAAAGATAATCCCAGTATTTCCTCCCCAGCTACCCTTAAAACAATGTTGGAAACTTGTGTAGGCAATCATATTGAAGGTTAGGACCTAGTGAACAGGGAGAATGAGCAAATCTAAAAAATTGGTTGGTTACCATGGTAACAAGTGACAGTTTTGGTGAAATCTTTTTTTCTGTTACCTATGGTGACCACTAAATGCAGGCTTTCAGTCTAAATCTTCTTTGGTACATTCAATAGCATCCAATTCTAAATGAATATAGCAAAAATGATGAACTATATTGAATAAATTGGGTCTAAATTGACGTAATCCGCCGATAAGTGCCAATTTCATGAAAATTACAACATTGGTATATACTGACAAAATGATGGTTTAAAGCAACATAAAAACACCACAGGTGCTTAATTACTGTAATGGGAATTACATAGTCAAATCAAAAAAAAGCCAAAATCCAAGATGGCTGACTAGTATTGAATATTACTACTAACTTGACTACATAAAGTATGTACATGAATGGGAATGGTTTTAGTGTCTGTAGTTTTCTGCATGAATAAGGTCCCAAGTAATGAGACATTGATCCTGTCTTAGTCCACAAACGACCCCATTGGCACCCCATGGGTTCGAGTCCCATGAAGTACAGAAGTACAAAAATAGGACATTTGGATGACCCCTGCACGGAATTGTGGCCAAATGCTCCACACAGGACCACAATGGGAGACCAGACACACTGTTTGAATTGAATCCTGTATAAATAAAATGAACAAAAGAAAACAAAAAAAAACCAAGATGGCCTACTTAGGTAGCATAAGATTGTGCAATGTGGCTGTGATAGGTCCAAGGGATTTATGATTCATAAATAATAAGTGATTAATTTTGTCATAGTTATGGACCTTGTTGTTTCCAAATGTGGAAAGGGAGACACCTTCATTTTTAGGGAATGCAAACTTCACAGTAGTTTGTTCTTTAATTCATTTTGGACCATCAAGACTATGTAGACTAGTAGGATAACAGCTGAAATGACAACTAAAAGGAGTCTTATCTTTGGTTGTACATTGATGGCAGGCTTAAACTTTTGGTGTTTTAGTACAAACCATAAACATCCATTGAAGAAGAAAAAATAGAATCCTATTGTTATATTTGCTGTATTGATCCTTTTGACTCAAGGGATATGTGGGGTTCTGTGAATCGGAGGAATCTGTAATGGTTCTAGGACATATACCCCCCGGACACTTACCCCCTGGACAGTTACCCCCCGGACACTTACCCCCTGGACACTTACCCCCTAGGACACTTACCCCCTAGGACACTTACCCCCTAGGACACTTACCCCCTAGGACACTTACCCCCTGGACACTTACCCCCTGGACACTTACCCCCTAGGACACTTACCCCTTAGGACACTTACCCCCCAACCTTGGCTTATAATGTAGAGGTAATTATGTGGTAAGAACTTAGTCTTTCTAATGGAAAGCAAACTAAATAAATGTCCCTCTCTTCTGATAGATGTCTAGGATTCATACCTAAAAGGCTAATTCGTCCCTATTCCTAGTCACTATTTTCCACAGTTTTTGATAATGGGGAGTAACCTAGATATATATCCCTCTCTTCTGATAGCTCTTTAGGATTCATACCTAAAAGGCTAATTCGTCCCTATTCCTAGTCACTATTTTCCACAGTTTTTGATAATGGGGAGTAACCTAGATATATATCCCTCTCTTCTGATAGCTCTTTAGGATTCATACCTAAAAGGCTAACTCGTCCCTATTCCTAGTCACTATTTTCCACAGTATTTGATAATGGGGAGTAAACTAGATATATATCCCTCTCTTCTGATATATATATATATATATATACTCAAATTCAACATGTGACTGTTTCACCTCACCCTGGAGAGCCCCCTCCCAGGTGAGGGCCGCCGGTTCCATGGCCTAAAGTAAACGTGAGAGGATTAATGGACGTCTATTTGAAGACACCCTGTCAAAACATCTTTCGGGCGAGTTCTCTAAGGTTGGGGGGTAAGTGTCCTAGGGGGTAAGTGTCCTAGGGGGTAAGTGTCCAGGGGGTAAGTGTCCTAGGGGGTATGTGTCCTAGGGGGTATGTGTCCTAGGGGGCATGTGTCCGGGGGGTAAGTGTCCGGGGGGTATGTGTCCGGGGGGTAAGTGTCCGGGGGGTAAGTGTCCTAGGGGGTAAGTGTCCGGGGGGTAAGTGTCCTGTCACCGTCTAGGTTCAATGGGCAACTATTTTAATAATTGAAACTATCTAAGAGATACCAATATCCCCCCATGTCACCCTAACTAATGTTATCAACACTTGAACCCTCAGAGCCGACCATCAATAGCTGGAGGATTGGAAATGTAGCATTTCGGTGAAGGCCTATTGCAGCTAATCAAAGAGATCTGTTGTCTCCCCATATCCATTTTGAGACAGTATAAAAGGTCAATTTAGGAATTTTCAATATTACAGAAATAATCCTTTGAGGAAAGCAGTCATATGAAACACACTGCGTATGATTTCCATGAGTAAAAGACAATCATATTCTAGAGCTGCAGGCATTTATGTCTTTTAACATCCTCATTCAAGATGTTTATTGACTTTGTCTTACCAATATGAGTAGACACAAAATAGTGGTAACTGTTTCAAGCAGATCATATCCCAATAATTTACTCCCACCTTGATCACTTGTCAGGTCTCTACCAGTCATTTGACATCTTTTACCTTTTATCATCTACCAAGATAGTTATGTTGACTCTCAGAATGGGCTGGTTCAGAGGAAAAACAACCTCACATTTCACACAAGATAGCGGAATCAAAACTGGGGCCAATAATGGAATCACCAAGGATAACACACAATTCATACACAATACAAGTGTGCACACAGTAGGTACCCTAAATCAGTAGCTGAAGCTCTCCCCCTCCCCCATTTGTTTGTTTGTTGGGTTAGTTTAACATCCCGCCAACGTTTTAGGGTTCTCTTACCAGACTGCACGAGGTAAAGCTTTCAGCTAGTTTTACTTCACAGGGGCAGTGACCAAATCTATGAAATGAGGTGCCTATTTGTAGCATTGGGACCCTATGCCCTCTTTATAGTGTTGCCACACTAAGATATCATGTCATAGGCCCACACAATACCCCACACAGTTTATCATACTGACACTGGGATGACCAGTCATGTTTTGTGGTTCTTACTGAGTGCCAGGCAAGCAGTGACCACTGCCATTGTTAAAGTCATTGGTGTGACTCAGCCAGGGATAAATCCAAAGACCTCTCAGACGTGAAGCAGGCACTCTACCAATTGAGCTACTGAGTCTGGTTTCCCCATTTGTCACCTTCTACAAACAGCAAGGGACTGCTGGGGACGCATTCTTCCCAGGAGGTTCCTGAAGGAACCACCACCCCGGATCCCCACTGGACCCCCTCTCCCAATCTTTTCTTGAGATTGCAGGGGGGACAGTACACTCTGGACATTTAACTAAATTCAGGGACAGACAGTGATTTTCAAAACCTCAACATTGCATACAATTAAGTAGTCCACTTGGTCTTTAAGCCAACCAATACCCAACTGCTGCCTTTAATGTTTGATCTATCTAGGAAATAACCTGTGAATTCAATAAAGAAGGAGGTATAGAACTGTTTGTTGGGTAGGTTACTATCTCTACGATCTATGCAGAGCCATGCATATTAAGTATAATTGAGAATTTTTTGTGTAAATTAATTGTGCATTATTACATTCTTCTTACTTGGGATCCTATTTATATTGATAACCACAGATACTTGAACCATTCCCATTCATGTACATACTTTATGTAGTCAAGTTAGTGGTAATATTCAACACTAGTCAGCCATCTTAGGTTTTGGCTCCTCCCACAGACTTAAAACATTGGAATTTAGATTCCGTGACATTGAATTTCATGATATAGACACCAACCATGTCTTTCTATCCATTCTAGAAAATAAGATACGAGCCTATTTCTAACAAGAGGCAGCCATGTTGGTTTTTGACACCTGCCTGGCTTCTTTTGATTTGACTATGTAATTCCCATTACAGAATTAGTAATTAAGCACCTGTGGTGTTTTTATGTTGCTTTAAACCATCATTTTGTCAGTATATACCAATGTTGTAATTTTAGACCCAATTTATTCAATATAGTTCATCATTTTTGCTATATTCATTTAAAATTGGGTGCTATTGAATGTACCAAAGAAGATTTAGACTGAAAGCCTGCATTTAGTGGTCACCATAGGTAACGAAAAAAAAGATTTCATCATTTTTTGACTATTTTCCACCAAAACCGTCACTTGTTACCATGGTAACCAACCATTTTTTTTAGATTTGCTCATTCTCCCTGTTCACTAGGTCCTAACCCTCAATATGATTGCGTACACAAGTTTCCAACATTGTTTTAAGGGTAGCCGGGGAGGAAATACTGGGATTATCTTTTTGCTCAGAAAATGCTATATTTTATCGGAAAACGTCATTTTTCACCCAAAACCCAGAGGCTTTGGCAACTAAGAAATGAATTTTTGAATTCTATGGAAAATTTGGGTTAGGAAACCACCTTCAAACCTTTCGGCCTCAGTCACATAAATAAAAGTGCCGCATCTCCTGGACTATAGGCACCTTGTACAAATGGCGCTTAAGTGAGAATGTAGTTGCAGCAAGGTAAACGTCCTGTAAAGTATTTCCAGAAAAAACTGAGAGTAATGCACAACTAGAAATCTGATAGTTTAGGTACATTTTTTATTCATTAGACGCAATGTTTAAGCACAATGTTAGCCTACATTAATGAGATTGTCCAGGCTCACTGCAATCTATGCTCATGCCAAAATATCCAATGATCTACTAGATTGCTATTGGTACTGAACACCTTGTCATTAGATCTTACCTGTAATGTTGATATGCTTCAATTAATTATTTACATCTTTTTCATCCTTTCTGTACCACTCCCAAATTGCACATATGCATCTGATTAGGCTGATAAAAGAAATGCATGTGTGATCTTGTACACATGATTTTTCAGAGGATGACACCTGTCAGTATATGAAAATCAGCGTGTGTAAGATATATTCCCAGGCAAACATCTCTTGTGAGATCTTAGATATACATTGTTCGTACAAGCAGTTGTTGTGTTAATGAAGATGTCTTTATAATATGAAATATTGTTATGATTATATCAGAGTTGTATAGTTAGATCTTTTGAAAAAGTGTCAATGTGTCTTTTAGGCTTTAAACGATAAAGTTCATAAGAATCTATTTTCCATGTTTCTTTTGCTTGTTTAGTGTTATGTTATCTGGCTCTTTGAGGAAAAAACATTGTTTGATAGCTTTCCAAAATGTATTGGGGTAATCTTGATGATACTCAATTGGTTCTGGAAAAATGTCATGTCTTTTATAATAAGTAGTCCACTACACTAATCATCAAAACATAGTTCTCAAAGAATCAATATCCTATACACCTTTCCCATGAACTGCGTAGTCCAAGTCTGCCAACTTTTGGGACCTTTGGTAACTAGGTCACTTCACTTCCAATATCTTAACTATAGGAATTCCCTAAAAGAGTGTTTCAAATCCAGCACACCAGAGGATGTGACCTTAATGAAAAAGAAACTTTTTATAGAATAAAGAGCAAATACTAGCTATAGTGACAGTATGTCATTTAAATTTCACAATTCTGGAAAAGTATAATAAATACACAACTGTGCTTGTATGTGGGTCCAGATAGCAGGATTGGACTCAGTGGAAGGACTCTGGACTCATCCTCTGGACTCATCCAGATATCCTTCCCCCCAAGTCTGATCCTACTATCCGGACCCCCATACTCATACAGTTTTGTAGTTGTGTTTCCCAGCAACCCAGCAGACATGATACTAGCTGCATACACAGGATCCAAGTCTTCATCCAATCCACTTATTAGCCACTGCAAATGGAGCACTGCTTAAGACTTTTTCAATGGGTTGATAAACATTTATGGAATGGTTCACTGCAGCACTGAATAAATGTTTATTTTACCTTTAAACACTTAGTGTTTTTTTTAGATTTTTGTATTATTTCTATTTTTTGTATTTCTTGAGATCTTTTAGATGACAAGAGCAAGACGTAATGATATTATTTTCATGCATATATGTTTATTAAACTAGCATTTGATGAACAGGATAACAGCATGCAATTAGTCCACTGTGTACAAAATAATCAACAAACCAACCAATTATAATGGAAATCCACTAGGGTTCATAAGCATGCCTATGTAAAATGTAAGGAAAAGCATGATGATTAATCAACTCACTTAATCATCAAATAGATAGATGATTGATCTTTACATAACCAAAGGCAAAGACTAGGCTACACTATGTTTTTCATTTAGTTTTTAGCCACAATTCTTTGGCATTTGATATGGACAGCAAAAAAAAAGAGTAAATTGCAAAATTCAGGCAACTGAGCACAGCTGCAAAAATAATCTCACCAGTGTATGACTTCAACTTCACAAATTTCATTTGCATAGTTCGATACAAGTGAAAACTTGATTGACAGAGCGCAGTAGTCTGGGCAGTTACAAAAATACATATTATACTCAGTATTGCTGCACTCCCTGAACTGCTGGACCTCAATGCTTGTGTCGGGAAGGTTGGTTTCATACTCAGATGTCAGTACCCGTATAGCATCATATGGATTGCTGTCAAGGTTGGCTGAGAGAACAATGTTGACAAGGAATCCATAGTGAAGGTACTGTTTGCTTTTTAAGCTCAGAACAGGTGTTGACTCAGCAAACAGAGACAGATCTAGACAAGTTCCATTGTTGTCATCAAAGAGGGCAGAGATGTTGATGTGAGCCAACCACTGTTCCTCAACAGTCCATCCCTCTGCTTCAAAGAAAGAAAAAGATTAACTAACTTGTAATATGTTTTTGTTCAGATGTGCAAACTGGATGCATAAAGATACATATGATCAAATATGGTTGAATATCAAAAATCTGCACAAGACAGTTGCTTTCTAAGTGATATTTTTGCATATTGCGATAACAAAATTGTAGGCATTAGGACATTATTAAGTTGGCAACAAGAAGTCAAAACTAAGATAAAACTGAAGGATAATTGAAGATCTTTTTGGGATATTCCAGAAGCATCAGGAAATAATTATATTACCACCATCATATGGAGATTTGAGCTCCTGTACAAATGCCTCCTGTAGGAGAAAATGTGGATTTACGGATAAACCTTAAGTCCAATAAAGTCCAATGCAAGGCTGTCCCAAACCCTAAAACCTCAGGGAGGGGTCATGTTAATTTGAGCTTTTTTCCAGTTTTTTTTTAAACAAATTCATTTATCCTTGGATGAGTAGGATAAATCCTGTCTTCCTCATCTCCACCCACATTATATTCTATTACAAAAGCTTTTCAGATATCCGCCCATGTATATGCTCCGTAGAATAGGAGTATTTCCTTTGTTAGTTATTTAGGTTTTCAAACATGACATGCAGAAGAATTTCCAGTGATCTCTCACAAGAATTGTCCTGCAACAAGTTAATTGACTATTTCAACCTGCTCATCTCTGAGGAGATTCTCAACAAATCTAAGGGGGTTCAAAAAAAATGTGAGAGGTTTTCAATAAGATCTTGAGGTTTCTATAAGGGAATGTCTTTTGATATCTGCCACATGTCATGTTTCATGCTCTGACCTTTACAAAATTTGAGGGGTTCAAGAACTCTCAGAACATCCCCCCCTCAAACGCCCCTGGGTTTGAAACTGCCTTATCAACATACCTGGACAGATGCAGCCGTCATGTTCCTGGGGCAGTTGTTCTCCACATGTCCAGTTCTTATTGCTCGTTCCATCAGCAAAATAACAGAATGTGTCGCACTCAACCACTATTGCACCATCACTATGGATTACAACCGCATTCTGAAAACTAGCAACTAATAAAAGAAAGCAAATTTATTTCATTTATTTTTGTATGAATACATAGATCAGGTCATAGTGTAGGATGTGATTTGACTAGTGCTACATAAGACGCATAAATAACTCTCATGAGGTGAACTTGGCAAGAATGGCCCCCCTTTAGGAGCCTCACTGACTGGACAGTAACCCCCATCGGGACCCCTACTCCAACAATCCCGACACACACAGCGGCTCAACTTCTCACTTTGCCGCCATACTCCGGACGCAGTGGTTCGTTGTAGAAGAACTCGCCAACAAAATGACAGGAAGGAGACCTGGTACGAGGGCTCACCCCCGGGGAAATGCATCCTTACCTGTGAAACCAACGACAAGGTATGTTAACCAGTCGATTCAGGCGAGTGTCTCCAAGAACCAAATGAGCGAGGAGGAGTTAGAACAGTCTACATCCACACGCTCGGGCAGTATCTCATGTGCGCAGCCGGCAGGTGTGGCGGAAAGACTAGGTCGGGTGGAGGAAGGCTTTCGCCTCCTATCCGGAAAATTGGACAAACTGTTGGAGGCCCCGAGAAAGGACGACTCATGGGACCCTGTAAATGGGAGGGCCTCAACACCGAAAAGACGATCGGAACAACACGTGCGGCACCCTACCAGCGCAAGATGGCGGCCGGGCGACGACCGGCCAACCGGTAACCCACGCCCAACCCGTCGCCTGCAATTGGATGTGACAGAGCCTGACGAACCGAGGTATTACTCCTTCAAGGAGGAATTGTTCAACGCCGCCCCACGATTCGCCCATCATAAAGGTAAAGAAAACATAATCACAGACTTTTTCAATGTTAGGACCATGCCCAGACCATTCATGTTCGTGGACAGGCCTGGAGTAGTCACAGTTAAAGACAAAATGCAGTACAAAGACAAAATATCATTTGTGGAGTATGTAGCAGCATATACACGCATGCTCCAGGATGACAGGGTTTGTTCTAAGAGGGAGTGGCCCCACCTTCTCTGGCATTTGGCCGAAGTAGCAGAAGACGCGCAGGACCGCCCGTGGCCGGCGGTCCGCGCCTGGTCCGACAAAGTGTTTGAAAAGGTGGAGAAGGGACAGTTTTCATGGGAGGACGATGTCCTCATTCAACAGGACAGGATCAGAATATCGATCGCCCCCCCGACGCACACGAAACCGACGGGTGCGAGAGACATTCCGTGCCCGGAGTATAACAGCGGTAGGTGTACACATAAGGCCCCACATACAGAGGGCCAAATCAACCTAGTGCACGCATGTAGGCTCTGTGTCGCAGCGACTGGCGCCCACTGGTCAAAGTTCCCCCACACATTTCATGAATGTAATAGGCGTAACAAGTTGAATAACCAGAACAATGACGGCCAGCGTACTCAAGGACAGTACCACAACAAGTATCAGGCAGGCCAACAGCCCGCCTTCCAATACCAGCAATATCAGCTCCCCAGGCAACAGCAGGGACAGCAGCAGACTCGGCAAGTCCAGTTCGTGGCCAACCAGCTGGCCCCGATCCCACAACACAACCCAAGGCAACCGGCAAAAAACGAGTGAGGGGAGGACGGGGCACCGGCAACGACCTGCCGCCCCCCCGCCCCCCCTCCCAACGCACAGACGACGAAGACGAAGCGTGGCGGGTCAACCCGGGTGATCCCCCGCCCGCAAATAACCCGACGACTAGACAACCGGCACAACATACGACACAACATCATGGCGAGGCGGGTGGTCGGGGCACGCCCAACCTGGATGGCGCCCCCCGCCCCCCAAACCCGCAAGTCGCCAAGACTACTCAACAAACCGACGAGAGGGGAACTGACCCGGACGGGGTTACCTTCCCCTCCCCGGACCTGGAGCTGGCCTGCGCACCGGCCCAGACCTTACCGGGCACACCGCACGACCCGGATGACAACAAAGGGCACCACGGCGCGACCGGCCGCTACGCCTCAGTGACCGGCCCATCACGCCACGGGGCAGACCCGCCCCCGCCGAGGGACGCGCGGGAACAACCCAATCAAAACAAAAAGGTACATACTCAAATTACACTAGATATATGCCCTACTGACCCAGACTTTGACCTAATACGATTATGGTGCTCTGATGATAGGTACGAAGCAATGGATACAGTCTCCCCATTCCACCTTCAGCAACATAGGTTAGATAATTGGCCAAATATGAATGTTGAGGCGGGCAGGGAGGTACAGGCAATCTATAGCGCAGTCAAAGTAACAGGAATTCCCAACTGTCTTGGGGCTAGGGTCCCGGTCAGGTCCAGTCTGAACATGGATAGGTGGGAGGAATACTCGACGGGTTCCCAGGAGGACGCACAACTATTAGATATGCTGAGGTACGGCTTCCCCCTGTCCTATTGCGGACCAGTCTCACACACGCAAGACATAACGAACCATAAATCTGCAACTAGCTTCCCGGATCATGTGAATGATTTCCTGACCGAGGAGATCCAACACGGGGCAATGATAGGCCCGCTGGACAAACCGTTCTTTGATGAATGGCAACATAACGCACCCCTCATGACGAGGCCCAAATCCGACCCTATGAAGAGACGTGTGATCACAGACTTGTCATTCCCAGACGACAGATCCGTGAATGCATTCATTAAGAAGAATGTAACCATGGGCATAGAACGCGATCACACGCTTCCGACGGTACAGAACCTAGTGGAGAGGGTTAAAGAAATAGGTAGGGGAGCTACAATGTTCTCGGTGGACATTTATCGTGCATATAAAAACTTTAGGGCGTGCCCCCTGGACTGGCCCCTACTTAACATACGATGGCAGGAAGAGGGACAGGACAAATACTACTTAGATACAGCTCTCCCCTTTGGGGCACGACTATCGAGTATGTATTTCCAGATGGCATCACGGTTCATAACAAGAGCACTAGCCAACATGGGAATAGAGGCCATCATGTACCTAGATGACATGGTAGTCATATCGGACACCCCAGCAAAAGCGTATATAGCCTTTGACCATGTCCGCATGCTCCTGAAGGAACTTGGAATGCCGGAGGCGATAGAGAAGACTCAGCCTCCCACCCACCGCATTAAGTTCCTGGGAGTGGTAATCGACGCCCGGGAAATGTCCATGACGCTTCCGAAAGACAAGCTGGAAGACACGAAGAAGGTGGTGAGGAGAACGCTGAGTAAGAAAACCATGAATAAGAAGGAGATACAGTCGGTGGCAGGCAAACTCCTCCACGTGGCGAAATGTGTGGCGCCCGGGCGCCTGTTTGTCTCGCGCATCCTTCATACATTGCGGGAGGCCGGTGACGCCCGGGTGGCGATAGACCGAGAAATGAAGAAAGACCTGGAATGGTTTGACACATATCTCCAGGACTGGAATGGAATAGCACTCATCCCTAGTGATGAGATCCATCGCACCATAGTTGCCGACGCGTGTCCGAAAGGAATGGGCGCATCAGACTTGAAGCAAGCGTACGCAATCCAGCTGGACGACGAAGTTGAAAAACATTACAACATCTCAGAACTGGAGGCTATGAATGTGATGATGGCGGCACATACTTTCATAAGGAAAAACGTCTATAGGACGGGAAGAGGCAGGAACCCCAGATTACAGGAATGCGCAAGAAGTCTGTGGCTTCTCCAGGCTAGAAACTCTGTTAGAATAGTCTTCGAACATTGCCCTTGGGTTAACATGGTCCTAGCAGACGCACTATCTAGAGCATTTAACTCCTACACTAGTATGGGTAGAGCAAATATGTTGATTCATTCTAATTCCCTTGAATTGTGTGAACCCCGTACTGACACACTGGTCTCATGCACTGATATATGATTTCAGGCCCCCAATACGAACAACTGGTGCAGCGCGCCCGGAGGAGGCAAGCAGCGGCACGAGCAGTAGGCACCAAGAGCAACCACAATACGGCCCTTCGGACGTATGTCCAGTTCTGCAACACATATAACGTCACACTACCATCACCAACGGTCACTGACGTATGTACATTTATTGAATTCTTAGCCTTGAGGCTCACCTCCCCAGCAATCAGTTAGGAAGCACATGAAGGACTGTGCTTACACCACGAAACAATGGTATGCCCATAGAGTGCAACTGGCACTACAGGCGGTACTACGATCTAAGACGCATGAGGTTAGGCAGAGACCCCCACTAGCGATACACCATCTGGTTAAAATTCTTAACGCCATCTCGGGCGGTCCAGATGGAGACACCTTAAGGCTGGTCCTGGTCATGCTATACTATGGCGGCCTGCGCCAAGGGGAACTACTGCCCAAGACTGTCTCATCGTTCAACACTCGTACCAACCTTACGAGAGCAGACCTCGCGCTACAGGGTGAAACCCTGTATATGAATCTTAAGACAGCCAAAAACATGAAGTTGTATAACCAACGACGTACCATAGCCTTTCAGGCGACAGGCGATCCAACAAATTGCCCAGTCATTCTGTTTAAGCGCATGACTGGCAGCATACCGGACTCATCAGTGGCCCCAGCCTTCACATTTAGTGATTCAGGCCTACCTCTGACTACCAGGTACGTGGCAGCCCAATTCAACAAACTCAATAGGAGACTTGGTCTAGCGGAGTGCGCCTATACACTCCACTCCCTCCGCCGTACGGCTGCCACAGTTGCCTTTGCATCAGGCTCCAACCACCTGGACATACAGAGGTTCGGGGGATGGTCCTCTGATACATATAAACAGTACATCAACTCAGCCTCATCCAAGGTCATTAACTCTGCCCTGGTCACGGCTCTCAACAAATAATTCTGGGTTTGGCCACACAATCTTCTACTTTTACCAACCGAACATTGCTCTTATACCTTACTATTTACAAGGTGATTGAATAAATTGTATGTGGTCCAAATCTGCTTTTATTCTCCTTATTGGTGGGGTCATTCATAGTAATTAGCCTGAAGTAATTGGCAAGAATGGCCCCCCTTTAGGAGCCTCACTGACTGGACAGTAACCCCCATCGGGACCCCTACTCCAACAATCCCGACACACACAGCGGCTCAACTTCTCACTTTGCCGCCATACTCCGGACGCAGTGGTTCGTTGCCACCCACCCGCCCTTCACTAAATACAGGGCAATATACCTATACATAGACAATTTTATAAAACTTTTACAAATCTTATATTCTCCACACAATCTTCTACTTTTACCAACCGAACATTGCTCTTATACCTTACTATTTACAAGGTGATTGAATAAATTTTATGTGGTCCAAATCCGCTTTTATTCTCCTTATTGGTGGGGTCATTCATAGTAATTAGCCTGAAGTAATTATAAGGAAATTGAAGGAATTACCAGTTTTCAAAAACAGGTATCGTTTCTTAATGACGATTTATTTTATACTTCTTTAAAAAAGGTTTGGCTTACCTGACTTTTCACATAAGCCAATAAAGTGTGCACCAAGGCTCCAGTCATTGTAGAAGTGATTCAGGTCAATAAGAACATGAGGCTGTAATCCCCCCCAATGACTGGGCTGTCCAGTACCCCATCCGGCCCACAGCATCATGCTGCCATCGGTCCAGCGGAAGTCATAGGTCTTGTTTATGTCACTCAGGCCAATAAAGACTCGACTGCTAATTATTGTTGAAATGTAAGAAAAAGCTGCATTGATATCAAAGACCAATATTCAGAAAAGGATCATCTATTAGTTTGAGTTTTGGTAACTGAAGTCACTGGAAATTATTCTTTAGGTCAGCATTCACAATATTTACCAACATTTCCCTTTTTACTACATAATTATCTTTATTTTTCAGGTCTGATTATGGCAGTTTTGTTCATTTCTTGTTAAATGGAATGCCAGAGAAGATAATTGGCAATTAAGCACCAGAGAGATATACTTGAATGTCCAAAGTATGAAAGCAACATTTCTACACAAAATGCATTTGCCAGGATAATCCTGAAAAAAGAAAAACTGTAAAGTCATATCCCTTCCTACTTACTCATACTGCTAAATCTATTAATGCAGCCCCATGTAGACTTGGGGGATTTGAACTTAAACAATCATATTGACCCATGAATATGCTATATTAAAATGAACAAGTTCAATGGATTCACTGGTCAAATCATCTGGCGATTGTCATGTAGATTCATATCTATGAGATGAGGGTGACAGGACAGGCAAACACTGCTGTATCTCATCCCTTAGTGAACCCAGACACTGACCGGGAATTGAACCCAATGAACTGGGAATCAGACCCAATGAACCCTTCAGTCAGTGCAGGGTCCCCCCCTATCCTTGCCTTTTACAATCAGCAGGGGATACTGGGGGCCTATATTCTCCCAGGAGCAGAAACTCCATCCCAGCTGCCCAAGGGAGCACACTAAGTGGTGATCAGAGTAATATAAAATTGCTGAAGTCAGAATGACCCTAATGGGCATGGGGCCTTTGATACTTACTCTAGCAATTGAAAGACCATCCTGGCTCGTTCGTACTGACGAATGTCCCTCAGGGCGGCTAAGGTCCCACCACCAGCCTCACACTGCTGGAGTACAGCCGTCCACTTACCCACTGGTACAGTGTGGTAACAAGCCTGACCACTGGGCCTCAAACCTGGCAAAAGACAGATTCAGGGTTAAAGATCATTTTTAGGTGACACTTTTTTTTAGGTACCACAAGAATTTTGCAGTTCTTATACCAACATGTGTTATCCCCAACTGCAAGTTTGTTTGTTTGTTTGTTTGTTGATTAACATTATATTAACAATAATGATCACTAGCTATTGTCGGTTTTCTTTTTAGCACCAGTTTTAACTGTACAATAATCTGATTCCATAGAAAAGCTATATGAAATAAAAACTACAAGCAAATACTACAAACAAGTACTGAAAGTACCTATATTCCACCTTGTGCTTCCTTACTGCAAGAGAGTTTGTGGCAGTTTGCTTGGGTCATTTCATGATACCATAAGCAAATTCTGCATAATGGAATGTGGCCTTAAGTCAAAGTGGTTTAGGCATGAATGGTTATGCTCCTTGTAATTGACTCTGAATAAGAATTTCAATTTTCAATGTTAGATGAAAACCTTACAAAGATTAGACAAATGAATATACAAATATTAGACATGCCACTCTACCCCATCGTTGTTGTGCCACTGTATGAAACTGATTCATGGTTAAATTCTGATGGGTATACATAAAAGAGAGAGTAATTAGGTTAAAAAAAAGTGACCAAATCACAATTTAGTAATCGAACTTTTTCTAAAAATCAGGTTAATATAATCTAATCTACATTATTGTTAATGGTAAACTATATCTAACTCCCAAACTGTTGGACATAAGCACATTTCTTTTGACAAGTTTTTATTTCCGTGTTAAAACAGACTAATAGTTTAATCTGCAGGATTTTGCATAAAAACATTATGCAACTATGAGTATGTATTCTTTTTTTGCAGTAATGTTTTTGTATATAGACCTACCTATATCCATTTCACAGATGACCGGTTGTCCAGTTGCACAGGGCAGAGGGTTCCAGTGGTTGGTCTGTGAGGCTGCCAGGCACAGGCCGGCCGCACTAGTAGAAGGCTGTGTGTTGTTGAGGAAGTCAGGCCAGGTGAAGTTTTCCCCATCTGCCCACCTGTACTCACCCTCCACCTCTGTCACCACACCTCCTATCCAACTGTTGGCATACTCCCACACTTGTCTTAATGTGAAAGAAAATGAAATTAGATACTACACTGACAACCTTGCATGGGGTAGAGAGGTGAACAGCCAAGGTGTAGTCATACCTGCATAGTTGAAACACACTAACTGTACTCATGTGATTCACAACTAACATATATCATTTCATGGAGGGTCAAGTTTTCAAACAAACATTCAAAAGAACAGAATTGGACATTGAAGGGACAGGTTTTCTAAAGAAAGAACATGATGTTCTAGTGATTCATTGTATTCATTATGTGTAGTTATAGAAGAAAGAGAGTGCAGGGTTTAATATAAATGATATTAAACACCCATAATCCCAACCTGTCTATAATATGCTGTCATACTCTCTAGTGGATTTTTCAGGGTGATGACTTCACAACTGAGGCATATTATGCTAATTACCCCTTGCTTCCTCTACCTCTACCTCCCCCACTGCCCACATGAAAAGATCCATTTTGAAGGTCTTTGATACTTGAAAAACGCACCCATAATAAAGGAATCATGTATTATTCACACCTGTGTTGGAAGTATACAATAGAAACCTCTTTAAATTCAAATAAAATAAATCATCAAACTTACAAGAATCTCTCAATGATCAGCTGTTCTACATCAGTTGTTATCTTGGCCAAAAGAGAGTTGCCTTCTTTGCAAAACTCATCAGCGTCAGTCCAGGTTTTCCCACTCTGGATGTTTGCTGGTGAGAAGTAGATCTTGTTTCGCGGACATTTTCCATTCCCTATACAAGCAGCAGTGATATATGAGAAGTGTATATGTATCACAGTGTTTATCAACAAGTGAAACAGTCAGGGTTTGGAATAATTTTAATTTAAGCATAAATGTTAATGGTATTGCTATGAAGTCAAGTGGAGATGTGAATAGTTAACTGTTATGGTCCATCCCTAGAAAAAAAGACACTTATTAACACATGTTACTCAGGTGTTTTTTCTGCACAATTCTAGAGTTAAAAGTTCTTGTATAAAACACCAATTAAACACTGACATGAAACAACAGAATAGAAATGAAGGTTTTTGTGGGAAAACTACTGGTTTATTCATTAAACCAGTTCATGACAAAGAAAAAGTGTTGTTTCTAGGGATAGCAAACATCCCAACTACTAATGTGACATGATTTATCTAATATGAATTAAGGCAGTGATCCAAGAGGCGAATATTGCCCCATTTAAATCCAATTTCAGAAATGGGTTTGATGAGTAACCATTATTTCAATAAAATGTGTTATTCATTATCACGTGTTACTTATATAACCTAGACCACACTACTATTAATTGCTATGATACCATCTTAAGCCTGAAGAAAATAGTTCTATGTGTGAGAAAAATACATGAGAAGAGAATTGGTCGGCGTTTTTTTGCATCTTGGACTAATGGCTTTAAACTTTTAGTAATGTGTCAAGTTCTGGATAATAGATTCATGCTTTAGGTTGTAATTTAGGACAAATTTATACAATAGATACATTTAGTGAAATTAATGGAAGTTGAATAAAGAAGATCTGTTTATATAGAATGCTTGCTCTAGTGAATGCTGACATGTTGCACAGGGCATTGACATGCCAGGTCATGGTGTATAACAGGGAAAAGTGAGCGTTTGTCACAGCATATTGAGACAAGTATCAAGAAGTTTTGTTTCACTTTGTTTACTATAAAATGGACTTCTGTTTAACTATGAACTGAACTTAAGTTTTACAATATACATCATACTATATACTGCACTAAGTAGGATCATATAGTTTTGTCTGTTCTCTTTATAATGACTTTGATCCCTAATCTGATGCACATTTGAGTGTGGACAAATTGCTTGACTTTCTTCAAAATCATGTCTCTACCTCTGAATGAATAGGAATTGTCCAGATTCTGTCTTATTCTAATTCAAACCATTTTTTGAACATACTAATTTCAGAAATGTGACCAATTCATTGTTTACATAACCAGCTGCTGAAATTCTATGAAACAAAGAATTGGACACTATTAAGTTTGAAATATTTTCCCTTTCTTTCCAGAATACCTACTTTCAAGGTCAACTTCCTTTGTGTACACTGGTCTCATGATGTCATTTGCAACCCAACAGGACAGCAGATTTCTGTGCAACACTGATTGTAGAGAATCTAGATGATTTGGGAGAAATAATCAGACTTGTATTAAAGGATATTATTGTCCATAACAACTCTAATATTGAGGGTAATGGAAGGAAATATATGTTGCAGGTTTGTGAAGAAAGGGGTATTGAAAAAAATATGTATCATGCATTGACAGAACATCCATTGGGTTTTCTATAAATAGACACAAAATTGCTCTCAGCTATACCATGACGATTCATATGAATGTGTGAGGTAATATAGGTAATAGAGGTAATGATTCTAAAGACATCATGATATTGAATTTGAAGTACTATAAGTAGTGACTTATAAGTTCTGATATCATGGATTAATAATCTGTCTTATACATTAGTTCAAACAAACAAGACATACCTAGCATAACTTCACAAATGAAGTACTTTTTCAATTCACAGGATTGGTCACTGAGTTGTCCATCCAGAGTCCCTACACAATGTTCAGAATCACCAACATTGTTGGGTTCGTTCCGTTTCCATGCCACCCATGTTGCAAGACTGCCATCATTCCATCGGAATTGTCCCTCTGTCTCAAGGTCATCAAGCCCTACCCAGAACTGTGTATCTTTGACTGTCCAGGTGTCACTGCGGAAACACAACAGTTGCCTGTTTCATAGCAAACCTCCGTAAATTTTGCATTTCATAAGTTACGGTCACCTTTTACCCTCATCATAGCTACATGAGTTTGATTCTGCTTATGTGAGTTTGGGTTGATCTATGTGAGTTTTGGGTCAATTTATGTAAGTTTTGGTTCAATTCATGGGAGTTTTGTTATGAGGCGGTAGTGTATGAGAGGTTAGAACTCGCATACAGTTTCTGTAAACTCACATAAATTCCCGTAGCTGCGGAGATTTGTTATGAAACATGACACAGATTAAAGAGGATAAAACAGGTAATTAACTGAAAGTTTTGCTCTGAATTAACACATTAAAAACACATTCTCTTAACATTGCAAAACCTGACTATTATATACCTTGCTTATTCACTGTGGCCCCTTTTTACATATCATTGTGTTACAACCAGGTATACTGCATGGTCCAAAACTAGGCGCTTTCTAAGATGTCTGTATTCCGGAGCAATGATTTTGATAGATATATACTGTCTCAAAAAGCCAATCAAAATCAATCCTCTTGATGACGATGATGATGCTGATGATGTGTTGGAGTTCAAGGTCTATTCAGCAATTTTTCAGCTATATTAAAACCAACTCTGTTTATTTGACCACAGAATCAGTGGGCTGAGAACAACAGCAAGTTGTAGTGGTGGTATGATTGGCAGGACTGGGAACTGAACCCTGGGCCAGACACGTACAATGCCAACACTCTACCCACTACACCACCCCACCTCCCTACACTACTCTTGATGTAACACTGGCAGTTTAAGAGGATTAAAGCCACCATTAAACGACCAACCAACTAATATTTCCAAGATAATGTGATAAGAAAAAACTTTACTATATTCTGGTAATGTATCCAAACTTGGCAGGCTTATCCAACTTAACGAGAAACCCTCCGACTCTGGTACAGTCAGCGCGTGCATCAACATACGAGGCTTTGTAGCGGGAGTAGTAGAAGACCGAAAGACCATGTGTGTATACTGAAAAATAAACATTCATATCTAAGGTTTTTGTGTTCAAATATGTGATAAACCATATGACTGTAAATAGCAATACCTCAGGGTGGTCTGTAGTACTGACACAAACCGCTAAACGCACATTTGAGGTCAGTGATCCTCTACCATTTTAACGCTGGAATTCCTGCCTCCATCCCAGCATTCTTTGCAGCCACTGACTAGCCACCAGGCCCATAACCAGCAAAGGGGTTCCCCCATTTAAGATTAGATAGCCAATTAGAATATTCCTGCCATAATATGTAAATTTTTGGCTAACCAGTAGGAGCCATCAACACCGCAGGGGTCTATGGCCCTATCCTGTGGAATGAGATTGGTGCACTTGATGGACTATACCTCAGTGTAGTACAGTCTTGAACATAAATCTTACTTGTAATCTAACTCACTGCAATATATGAAGATAACTAGCTATATTGATGAGTAGGTCAAAGAGTAATCTGTATCAAACATGACAATTTTGGCGTGGTTTAAGCGTTGTTTACGTGGTTCCCATGCCAGCAAGCATCATTATTTCCCTACAGGGAATTAATTTTCTTTTAGCATAATAATGCTGTCAGTTACCCCACCTTTGTTACATCACTGATTGTCTGTGTATGTTTGTCTATCTTAACTCCTTTGATTGGGTTGTGTTCATACAAAAATGTTGGTTTGGGAACAAGCAAAAGGGGAAACTTGTAGGCTTGAGCCTGCTATTATGGAGAAATACTAACCTATATCTGTGGTATAGATACTGTTCCTGTCCCGACCTCCACACTTCTGAGAAGAGTTGCCCGGACAGTTTTGTCCACATTCACTATCGTCTCTTTGGTCATATCTCCCATAGGAGTTTCCGCACGTACAAAACATTGCAAACTTGGAAAAAAAATGCAATAATCAGACGTTGGAAATGTCAGTAGTTGGAAAAAAAGCAATACTGAAACAAGAAATTACCGCTCAGAAAAAAAATTTGATAACCTGAGTCGCGTTATATTTCAGGATTTTTAGCAGGCACATCAAATTACCATATGGTGTAGCTTCTACCAAAAAAGGAAAGGGTTGGGCGGGTGTGATAACCTGTCAGGACTTTCCCTCCCTTGGATAGTACCCTTAATTTTTAATGATTTTGGTTTTAAGAAAAGGAGCCATCAAACGTGTAGGAGTTGCTGACCTAAGATCAGTTGTTGTTTTTTTCATAGAGAGCAGTGCTCATTTTATTTCACAAACAAAATTCAATTCTTTAATCTTCTGCTCCAATTGTTGGGCTCTGAAGGACATTATTTTCAAGAACAAAATCAAATAAAACTCTTTTTTTAACAGAGTACCTAGCATCTATTTAATCATATACTACAATAAATCACCCCCAAGTTTTTGGAGAAATGATAATCCTTGTGGTGCTCAGGGTCCAGTTCTTTGTGTAATATTTTAGCATATCTTATTATATTCTTAATAAATTTTTATAAAATGTGGGAGCACCTCATTTGCGACAAAATATTGTTTATATCCAACTTGTTATTCACTGTATACTAGCAATGTTTGCTAAATTCTATGAATGAGTCAAATACCATGTTTAAAACACATTTCACAGATCCTGTCAGAAACATCAAACAATATTGGTTAAAGAGGAAATACCTGGAGTCCAAAATACAGAAAAGAACCTTTGCACATGTCGTTGCATTTCTGAAGATTCAAACCACTGATTTTGGTTGGAGAAGTGCCTCGAAGATCGCGACGACCGCTTAGATTAACTTCGATAAAGCAGCCTTTATAAACATACGCCTTGGTTACACCTGAAAGCAACAACCAGTAGACCCAATACAAGGATGTATTACAAATTATCTATGTCAAATACCAATATGATTGAGGTTAAGATAGCAGGCTCTCTTAATATTTCACCATAAACAGTTTTTATGGGTGCATGCAGTTCTTTATGCATATGACATAATAAAAGTTGTAACTGAACAATATACAAACCATCCTTACCTATATTCATTCCCATGAGGAAAACAAGTGAAACAGAAGTACACAACTCCAACTTTCTGTTTTGCTCCATGTTTTGTTTTGCCATTTGCTAGTTCCATATGAAGTCTCTGAATAGATGAGAGAGATTGTATTAACCAGGAGGATAAGTGGTGAACAAGGTGAACAGTGTACTGTAAGAGGGGGACCTACAGACCATAGATATTGTTAATGGTTAGCCATAGGATAGCCTTGACAGTTGTCCCAAGAGTCCCAACAGACTCACAGAGCCAACATTTCCAGCAGTATAGCTATGGTTTTATATTGGGTTTACATTACATTTTCTAATATTCAGTCTTGGCTACGAACATTACTTTTGTAAGAATCAACTATTAAAAGTTTGTCTAAAATATGTTGAGTTAATATCACAGCTACATCTCTTTTGGCAGTAGCCTCTAACACTCAACAATAAATCAATAATGAGGGTGCATTTCACACCAAGATGTTTTTATGATTGTAAGTACCAAGATAATATGTAGCACTTATAACAAACCGTTCTATACTTAGGTCATATCTTAAACATTTTATCTTAGCACTTATTACAGAAAAATGTAATGGGGAATCACCTTTACCTGAGGGACATGCCAACCCTTATATCAAAGAAAGTAAATTGGATATGGTTCATACAAATAAGTAGATGGCAGCATTGTTTAATGTACCCCTTGTATGAATATGGCAACATAGAAAATGTAGTTAAGATTGTAATTCATAGGCAAAACTAATTCGTTTCATATAGTGATAATTGAGTTTTCTATCATGAATTCACTCTGTTAATTTTCAATCCCCCCATGAAATAAAAGGTCCAAAGATTTAACTGTGTCTTAGCCTCAGAAAAAGGCATACTTCAATAGATGTAAGAGATCAAGGGAGAAAACAACAGTTGCATTAGAAGTCTTTGTGATAAACATACTCAGTGAAAATCCTAAATTCATCACAACCTCACCAAATGTTATAATTATCTTCTGATCTTTAGCTTAATTGAATGAAAACAAGTTTGGTGAGTTCAGGAAGTTCAGAGATGATCTATTTGCATGTTGGTGTAAATCATCCCTCCCTGATCCCTTCAAGTTTTGCGATTGTGAATAGCTATAATCATTTTATATTCATACACACTTTTGAAAGTTGTCAAAGTCTTCGGAATTGAGAGTGAAAATTAATACTGCTTACCTAGGTCCGCTTAACACTTTCATCTGACTAAAATCATTAGTCACTAGACGGACATAACATGTTGAATTAAGAAGTGGTTCTTGGTAAAGCCATGCAATTTAGATGAAGTCTCTAAGCTATGCTGTTTCTGAATGTTTCATGTTTTCCGTGTAATCCATCATGGTTACATAATTATGTTATATATTACGGATCTACAGTCATTTGTACCATGCGATTCTAGGTATGATATAAAATTTCTACATAATGATCAAAGAGAAGTTTCTCTTTACCCAATATTATATTGATGAGAAATTGTCATCTCTAACTGTGAGCTTATATCAGAAATTATAACAATTTTAATTGCAAACCTTTGAAAATTGATAAGAGAATTTGACACCAATGATTTCTTTGTCCATGGCAGACCATAAAGTGCCAATGCTTCGATGACTAATTATATTGTTTTTTAACATTTTATAATTATATAAATTACTCAACTCTACCCTCATACTGAAAAATACTCAATTATTTTGACAGAGAATGTCAAAAGCAGGGATCGATATATAGTTTTGCAGATTCCCACCTCATTTTTTATTTACAAAAGTAGGTGACACGATCTTAAAGCATTATGTAAGATATTACAATTTCGCTGATTTGTTTTAAGTAAGCAAAATGAAAATATATGTTTCTAACCTTGATTGAGTATTTGGCTTCAAGGCCAGTTTTATCAGCTTAAAGTACATGTATCTTCCAAAGAACCTGTTTAATTAAGAAATGGTTCTCGGTAAAGCTCTGCATCTTGGATGAGGCTCATAGAGCTCGTGGCGTCCACGTGAATATTGTATGCATCTTCCCTAAACCACAAAGCAGTTTTATTGAGCAGTGACTTCAGGTACGGACAGTGTGAGGAAATAGGTAAAAGCAGAGTAGAAGTAGCCATATAATTTTCATAGTTACATAAACTACTCTACTCTACCAACATACTGAGAAATACTAAAAAGTAATCATGAATAATTCTAAAGACGTTATGGCTTGGTCTCCCACGGTGCTAAAGTTATCTGGATTTCCAACGTTCGGGAGAAAGACTTTAAAATATCTATCCAAATATTTATCTATACTGTTGTTTTCATAGTTAAAACAAAAGTGGAGATAGTCTTTAATAATTCTTAGAAGTAATGTGCTTAATCTTTTATTCATCGTATCGACATGTCGACACTGTCACTTTTTTTTACGCTAGACCTTGTGCAGACATGGTCACATGACCAGATTTTGGTGATCACCATGTGCTCATCATATCCACATGGCTACTTGATTAATCTACAATTCATGAATCTAAAATTTTATTAATTTTTTACTATGACTTTGAATGATTATTTTAGACAAAATAATGAAAAAAAGTTTGATCCAGATGACTTTCAATAGATAATATTGATAATTTTAATATGATCACCATTATGGTGCCTAATCCTTTTCTGGGCCCTATGACGTCATCTGCACAACGTCTTTTTTTTTTTTAATTCTTTTATTTATACTGACAACATGATTAGCAATTTAATGCTAGTTTACATCATATATCAGTCACATATATACAGACTATGTACAACAAATTAGAACAATAATATAATATATACAGGTTGATACAGATTTGATAGAACCATATACAGTTGCAATAATATATACAGCTGATTTTGAATAGAATGTTTATCGTGTGTGAAGAATGCTAAAAGTCGAAACATGTTAATCAAGCCAACTCATTATTCAAATGTTATATTGAATAAATGATCAACACTGTCATCAAGTTTGATGAAACTTCAACATCTTTTATTTCTGACAAATACTCACTGCTATGTTTTAAATCCTATACAACAAGGTGGCATCCCCTGTTGAGAGGTTCTGAGTTGATGTAACTAGGAGGATGAAATAAGCAATCTTATTTGTTAATGTCCAAACCAATCACCTGTTATCCCTTGTTATTTCCAATCACTCTATATATACGTTTATTCTAGCCTTGAATTAAATATGTGTCCTAGTATTTTAAATCATGAATAGTAATAATTTTAACTTGATTATGAATGTATGGCATCCAGCCCCTTTCTTGCTATTATGATATTATTTGCACTTATCTGGGTTATTTTCACACTGGAACAATCGTAAATGCGTTTCTCATATCTCGAAATGTAAGATAAGATGTTTCTAATGGTCAGTAATCCTAACTCTAAATAATATAGTTAATGACAGGAAAATGGTATCATAAGTCATAATCATGAAAAAGTAAAAACATTTCAACTAATGTTATGACCACTGTGAAACATCCCCAAAGTCTATAGTTGGACATTGCATCTAGGTATTTGCAGTACACTGAGGTTTGTGATCGCCTCTCTTCGTCAGTTAATTGCAAGTGAAAAACAAACTTAATAGTATTGTCTCATAATGATAAGCCTGAGAATACCTAAATTGTAAGAAGTGTGAAGAGGAGGATCTAGACTTTTTAAAAAGGGTGGGGGGGGGGCCCTTGAGCGGCTGTGGTTTTACAAGTCATATTGGTCCAAAAAAGGGGGGGGGGATCCAGACTTTTTTTCCAAGGGCAGGGCAGCTTTTTTTCGGTGCCCCATCCATTGACTTTGATTTTACATTTAAAAAGGGTGAGCAGGAGCCCCATGTGCCCCTGTCAGCCCTCCCCTGGTGCAATGCAGTGCCTTATACAAGAGATTCAATTTATAGGATATGTTGTCCTACTCCATACAGCGAGCTACAATGAAGATGAGTTTAAAAACGGGCTTAGAATATAAGCATCCTGATCTATGCAACTATCAGAAATAGTCTGTCCCTCAAAATATGAATAGAAGTATTGATTAATATTTTGTTTGCAAACTAATGTTATTTTATCAAAGTCATTTTTTTCAATATAACCCCAGCACCATTCCCACTACCAATTGAAAAAATACACATTTATCTGTAGGTAATGTTAATAAATAGTTTATATTAGACTAATTCAAAGAACAACTACTTCATGTGCGGTTAAGAAGCTTTATTGTGTTTTACTTTCCTAATCACAGACCATGTCGTGATAGAAGGATCGCATTGTGCCAAGAGAACCATGAGATACACATACACACACATGCAGATAGATTATAATATAGTCATTTCATGGACAACTATATTGATTGCCTGAAAGGCTCGATGTGTTTTTAACACAACATGAGCATTTAAGCATGGGCACTACATTTGGGTAGCTCTAAAACCCAATAACCTATCAAGGCAATTCGGATAGAATTTTCTGTGTGTTTAGTCCATGTAGTCCTTGCATTTAGTTACCCATGCGTTGGTATAAATAATGCAACAAACCACATAGTGAAATATAGTCTTTTAGCTCCTACTGGTCCGCTGACTTGGTCAAAATGGCCAGTGGATATGCAGCTTAAGGTACAAAGACCGACCCTGAATAGTTTGACAGTCTCACAAATTGAATTGCTCAATCAGATTATGTTCATCTGAATAAGTTATTCAGTTCAATCAGAGCCAACTAAAGACAATTCAGCACGAGTCACCGTTTTTTGTTTTGAGATTACATGTGTCAAAACGTAGACAGCTATGCACGGGAAGCAATGACTACTACTGGTATATATGATATCAGTGAAAGCTTTTAGAAAGCACAGTCAGGATGTCCACATTGTGTGACATTGAGCAAATTAAGCTGTTTCATACCACCAAAATTAGAAGTGTTTTTCTCCCAAGTTTAACCTCGATATAACCATATCAAAAATGATTCGACCCTTGCTCATCAGCATACATAACATTTGTAAGTCCAGCTATACAGAGTAAACGGGTCAGCGGTATCCGCGCCATTTCCGACATCACACGGTGAAATTCTGGGCCCTGTATGTTAGCTACTTAGCATTAGGGCCTATGGAGAAAATAGGAATTATTGCAATTATGCTGCGAACGTTTTATGGCTTACTGTATGAAGATTGGACCAATATCTAACAAGCTACAGCTAGATAACATAAAACATGGTCAGGGGTTACTCCGGCCACCACCCTTTTTGCTTTTAACTTTTCTCAATTTGAGCAATTACCTTTTGGCTTTTCCAGGAAAAAGGCATTTTTTTCAAATATTGCTTAAAGAATAAAGTACCCACGTTCGCACAGGTATCTAACACATTATTCCTATTTCCCACTTCTTAACTTCCCACCTTTTCCTATTTAGGTTTTACCTTTTTTGGAGACACAAAAAGTCCAAAGCCCAAAGCCCTTAACCTTATACTCTTTTGCCTTTTTGCTTTTTTGCATCATCCAGGTTACTTTAACCACTCCCATTTATGCATATTCATAAGTAAGTAGGATAAAGTCCTTCTGCTTCAGAGGGGTTGTGTACCCAGGGTATGGAGGGGTTGTATACCCAGGGTATGGAGCGGGTAGTGTACCCAGGGTATGGAGGGGGTTGTGTACCTAGGGTATGGAGGGTTGTATACCCAGGGTATGGAGGGTGTTGTATACCCAGGGTATGGAGGGTGTTGTATACCCAGGGTATGGCGGGGGTATAGTGTACCTAGGGTATGGAGGGGGTAGTGTACCTAGGGTATGGAGGGGTAGTGTACCCAGGGTATGGAGCAGGTAGTGTACCCAGGCTATGGAGGGTTGTATACTCAGGGTATGGAGGGTGTTGTATACCCAGGGTATGGCGGGGGTATAGTGTACCTAGGGTATGGAGGGGGTAGTGTACCTAGGGTATGGAGGGGTAGTGTACCCAGGGTATGGAGGGTGTTGTATACCCAGGGTATGGAGGGGGTATAGTGTACACTACTCCTATATACCCTGGGTACACTACTCCTCCATACCCTGGGAACACTACCCTTCAATACCCTGGGTGAACCCCCCTCTCCATACCCTGGGTATACAACCCCCTCCATACCCTGGGTACACTACCCCCTTATACCCACTCCAATCAACAACCCCTCCATACCTCTAGATAGTAAAATACGCTGGGTCTTCAACGCATTTTTATCTGATCTGTAACCTAGGTATTCTAGCCCACCTCTAGAATGACAACATGTCACTGCTGTGCATAGGAAAATGTCTAAATGGAATACTTGCTTCTGATTGGCTGTTCTGTAGCATATCCTGGGTATGGCCAGGAAGTATACCCTGGGGCAGCAGATAGTGGGCGAACGGCCCACGAGCGTTTGGCATCCCAGCTGTATTTTGCTGCCACCTAGGAGTTAAGGACTGGCTTATTATTGAGTTAGGGGAGGAGCTAGAGGAGGAGTTATATTAATTAGGAGCAGGATATAGTGAAATATTGAATATTCATAATTAGATTGAATGTACAAAATTGAAAAAAAACAAAAAGGGAGAAATTTGAAAAAATACAAAAAAGCAAAAAGTTGAAAGGTGAACAAACCAAAGCAAGGATAAAAGATAAGGTAAAAGCATTACTGTTACACTTGTGGTCCTAATGCTAAAAGGAGATTAGTGAGGGTCAAATTTGGTTCAATAAAATGGTGAGAGCTAGTTGGAGGGATGAGAAAAAAAAAGAAAAAATAAGGAAAAGCTGGAAGCGAAAAGGGTTAAAACACTACAAATAAGCAATGGCCACTCTATACCCTGGTCTTTCTCCCATAGGATCCTGTGTTAAAAGCACCCCCAATTTCTGTTCACTATTTCCCGGAAATTTCGATGCGTGATGCTCCTTTTTCAGACTTGCTTACCCGATATAAAAAAGAGTGTTCTGAAGTCAGAAACATCTTCATACTGAAAAAAAGATATCTTATTTTATAAATGTAGAAGAGGTGTGAAATATCCCTTAACATAGCACTTAAACCTAATTATGCATCAGTGATCGGTCCATTTCAGCAGCTCAGAAAGGTAGTATTTATCCATTTGTTACCCAATACACCTTATAAAGTGAAGAGTCAGAGGCAGATGCAGGATGTCTTTTTTTAAAAAGGGAAGCACAATTAACATTATCATGATTGACAAAATCGCTATTGTTTAGATCATTTAAAGCCTGTATTCTACATGCCAATTTTGCTGCCGATTTTAAAAACTAGTATTTCAGAAATCAGCAGTAGGAATAAAGTTCAAATATAAAAATGATATGCATCACTATATAAATGTCTTACCATTCCCTTTCAGATAATATATAGTGTGTTTTATTTCATGCCATACCCTCAGAGAAAATCAACGAAATGCAAAATCAGCAGCATCAAAATTGGTATGTGGAATATGGCCTTAACTGTACAGTCCAATATGTGGTGAACCCATTATTACGAAAGGAATAAGGTGAGGGGCAAATATAAAACTACTATTTAAAGTGTATGTGTACATAGGTATGTATAGGGTGGGGATGAGGGTAGGAGGAGTGAGGGCAGGAGGAGTGGAGTTCAGTCCTGAGCTCCATCTCTGTCCAGTTGTGAACATTTTAAAAAGTAACTCTGCACTCTTGAATATGAAAATAACAGGTGTATTGGCTTCTACCAAGGGCATCCTAGAGGCACGTAAACTTCGTGCAAAGGAACATCAGGCCCAGACGGCACACACACTTGTTACATCTATCAAGAACAGTATCTCCATCCTCATACTGCCATCCACCAAAACTGCACCTGCTCATGGGGTTGTCACAGTCTAGAGCAGTGCATATCACTGTGTCGTTACCTGCACAGCGACAGCGGTTGCATGGTGCTTCCCGGAATTTGTCGTTTTTCCTGTACATTTTGCCGTTGTAGTAGCAGCGAGAGGGCGGCAGGTTGGGCCAGGTTGTGCAGGCAATCTGGTCATTGCCGACGCAGGTACAGGTGGAGTTGAGACGAGCGTGCGGGTCGTAGTAGATGCCATCATGGGTGCAGCCAAGACAAGCCTTCCTCGTGCACGCAGAACCCCCGTTTATGCAGCGACATTCGTTGCACTCAATCTTGTAGGTTTCACCTTCCATGTAGGTTTGACCATTTGCCACACATCCAGGTACCTCAGGCTCTGGAGGGCTTTCCCGCCTCTCGAAGAATGAGGCAAGGAAGTCATCAGCACCTGAAGAGAAATGAATCTATATTTGAATTATTTCAAAGTTTAAATGATATTCATACTCCCTCCGCAAGCTATGTCATGGCAGGAACATACCCAGGCAAGGACGCGACGTTATCATAAAGTTGCAGCAACGTTACTTGGTTCTTGTTACATTCTTTTGATGACTCCCAATTACCCTAGGCCTGCTTCAACGTACTGCTCTGACGTTGCACTGCACCGTTATTAAAACGTTCTGGTTATGTTCTTCAACTTAAACCAAAAGTTCTTATAACGTTTTGTTTTGGTTTCATCTAACCTCACCAAAAGATAATGGTATAATAATGTGATGAACGGCTATTCATCCAAAATATGTAGAGGTCAGAATAAGAGAAAATAAGGTAATACTATAAAAAGGTATATATGTAAAGAACGTAAGTGTAAAAGAACGAAATATATGAAATATATGTAAAAGAACGAATATGTAAATAATGAACGAAAGTGTAAAAAGCCCGAAAAAGAGGCACGAATATGTAAGGAACGAATATGTAAGGAACGAAAATGTAAAGGAACCAAACCCGGAAAGATATAAACCGGAAGTGAAATGTAAACCGGAAACGAAAGATATAAACCGGAAGTGACGTCAGTTGAAGATCACGTGACCGAAAGCAGCCAATCAGGGCTGACCTCTATAGTATATAAAGGGGCGGTGAGGCCCGAATAAACAGAGTTCTTTAACAGTTCTCCTTGTGTCCAGACGTGTCTTCTTTCCTGAAACAACCGCTAAAGATGAGCTGATTCGAGTAATTAACCAGAAGTTAGGATAAAACAGTCGAAGTTCGAGATACATAGTAGGAACTTAGGGTAGGGGCCCGACGGCCCGAAGAACGAGGAACGAAGGACCGAAGTAAGGCACGAAGGCCCGAAACAGTCCCGGAGACCGAGGTGTAGCATGGCACGAAGGCATGACAGGCGGGACGAGGGAACGAAGTCCGCGGGGACGAGGGCGCGGCAGGCTCGGCCCCACGCTACCAAACAATAGGCGACCGTCGGCCCGTCGCCCCCGCGGACCGGAACCGTGGGGTGGACCGCCCGGTGGGGGTGAATGCTGGTCTGGGAGATAGAGCGAGACGAACCCCGGCCGACCCGTACCCCTACCATAATTTCCCTTCCCCGCAGTCCTCCGTTTGACATCGAGTGCCGATTCCCGACCGATTCGCTCAGCCCCCCCCCTCGTGCGCGAGGCACGACTCTAGAAACACATCTCGGTTCTTGGCCCGGATTCCCCGTCCGCCCCGAGACCCGAACAACCCCCACGTTCCTCTGTTGTAAGAATCGGCAACCCCGACTTACCAGAGAACGTCACAATAACATTCTGATTTGGTGAGGTTTCAACCTTCCCATCAATAAGATAATTATTACGTGCCATCTTAGCAAGCAACAAACTGACTAAAAGAGTATGTTAGCAGAACGTTTCTCTCACATTGCAAGCTGGCTGGGTCCTTATGGAATACATTTGAACTTATACTAATATATCATTTAGAAAGGAACACAATTTTTGTTTAACTGAAGTCATGGAAAATGAAAATAGATCATTTTGCAACAAAGTGGTACAGTCTAATTAAAAAAACAGCTTTGTTGTGCATCTCTAAAAAAGCAAGTTTACATCGATGTCCTGTAAAACAATCAGTATTCAATGACCCAACATTTAGATCTTTTGATAAATGATACACCTAGTGCTTTGCAAAGCAGATTTGTTTAAAATTAGTTTTTAGAGTTACATAAGAACTTGCTTCAGGGTCACTCAAAGCATTGCAATGATAATTTAGCCTAGACATTATTCTTATCAACTTCAATATTTGGTTAATTATGCTCCACAGATGAATGTGAAGGTCACAATTTTGGCGAAGATTAAGGTCCCTCTTAGATCAACTAGAGCCGTGTTTCCATAAGGTGATGAAACGATGGTAATCAAGATATTTTATAATATTTGTATTGACCAGAAACAAATCCTAGACTTCACATTTTCAGAATTTTCAGAATTTTCACAATTAATAAATTTTGATCTCATAATATGGCCCAAAACTATACATTTCAATCGTTTGAGAGGATATCATTTGTTCTGAAATTGAAAAACAAATTGTAGAAATCCGTTCAAATTCACAAAATGACGAGCATATGAAGTTCCTACCATGGCCATACATAAATACTGCCAAGGGGCCTTCCATTTAGTCTCAGAACCCCCTCCACCCCTTGGGCAAAAATACACATTGGATATTTACTAAAATGTACACACATTTTCAAAAATCTCAGACCCCCCTACGCCCCCCCCTTGATGCATACATACTAAATGGAGGGCCCCCAACTGTGCCACAAATACCTAATGACAGTGTCCAGTTAGTACTTGTTACTATAAATCCTGGGAAGCCAACAAAAAACCATCCACAAGAATTCTGTGCCACGAGAAGTTAAAAGACCCACGATCGCACAATTTGCTCTTGTGGGTATTTTAGTGTCCACAACATCTTGGGCAATTTTGTTTTCATTATTTTCATTTTTTCCAACCATTAAAGTGTTCCAATGTCTTTCTAACACACTTGACCTACGTTTCAAATTATTATCTGTAAATAAGCATATTAGGGAAATGATTTTAGTATGCTTTTTTCAAGAAACTTTCATGTCCTCGGTCATTTCCTCTGATGTTTTCTGGGCAGATTTTTCTTCTCTACTGGGCCTCAAATTGCAGCCACTAGCATTTGTGGATGTGTTTTTGGTCGGCATCCCTGGTATTGGTATATAATAGTCATAGTAATCTAAGTGGCATTGCCTAGAAATACTTACTGGCTGTGGTGACCAGGAGCAGGGTTAAGAGGAGGATCACTCGAACCATGGTGATGAGGCGATGACTCTGTCACTTCAGGAGGTGAGTCGAATGTGAGTCTGTCACTGTGGGAGATAAGTGTGGATGGGCCTATGTAACGGGCCCTGGGTGGGTCAGACCAACAATATTATAGCCACACAAAGATATGCAACTTGGACTGTCGCCTTCACGTTTTTTGTGATAAAGTTGATAAGGGTGCCCCCTATGAGAGTCAGTGCTACCAGATACTAATAAAACATGGAGTGTGTTTTTCGGTCTTTTTCAAAACTAGTCCTTTCATGACCTAGACACTTCTTGCATAATAGGTTCTTACACCCACAAGAGTCCATGGCTTCTAGTGGCTACTTAAAATTTGCAAGGAATTATTTTATTAGCCCTCTATAAATGACATGGGGAAACCCTTTGATGGATCTTGGCCTGGTTTATGGTCCTACCTGCCATAAAACAGCAGCTGCAAAGCATGCTGTGATATGGGTGGGAATTCCAACCTAAAATGGCTGCTGGTTAACAGTCCCAGTTTGAGCACCTATTGGACTTGATTGTAACTACAGTCTATTTCGAAACGTAAACAAACGGCGATGACGTCACAAAAACGGCAAAACAACCCCAGGCAAGCATGTGACGTTATAATAACGTTGGAGCAACATTTTGTTTGGTTCTGTATTGGTTCTTGTTACGTTATTTTGATAATAATAACATTGCTGCAACGTACTGCTGTGACATTGCACTGTGATGTTATTTTAATTTTCTGGTTAGTTTTTCAACTTAAACAGAACGTTCTTATAATATTCTGTTTTGGTTTTGTCCTAACTTCACCAAAAAATAACGTTGTAATAACGTTCTGATTTGGTGAGGTTTCAACTTCATTATCAATAACATTATTGTTACATGCCATCTTGGTAATTAACAGACTGACTAAAAAAGTATGGTTGCAGAACGTTTCTGTTATGTCGCAGCTTGGCTGGGAATGGCGCGTTGTAGAGATGTGCATGGACATTGAGAGGGGGCACCACCATCATCACATTCTCATCAAATGTCATGAATTATATTTCTTATCTTGTAGGCTCGTTGGTCATACAGAAGATCCTCTGTGAGGTCCACCCTTCTCCTGTGTAGGGGGACATGGATGGATGGGTCTCAATGTATTGTTTGGAATTTTTTTTTAAATGAAAACCTTCTAACTTATTTTTCCGGGCTGAAAATTTCAGGAATTTTAGATCTAAATGTTATTTTTCAGAACCATTTATAGAATTGATATCAGTCCAATAGGACAGCCACAATTCAACAGGGGACCAATTACAATAACAACGTCCTTGTAGCGAGACATTGTATTGTTTAAATCTTTGAACAGGGACGGGACTTGCTCTGTGTGCAAACTCTCCCAACAGCGATACCCGTTTTGCGACAGATCACAGGGGAAAATTATGGTGATAAGCCTGTATGCCACTTGCGATGTTTTTTTAGAAACTATGCCCCTGTATTGATTGTAAAGGTCTAGACTCCCACTGCATGCAGGAATCAGTATACCGGTAAGTCATATCCCAATGTTTGGTAGCGGGGGGAAAGGTCATTATTTGTGACATCCTCTGCGAAAAGCAGTCTTATGGCCTGGAATATTGAATTGAGATGGTGTCTTGGGGAATCTAATACTGAAAAAATTAGGTAAATATTTTTATTAGAAAAAAAGTTATTTTAATTTGAAGACACAAAGGTCGGATCCGGTAAATATGCTAAAATAGACAAGTCTTTGGTATCTAAAAAGATATAACTTATATATCACCTAGGCCAAAAATTGAAATCCCAAATATGATTTCAGGAAAAAAACTGCCATTTTCTTTCTATTAAAGATATTCAGAATCTGTTTTCTGCTGAATATGGCCAAGCAGTCCCTTGATTCAGAATTTTGAATTTTGAAAACTTAATTTTGTTCCATGGTTACCATGAATAGGTATTTCCATAAGGCTGGAAATCCATTTGTTTGAGTGAACGTTGGTGTATATCCCTGTTAGTATAATCCTAGGTAACAGGATAAAGAGATGTTTACACTTAAAACAATCATAGCAACATAGGGCAGCTACTGGTATATGATATACCAGTGGCGTATGATATATATATATATTAGTTTTCCGGAGAGGCATTTGACATTTCAACTTTCATCATACCTTAGTTGACTTCATAATGAGCAGTAAAATGGCAATAGGACGTAGGAGATGAAACTATTGGAATATGATCAACTGTATCCAAAGCAAGAATATGAAATTACTGTTTTAGTAAGTCACAACCTAACCTAAAATAACCTAACTATGATGTGAAAATTAGGCAGGTTCTGGAGTGACCAAAAAGTGTGGTCACAGAACGTACTTGTTACGTCGCTGCTTGCCTGGGATGATATATATATATATATATATATATATATATATATATATATCAAGGTAAAGTAATCCAAGGGCAATTGCCCCATTTGCCCAAGCGCACTGTTCAGGTGGCCTAGAGTGGGACATTTTACTTTACTGTGGGTGCCTATGGGAGGGAAATGTATTTTAGTACGTAACTTCCCAAGTATTTGTTCAATTGGCATGCAGTAATATTATTGTCTTTGATGCCATCTTTGACCTCCCTCTCCCTTTCTTTTATCTTAGGTATTACTGTGAACCAAATGAACAATATGAAGTTTAGTTTGCTGCAATGAAGGTTCTTCCTTGCGCTCTATTTGTTGAAAACCACAACGTTTAGGACACCTCAAATTTACTGTAATAGTCCACAGGCTTGTGTCAGAATTTGAGCAAATGCACTTTTAGATTCAAAGTGCTTTAAATTATACAAAAATATGTTCCTGAAGTCCTGCTGGTTTAGAAAAGTTTTGTTGCCATTTTTTCTGTTAAATGTTAAGGGCGTTTTTTTGACCTTTCAAGGTTACAAGGTAAGAAATTGATAGTTTTGCAATATTTAACTGGTGTGTCTTTAATTAAGCTGCAGTTGTCAAGAAATCTTGTATAAAGCAGCATTTTATGGCTATACTTTTTTTCCAAATCACTTTAACCAATAAATGTGAGGGTCAAGGTCATTTGATTAATGTTTAATGGACGAAAATAGGTAGAAAAATGAAACTTATTATGTATAGTTCTTTTGTTTTACAATTGTTTACATACAATAAGGCAAATTATGAATGGAGATGATATAATTATATGAATAATAACTATAAATTAAGACAAGAGTACTTGGTGCAATGTAATTAATGCACTTTCACACAGCCAATGATTAAAAAATGAAATGATCCATAAATTACAGAAAATCCTTCCATCTTATCTATCTTTCCAAACTAAGTTTAGGAAATAATCCAATTGCAAAAATTTAAAAATTGTGACCTAAATCTAGGTCAAAGACATTTACATGATATAAAACACTGGATTTAATCAATAGAAAGAGAATAACAATGTATATCTTGTAATATGAGTTATGTACATATAACAATTATAAAGTGATTGAGAGTGATATAGAATTTATCCACCATATGCAAGTTGCATGCATAATTATATTGCTCCTGGATAAATTCCCAAAGTTTGAGACATCATGCCTATGATCTGATCATCATCTATGTCATCCTCAGTATTGTTATGTAAGTATTTGCCTTGACATTGATGTCATTATCAGTTACAAAATCATATATTGATTAGGTGTGGCACACCCATCAATAACCTTAAAATTTGTTTTAAATGATGCGAAGACTTCTGGGTTAATCATCTAAGTGCCATACAACTGTAATAGTTTTTCAGTCAACTGCTCATTATTTATTACCAAAACATACCTCATGTCAAGTTAAAAGAGAAAAATGACATTACTAAAATTAAACATATTAAACTAGCAATTTAAGATGCCTCCATGCAGCAAATGGTTCAATGAAATCTAATAAAGAATGGTGCTTTTGAAAAATAGTAAATTCCAAATCATGAGTAAAAATGAAAAGAATTGACCTTTATGACCTTGAAATTGACCTTAAAGGTAACAACTTTGAAAAATATCCACCATGGTTCTTTTCTGTGTTTTTGTCATCGGCATATAGTATCACATTAACAGTTCTGTCTTTAAATTCAGCTCATAGGTCATTTACGTATATAATAAAGAAAAGAGGGCCCACATTGCGGGGCACCACATAGTCATATTCTGACTTGATACTACCAAGTTAAACACATTGTTTATGTGAACTTAAATAGTCCCTGCACCAATCAACCATTTTAGGACTTAGGCCAATATCCCTCAACTTACCTCACAAGATAACATGGTCAAGAGTATTGAACGCTTTAGTGTAGTCTATGTATATATAATACATTACTTCTCTAACATTGTATTAATTCAAGCATCGCAGTAGAAGTGCTATGGTCTTTCCTGAAACCATGTTGTCTTACATCTTACAATGCATTCATCTCAAGATAACAAATAATTTAGTTGTAAACTACTCGTTCCATAATCTTACGAGGGGCAGGCAAAACAGAAATTGGTCAATAATCACAAGGGTGTAAAGAGGGACCTCCTTTTGGTATTGGGCTTACAGTACCAATCTTCCATTCATCAGGCATAATTGACATTTCTAGTCATGTGTTTACTATAATATATCATACGTAAATTCACTAGATATTACACTCAGTGCATCTTTTAAAATAGTCATCTTAATACCATTGACACAGGTAGACTTGACGTTCAACTTCCCAAATACCAATAAAATTAAGATTACCTGAGCTAACATTAGGTAACTGGTTCACATGTGTATCAGTGGTCATTGTACTTTCACTGCCAGAAAAAAGATCTACATTTGTGGAAAACCTTTTAGATAGTTCTTTGCCTATTGATGTATAAAATTTATTGAAGGCATTTGCGGCATCCAGACCAGCGACTGTCTCACCACTCGGGTCCCTAACATTTAAAATTATGTCACTTCTGGGCCTGGGGTTTGTTTAAACAGGCATCAATATTGCTTTGTAAATAGTGTCACTGTTTTGAGATTAATAATTTATGAACCACCTCTTTACGACTCTGTAATTTTCATTATCAGAGAATTTCCGGCTCCTCATAGCTTGGTTATATAAACAGTTTTTGCAATGGATCGGAGGGCTTGTTGTAGTTCACCATTCACCCGACCCTCTTGGTCCTGTCTAACATGCCCTATCCTTGTCGGACAGAGTTTGCTTACACTATCAGTTATGATATCATACATAATGGACCAAAGCTCATTAGGTGTTTTTGCTAAATGCCAAAATTATATGAGCGATAGTCATCCAGCAATAGTAATTCCAGATTTCCAACTGTATAATATTTGTATAACCTTATTAGTTGGGTCTGTTTAATATGCTTGGCTTTCCCCATTTTCTTATTCGGGTAAATAGGGTAGTGGTCAGATATAGCAACTTTCCATACTCCAGACTTGACAATTTTGGGTAGTGGAATATTAGTGAATATTAAGTCCATCATACTTTCACTCTTATTAGTGACTCGAGTAGGGTCACCGATAATTTGTATAAGTCCATATTTATTGGTGACTTCTTTAAAGGAAACCTTGCACATAATTAATGGCCCCATATTTTTTCATAGATTTCTCTCAGCATAGAATACACATCAAGAAATATTGGTGATAGAAATATTTTAAGGATATTCCAAATATTGAGATAGTTACAAGCCTTTTTTTATTTGGTCTTATCTATGTGTTTTTAAGGGAAATTCCCTAATTTGTGACGTCACACCGACACTAATTGGGGAACCCCAGCCTTTAAAAGAAGGGAATCCCCAACCCTCAAAGGTGTACAGAAAGAAACTTTAGTTTTAGCATTAAATGTTTATATTAGGCTACATACAGGCTATAGATATGTGTATCCTTTACTCACATGAATTCATTCAATTACATGATATTCCACATTTTATTTTTAAAGGGATTCCCCTTTATTATGACGCAGCAAGGACAGAAATGAAATGCCAGAAACTAGGGAATTCCCAAATTTTATTTTCTTTCCCTAATAATTCACTAATACTTCAACATTTTACAATTATTTCTTTTGAAATAATTATGGAATGCCCACGAGAACTTGATTTAAAAAGCAATAGGTTTTTGGAAATTTATGTAATCGCGGATCTGGTGTACGGGTTTTCACGTAGTTGATGTTGAAATCACCAATAAGTATGATATCGGTTTTTTTTTTCATTTTATTCAAGCTCTGGATTTCACCAATCATAGGTTGGCAGGCCTGGGTTTCCTGCCCCCCCCCCCCCCCCCACACACACACAAGACACCAGAGGGTCCTGGTATGGGCCTGATTCCTGGAACGGCTGTGAACCAGAAAACAGACAAACAGGCGCCTGGGTCCCAGGAGAAAAAGGGGAATAATAAATACAGACCATCCTGAAACCTGATGACAGCCACCCAAAGCAAATATTAGTCTCCAAAAACATAATGGGAAAACTCCGGGAGGACGGATGTATGAGACGGGACAATGAGCTGGGGATGAAAATATACCATGTGTGAGCCCGAATTATGGCAAATTTAACAGCAAAGTTAATTTCAATCTCCAAAAATATTACATTTTATTAGATATCATCAAGGCACCCTGCATTAAGTTCACCAAATTGAACCTCAGGGTTTTTGTGGACCTCTACATAGGGGAGGGTAACCCAGACAGATGAAACGGACCTAGAGGGACGGGACGGACCCAGGGGCCGAATGGGGTACTGAACCCTCTCCCCCCCCCCCCTTTGTTTACATACCATTTTCTAGCTTTAAGCATATGTATGCCCCACCTTTAAAATTGAGGTGATGTGTAATATTATTGACTGTGACCAAGTATCAGCATGAAGGGGTTGCATAACTTTCCGGTGTAATCAGCGGATGTTTTAAGGAGCCACACTGTTGCAAAATTGATAGCGAAGACCCAGGGATTGCAAAATCCATTAATACATTTCTGTAAAAGTCAAAGTGGAGTAAATATATCCAACTCGTGGCGCGATCAACATGTTTCGACTGGTCAAAGTCTTCTTCAGGATCTGATAGCTACAGTGTACAATTCGTTTATATAGTCAAGAATCAACAGTGTAGATGGTTGAGTGTTAAATGCGGTTGATTTCTACAGGTGGATATCCACAGTGTTAAACGTTAAAATTGTCTTTGGAAAATAGTAGTCCACTTTTTTGAGATTATATTTATAACTCTTTTTACTTTTTTAAATACTTCTAAAATTTGTCCGTAATAGCTAGGGAAACGTCTTTGAGTCTAGATTATATTAATAGAACTAACTTCAGATTAAACAACATCAACAGTATATCCGCACGTCTAGGATGAATAAAAAAATTTCAAGTAAAACAATTACAGGTGTACGAAAGTCTATCCGTCTCTACAGGGTAACCATTATGGTTAGATCAAAGTTAGAAGAGTTGGTTCCTGCGGCACAGGAATTGGAAGAGGACTAGTTCTTCAATAGCCTCCCCACGCCCCGGTATGATCTCTTCCACCATATTTGCGATCACGTTGATTCGGAGTCTAACGTCTGACTCGCTCAGACTAGCTGCTCCTTGGGTTGGCGCTGTGGTGGTGCTGTCAATGTTCTGTTGGTTAGTGGGGTTGGTCGTGGGTGTTTGGCCCAGCTGGACGGTGGCCACAGATTTGGGTGACCCATCTGTTGATGATATATCAGAATATTGTCCCTGGACTGGATCTTCATTGGTTGATAGTAGGGGTGGAGTGTTCAGTTGGTTGTCGGTGGTAGTGGTAAACTCCATGTTGTTGCTGGTAGGTGGTGGTGGGGGTGACCCGTTGGGAATGGCCAGTGTCCATATTCAGATGGGGTGGAGACTCCTGTGATAGTTCTGGTTTAGTAGCGTCACCGTTGGTGGTACCATTGACTTGATCGTGTGTGATCAATAGTAGTACAGGAGTTGAAGTGTTGTTGGGGGGTGGTAGTCTGATAGGCGAGTCGTCGAGGAGCTGTACTACTGCTGCTGGTAACAGAGGTGAGATGCTTGGGTCCGTGGTCAGGAACTCGGACAGGTTAAAGTCCTCAGTGGGCGGTAGGTCGTTCAGTCTCGCGACGAACTCTTGAAGGGAGATGGAGGTGGTGGCAGTTGATGTGTTTACTGTCTCGGCATCGGTGGTCATTTTCTCTTGGCCTGGAGTGGTTGCTTGTGCGAGGTCTCCCCCACTAGTTTCAGCGTTCGTAGTGGCCATGGTGAGTGATAATGGGGTGCTCGAGGCGGACGGCTTGTCCACCGGTTGACCGTTGACTTGGTTTGCGATGCCGCCATGGTTCTTCTTCACGTGTCGCGCTAGGCTCGTCCTTGTCTGATATCCGCGGTCACAGTGCTTGCATTTGAAGATCAGCGAGTCCGCTTGGTGGACTAAAGTGTTGTGTCGGCGCTCTGCCTTCAAACTACCAAAAGTTCTTCCACAGGTATCGCACGTGTACTCCATGTTTGTAAATATTTGTGGTCTAAAAGTAGTTACCAGCGTTGGTTGAGGCCGTCTGGTTGAAAGGTGCCCAGACACGTGATCCAGGCCTCTTCCAATCGGAGGCGCGCGTTGATGTTGGTGGCGGAATCCACCGCTGACAAAATGGCGTCGGTTGGCGAGTGTCCAGGTTGGGTGTAGTGTATCGCGATGGTTTTGAGGCAGTTTGGTGTGCGGATGTCCCGAAGATGTTGTTGAAATCTAGTATGGATTGAATTGGAGGTTTGTCCAATGTACTGTTTGTGGCATTTACGACATTGTATGAGATATACCACATCGTGGCTTTGGCAAGTAGCTGAGGTGGCCGTGCGTAGTTTTCTACCGTTGGCGGTTGATTCCACAGTGTGGATATCGCGGATGTGTTGACAAGTCGTGCAGTTTCTTCGACCGCAAGGTCGAGTGCCTGATTTCTGTTTCTCTGGTAGAATTTTGGAGTGTACAAGAATATCTCTAAGATTTCTAGTGCGTCGGAAGGTAACAAGGATTTTCGAGTCGTTGATGGGGGGCCTCACGTTGTCTAGAGGGAACCGAGAGTTGTTAACACCTGTTGATATATGGGAGTGTGTAGGATCAAATGTCACTATAAGTGGAATGTTGTTGTCCAGAGTGGGCGTGGTCAGTGGGTTGATCAATTTATTCCGGTCTAGGTCTGCTGCTTTCTGGCGGGCTTCTAGGAGTAGATTCATGGGGTATCCACGTTGTAGCATACTTGTCATCATTTCGTTGGTATGTTTGTAGTAGTCTCTGATGTTGGAGCAAATGCGTCTGACCCTCAGAAATTGGCTGTAGGGGATAGATCTTTTCTGATGTTTGGGGTGGAATGATTTGTAGTGTAAGTACCGGTAGACATCGGTAGGCTTTCGAAATAGATTGGTGGACAAGCTATTGTCTGGGGCTCTATGAACTTCAACGTCCAGGAAATGGACTGTGCTAGCTGAGATCTCTGCAGTGAACTTGATGCTGTGGTGTTGTTGGTTTAGGTAATGAAGGAATCGTTCTGCTTCCGTCTGCGGGCCCGGGAAGATACAAAAGATGTCATCGATGAATCGTAACCACAGTGTAGGTTTGACAGGGTAGGTGGATAGTAAACTGCTTTCTAGGTGGCCCATGAACAGGTTGGCATAGTTTGGGGCCATCTTCGTTCCCATGGCTGTTCCACTGACTTGGTGGAAGATATCTCCATTGAATTCAAAAATAGTTCAAAGTTAGAATAAACCGTAGCAGTGTTGATATTAACCATGTAGGTGGGTCTTCAACCGCTCTTGTGAGGAGTGCTTCCTTGCAGGCGTTGATGCCCTCGTTATGAGGAATGTTCGTGTAGAGGGATGAGACGTCTATAGTAATCAACGTGTGGTCAGCTGGTAGGGTGATGTTTTGAATCTTCTGTAGAAAATCGGTGGTATCTTTCACATAACTCGGTAGAAGTGGCACCATTGGTTTGAGGGCGTGGTCTACAAAAGCTGAGATGCGTTCAGTAGGTCCACCGCAGGCTGAGATGATAGGTCTTCCTGGGTTGTTTGGTTTGTGGATCTTGGGTAGTAGATATAACATCGGTAGTCGTGGGAACTTATGGGTTAAGTTCAGATGGGTGAACGGTGGTAGCATCTTGTGTTGAACCAGGTTGGTTAAGTAGATCCTGATCTTTTTGATGGAGGCGTCATAAATCCTAAATGTAGAGCGTTCATAGTGTAGGGGGTTGCTTAGTTGTCGATGCCCTTCCTTTAGATAGTCGGTTAAATTCTGTATAACTATAGATCCACCTTTGTCCGCCGGTTTGATGATAATCTGTTGGTCATTTCTGAGGTCTTCGAGGGCGACGCTTTCAGCCACGGAAAGGTTGGGTTGGACATGTGTAGATTTGGGGGTGTTGATGACGTGGTTGTTGAGATTTCCTATGAAACTGTCAATATATATGAAAGCGGCACATGGGTATACCCTTTTGAACTTTTCTTAACGTGCGGTAATAGACCAAGCAGCGGTCTGTTAAGACCACCGAATTGGGGTTGCTTAGGTTGACATTTGATCCCCGTCTTTTGAGTAAATAAATCAATGACTATACTAATTTGATCAGGCAACAAAGATAAGCTTTTCTGCAAATTACATGGACACATATTTCTTGCTAATGTTTACTTATTTTACAGCTCCAATGTTGTATACAATGGACTAAATAGCTCAGAAAGCATTGAAATACCAGCTTAGGGAGACAGTGATAATCATTTTCCAATCTCTTTAGGATATATTGTGTTATTTTCAAGATATCATCTCTCCTTTTGAAATATAACTGCAAAATGAGCCTGTAGTCGGTTAGAATTTAATCAGCAAAAAATGATTTCTACATTATATTTCCAATGAAATCAGATGCAACCTTCTTTAAAAACTGCCTAAAGATCCCCTTTAAGTATACCTAGGACTTGGTTTATCAATTCCAGAGTTTAACCTTGGATCTTTAAGTTCTAATGATTTTGACTGAAACAACAGTTTTTCTTTAATTACTCATTGCCATGATTAATGACAATAGCAAACAATATATCAAATAATCAGGAAAAAAATTACCTTTCAGATGACATATAGCATGTTATCATATCTTACATAGTTCCAGAGAAATTTAGAAATAACGCGTTTTTCATCTTTTGCTAATTAAGCACAAATCGCGTAATTAGACAGTGTTTGCATACCTAAATTCTTCACCGTCTTGATTCATGGTCCCTAGGATGCTATAAGATGAAAAAAATCAAGAAAATCCAGGGGGCTCACCGCGGAGGGTAAATCAGGATTTTCAGGTTTGGCTCCCGGACTACAATCAAAAAACATCAATTTGGCTTTGAATGCCCACATGCTCATCCTAACAGGTGGTCAAGAGGCAAATTGACCCAAAATTTGTGGCCATTTGAGGCTTTTCACCATCCTTGTATTTGGTATTTCACTATATTATGCAATGTAGAATCTATAACCAGTAAAACTCTGAGGGACGAAATCTGTCATTGAAAATGGGCACAGAAATAAGTGTCCACTTCATTAAACTATGCTTTAACTCGACATATTGCATATTTATTGTAGGGATTTGACATATGAGGGGTCAGTTATCTGAATGATAACAATGAACTATTTAAAAACGACATTTTATTGCATACACATAGTCCATCAAGTCTTGAAGTTCTTTTGAAGCACTATTCCAGTTTATGCAAACATAAATTGGAGGGGCAACTTGCAATAGCTGAAGTTCCTTAAACATTTGGAACCAATTACATAAGTGTGGATCATCAAATTCACCCTGAAAGTCAATTACGATATGTTTTGGCCACTGTTTCGACGCCAGAATTTTCCGGGTTTCTTCCTGCAGTAGGAAATCTAAAAACACTTTCAGCATTTCTTTATTCCCTTTCTGCCATTTGAACAACATCCGTAAGCACCTGGCTTTGATTCTCCACCTGGTAATTTCTACAAACAGTTTGTACCATTCGTCTCGACACCCAGGGTGGTCCAGAGGCAACCTCCCCCAGACTTTCTGACCATCAAAGCCAGAAACAGTGCTCAGACAAGTTCCTATGTAAAATCTTAGCCAAAATGGCCTCCTTGTTTTGATTATTTTCCCCTGCATGTACTGTTGCAAAGCCTCTGCAGCATCGATTGGACTCCACATGGTGAGGGTGACTTTTTCTTTCTTGTCTTTTGTAATGGTGACCCACCTTCCTCTAGTAGCATACATGGTACATTTACCATTGATGTCTGTCCTGTAACAAGTATAATCAATATTGATGTATTTGTAAAGCAATGGTTATTTTGTGCTGTCAGGTGTAAATGCTCAAATCTGTTGTGAGGGCCTGTTGCATAACCTTTCATGAGAACAAAACATTGAATAACATGAAAGTGTATCTTTTTACAAAATTAACATGTATTTAGTTCTAGTTATTCTAGCATGATATCATGAGTGCATTTCTCACATCGAAAATTTCAAGATTTCCTTTTCCAGATATCACTAGGAATCTTATTCACAATATAGCTGACAGCCAAAAGATGTGATCATAAGTTTGAAAAGCCATTGCCATGAATGAAAATATGTGATGGCCCAAGGGAAATCCAAGCTTATTTATATCTACAATAAGCTTGGATTTCCCTTTGACTGTCATATATCTCATCTGAACAATCAAATGTTTTGGTCAAGACAAGTGTAAGTGCCCTCTAACTAGATGGGGGCTGCATTTCACACATGCCCTATCTCAACACTTTGACTTAAGAAATAAAGTCTTTATCTTCTACATCATTCCCCAGTTGACCACAAGCCTGCAACAGTTTAAGGAAACTATGCTTTTCTAACTTATCATCACATGGTTAGTAATCACCAAGCTATCAAGATCAATGTTTCGGAAGGCCCTGTCACACATTTCCAGTTCATATCATTGTTCCCAGAATTTACCAATGCGATCAGAAATTACATAAATGTTAATTTTTTATATTCTGTGGCATGCCTTTAACTTATGAATGTAAACTGTAATTTGACTATTTTTGGGGGGAATTTTTGGTGCTTCTGATGACATTTTCTGATTCGATAGAATTATGCATAGTTAAAAATGGAGAGAAAACAGTTTAACTGCTTATTCAATTCTTAACCTTAAGATGAACATAGTTTTAAGATAGGTTTTGACTTTGCTGAGACACCCCAAGTGAAATATTTCATAAGTTGAATATGAATCACTTGTGAATCATCGGTTAAATGCATGTGATTTGTGCGTGCCTGCCCAGCCAAGGTGCAATGTAATGGTCACGTTATGCGACCATACTTTTTTGGTTTGTCTGTTACTTACTAAATTGTCACATATCTGTTACATAACTTTTCCGGGAGGTTGAGACCTAACCAATACAGTATGTTCTCACAATGTTCTTGTGAGGTTAGGTCAAGGTGAAATTAAAATAGAACATCATTGTGACATGCTGATTAGGTGAGGTCCAGACCTCACTTAAACAGAACATTGTTGTGGCCTCCTGACCAGGGGAGGTCCCAACTTCACCTAAACAGAATGTTATTGCGGTGTTCTGATTACATCAGGTCTTAGCCTTACCTAAATAGAATGGTACTGTGACTATCTTATTAGGTTAGGTATCAACCTAACCTAAACAGAACGTTATGGTGACATTCTTATGAAGTATCAGCCTCATAAATAACATTACAAAAATGTTATTAGAACATCACAATGTAACGTCGCAACAGTTGGTTGCAGCAACATAATTGGGAGTCATCAAAAGAATGTCGCTGTAACCTAACAGTGTGACATAACAAGAATCAATCCAGAACATTGCTAGAACGTTATTAGAACGTCATATCCTTGGCTGGGTGGCTAGTGAATTATTGCTAACATGTGACCGGGCCGTAATGTGTATTTACATTGGGAAGTTGATTTAGGGCATCAAAATTCACAGAATGCAACCACAGCCTACTGCTGAAAATCAACTGGCAGCAGGGTAGATACTCCAGCTTGAATAACGTACTGCCACATAAATAGGGCTGAGCAAGATGGCTACAGGATGCGACACCAAAGCTGGATAGCATTCCATACAAAATTTGCGATAATCATGTTTAAGATATTATACAATACCAAAAAAATGCTATCGCCAGCAGGATATTTTTCTTTTTCATTTTCTTTTTCCTTTTTTATTTGAATCAAACATAAACTATATTTCATCATTCCTTGTTCACATACATATATTTTCATGTTACTCTTTGTGAAGAAATATATTTTTAGGATTGCAATATTTTGAAAATATCGTCACCATACTACAGTGAGGCCTTGGCGATAATTTTTCGAGCATTGTGAAAGTTTTATGGATGTGCTTTTGACTTGCGATAATTATCGCGGAATTTTATGGAATGGCCTCCTGGTGTAAGTGACTCCCAGCAGAAGGCTGGTTCCTGTGAACTTTAAATTCTCCCTGAGTTACCTTTTTGCTGGCAGCAAACAGGAAATAGTCTCCTCATAGACCTTTTGTTGCAGTTCTTCTGGTAGCTCCTTAAGGCAGTTATAAAAATGTATCAACAGCTCCTCATTATCTGCTATGTGGAAGAAAAGTCTTGAGGCTTTATCTCTAGTTGTGAAGAGGGAGTTAATTTTGTGGTGCAGTTTGCCTCCATTCTGGACCAATGTGTTCTGCTCTCCTCGCAGAAGTTTCTTCAACAAATTTGTGTCTGCTTTAAGTGTGTTAGCCTTTTTCTGTATCTTGTTGAGGTTTTTACAGTTTTTGACCTGAAGGACTAACATGCTTCGGAACATGTCAATGAGCTTGTCGATTCGATCTGCTGAAAAACTATGGTTTCCTAGGCTTCGTACAAGAAGTTGCTGAGAATTGCGGAGTTCGGTCCATGAACATAACACAATTTGAGCAGGAACCCAGAAGTCAGATTGTAACTTGAGAAGATCACTGGCTGCAAAGTATTGAAAAGAGATGTTTTGTGTTTTGATGGTGTGGAAAAAGCATTGGGTGATTTTCTCAATGCCTCACTAGTTACAAGACATAAGATAAAGACCATCATTCGGCTAATATAATTAAAAACCTTGACTTAATATATTTGCTCTTGTCTTTTCTAATATTTCAAGAACTGATCATTTTTAAACATAAAGCTCACATTTACCATATTTTATGTTTAATCAACTATCATATGCAATAAATTTGCAGAATTAGAAGACCAAAACACTCTTTTTAACATTGAATAACATGAAAGTGTATCTTTTTACAAAATTAACATGTATTTAGTTCTAGTTATTCTAGCATGATATCATGAGTGCATTTCTCACATCGAAAATTTCAAGATTTCCTTTTCCAGATATCACTAGGAATCTTATTCACAATATAGCTGACAGCCAAAAGATGTGATCATAAGTTTGAAAAGCCATTGCCATGAATGAAAATATGTGATGGCCCAAGGGAAATCCAAGCTTATTTATATCTACAATAAGCTTGGATTTCCCTTTGACTGTCATATATCTCATCTGAACAATCAAATGTTTTGGTCAAGACAAGTGTAAGTGCCCTCTAACTAGATGGGGGCTGCATTTCACACATGCCCTATCTCAACACTTTGACTTAAGAAATAAAGTCTTTATCTTCTACATCATTCCCCAGTTGACCACAAGCCTGCAACAGTTTAAGGAAACTATGCTTTTCTAACTTATCATCACATGGTTAGTAATCACCAAGCTATCAAGATCAATGTTTCGGAAGGCCCTGTCACACATTTCCAGTTCATATCATTGTTCCCAGAATTTACCAATGCGATCAGAAATTACATAAATGTTAATTTTTTATATTCTGTGGCATGCCTTTAACTTATGAATGTAAACTGTAATTTGACTATTTTTGGGGGGAATTTTTGGTGCTTCTGATGACATTTTCTGATTCGATAGAATTATGCATAGTTAAAAATGGAGAGAAAACAGTTTAACTGCTTATTCAATTCTTAACCTTAAGATGAACATAGTTTTAAGATAGGTTTTGACTTTGCTGAGACACCCCAAGTGAAATATTTCATAAGTTGAATATGAATCACTTGTGAATCATCGGTTAAATGCATGTGATTTGTGCGTGCCTGCCCAGCCAAGGTGCAATGTAATGGTCACGTTATGCGACCATACTTTTTTGGTTTGTCTGTTACTTACTAAATTGTCACATATCTGTTACATAACTTTTCCGGGAGGTTGAGACCTAACCAATACAGTATGTTCTCACAATGTTCTTGTGAGGTTAGGTCAAGGTGAAATTAAAATAGAACATCATTGTGACATGCTGATTAGGTGAGGTCCAGACCTCACTTAAACAGAACATTGTTGTGGCCTCCTGACCAGGGGAGGTCCCAACTTCACCTAAACAGAATGTTATTGCGGTGTTCTGATTACATCAGGTCTTAGCCTTACCTAAATAGAATGGTACTGTGACTATCTTATTAGGTTAGGTATCAACCTAACCTAAACAGAACGTTATGGTGACATTCTTATGAAGTATCAGCCTCATAAATAACATTACAAAAATGTTATTAGAACATCACAATGTAACGTCGCAACAGTTGGTTGCAGCAACATAATTGGGAGTCATCAAAAGAATGTCGCTGTAACCTAACAGTGTGACATAACAAGAATCAATCCAGAACATTGCTAGAACGTTATTAGAACGTCATATCCTTGGCTGGGTGGCTAGTGAATTATTGCTAACATGTGACCGGGCCGTAATGTGTATTTACATTGGGAAGTTGATTTAGGGCATCAAAATTCACAGAATGCAACCACAGCCTACTGCTGAAAATCAACTGGCAGCAGGGTAGATACTCCAGCTTGAATAACGTACTGCCACATAAATAGGGCTGAGCAAGATGGCTACAGGATGCGACACCAAAGCTGGATAGCATTCCATACAAAATTTGCGATAATCATGTTTAAGATATTATACAATACCAAAAAAATGCTATCGCCAGCAGGATATTTTTCTTTTTCATTTTCTTTTTCCTTTTTTATTTGAATCAAACATAAACTATATTTCATCATTCCTTGTTCACATACATATATTTTCATGTTACTCTTTGTGAAGAAATATATTTTTAGGATTGCAATATTTTGAAAATATCGTCACCATACTACAGTGAGGCCTTGGCGATAATTTTTCGAGCATTGTGAAAGTTTTATGGATGTGCTTTTGACTTGCGATAATTATCGCGGAATTTTATGGAATGGCCTCCTGGTGTAAGTGACTCCCAGCAGAAGGCTGGTTCCTGTGAACTTTAAATTCTCCCTGAGTTACCTTTTTGCTGGCAGCAAACAGGAAATAGTCTCCTCATAGACCTTTTGTTGCAGTTCTTCTGGTAGCTCCTTAAGGCAGTTATAAAAATGTATCAACAGCTCCTCATTATCTGCTATGTGGAAGAAAAGTCTTGAGGCTTTATCTCTAGTTGTGAAGAGGGAGTTAATTTTGTGGTGCAGTTTGCCTCCATTCTGGACCAATGTGTTCTGCTCTCCTCGCAGAAGTTTCTTCAACAAATTTGTGTCTGCTTTAAGTGTGTTAGCCTTTTTCTGTATCTTGTTGAGGTTTTTACAGTTTTTGACCTGAAGGACTAACATGCTTCGGAACATGTCAATGAGCTTGTCGATTCGATCTGCTGAAAAACTATGGTTTCCTAGGCTTCGTACAAGAAGTTGCTGAGAATTGCGGAGTTCGGTCCATGAACATAACACAATTTGAGCAGGAACCCAGAAGTCAGATTGTAACTTGAGAAGATCACTGGCTGCAAAGTATTGAAAAGAGATGTTTTGTGTTTTGATGGTGTGGAAAAAGCATTGGGTGATTTTCTCAATGCCTCACTAGTTACAAGACATAAGATAAAGACCATCATTCGGCTAATATAATTAAAAACCTTGACTTAATATATTTGCTCTTGTCTTTTCTAATATTTCAAGAACTGATCATTTTTAAACATAAAGCTCACATTTACCATATTTTATGTTTAATCAACTATCATATGCAATAAATTTGCAGAATTAGAAGACCAAAACACTCTTTTAAAGATTTTGTATAGAGAGCGTGAAGAGAATGCCTCCCACATAAAACAGGGATAATGACATACGTTCAAGTATAGCTTCTGGGTTCCCTGACAAGACTTCCCAAGTACCACTGACAGGATCCTCCTCAAGGACATATACACTTGGGTCAACACCAATAGTGACTAGTACGTGTACTTGTTCAGTGAGACAGAGTGCCCGAAACGTAGCGTGTAGTTTCCATACGGGTGCCTTCAACAGGAAGTCAAGAAACTTGTTGACTTGTTTCTGAGTTCTGCCAATCTGTAAGAATAGATCCTCAAGTTATGGTATCACAACAGGGTAACATCATAGGTTTCAGAATACATTTGGCCCATGGTTATATTGTACCTTACATGCATGTATGTTAACCTGTATGTATCATATACATATATAGAGACAGGGAAACCTTTCATGTAGAGCAGTTGTGCCCCCTTGCCTGTGGTTGGATTGGATTGGGGTTGATCATTAGACCTGTTTTAAATAGATTCCCTCTGGACTAGCTCTCAAAATACATTGGTAATGATCAGACCATGGTTCACCAGATCGATTCCAACTGGCCACCAGGGAATTGGTTACACAGACACATAGAAGAGCTTTACACCCTATATATCAGTATATATACGGTCTCCGATCATACAGACTGTTGGGCTCAGAAAAATAGCCCAAAAGATTCATTTATGGGCAGAATTGTATATTTAAAAAATGCAAACTAGCCATAAAAAGGAAAGGGAGTGCACCCCACACCTTCAACCAGGATCTGCTATGATAACCCTTGGCCTGATCGCCTTGGGCAATATAACGGTCAGGTAGGTATATAGCACCCACACTCCATGGCGAATACTCCTGATTCCATTACTTACTGCCAGTTGTTCCTGGTCCTCAGCGCTTATCACACCCAGCTGCAGCAGGGGGGACCAGAGTCGTCCAATGTCCACGCTGAGAGACAGGCCACGCCGGTTCTGTCTGATCCACCTGCTGTATCCTTTACAGCGATATACAGCCTCGTCGTCTTCTCGAGGCTGCCAGGGGTGACTGGGCCCAGATGGACCGGACGCCATGGCTGAAAAAAAAAAGTTTGATCTTTATGCAAGATTTCAACAATCCCAAGATCTGGATTTAGGGAGGGCATACCAAGTGCATGTCCCCAACTCCTATTACCTTGGCCAAAATGTAAAATTTCTTCTCTCAGAGGTTGCAGGCAAAATATTTACCACAGCAACCCCTCTCCAGTGGCGGATCCAGAGGGAGCGTGTGGGAGCTCACCCCTCCCTTTTCCCAGAAAATGTTGCGTTTTTTAATGTAAAACTCGGCCAAAAGGAAAGATTTTTTCCAATAATGCACCCCACCCCCCCTTTTCAAAAGCCTGGATCTCCCACTGCTCTCCCTTTTGTTTTCAAATTTACTCAATCTTCCCCTTATTCCAAATGTATCCACAACACACGGGGATGGACAGGCCACGCCAGTTCTGTCTGAACCACTGGTTGTATCCTTTACAGCGATATACAGCCTCGTGCGGACTGTCATCATCTCCTGGCTGCCAGGGGTGACTGGGCCCAGATGGACCTGATGCCATGGCTTAAAGAAAATGTATGACCTTTATGCAAAATTTCAACAATCCCATGGCAATAGATTTCTTTTAATTTTTAATGTTAAATTCCTGCTCTCACTTTACATACACCTCTTGTCTCCTTATTGAAGTATTGAAGTTGTCCAAACGAATAGGTTCAAGTTATTGTAGTATTTCCGGGGTGGGGGGAGGTATGTGAGCATGTAGTTCAGATATATCCATTTCTTTTCAACATCTGATATATCATAATTTTATATATTACATAAAAAAATCAATTAAATAGTCAATATATTGTTGAAAAATATTTTTGTTCTGTGATTAGATTCATAAGCTATGAATACTATCTTAGATTTCATGAAGAAATGATCAAAAACTGGGGTTAGTAATTTTTCCTTTCTCTTAAAAAATGGGTGGAGAAATTCTGTCTTTCTGCTGGCAATCTGTGTGTGTGTTGTTTCTATCAATGTAATGATCGAATTATATGTAAAATATCTGTGGGAAAATATGTGTATGTAACCACATGCAATAACTTCAGTCATAAACCACAGAATGATTATCCAAAAATAAAAAATACAATTGCACAAAGGTAGAGAGTAGAGAGTCAAAATTATATGAATTACTATACCATATAGTATAAATACAGCATGGACTGCTGGTAGGTGTAAATATACCTGTTGAGCAGTAGCAGACAGGGTGCACCTCCCAGCAAGCGCCAATGCTTGGGAAAATCAATAAACCAGACTGCTATATATTGGGTAGAACCTATGGGTATGGCAGAGAAGACTATTTACCGTTTGGACAATACAAGTCTTAATGATTCGAGGGGTTTGGATAGCTATATGTAGAAAGGACATCGGGTGACTGTTGGAAGAACCATTGTGTTGCGGATTGGATGTGAGATCAGGCGGACTCTCAGGAGAAAGCTTACTCTCCATCAATTGGAATTGTGAACTTAGGAATCTTAAACCATCATCACACCAGCCATTGTTCGCATCTATGTGATCCACGAATAAAACCTGACTTTCAGCCAAGCGTTATTCGCGTTGATGATCTGAATGCCCATCTCATGAACTTGTCTGCCACTTGACTAGCATTTATAGAAGAAGTGATAAAAGCAATCTCATTGAACATTATAAGAACAGTTCCCCGATTATTAATTAACCACATCACAACAACTAGCGTTTGACAATATTATGGAAATTATATTTCAGATCCAAACAAGTATGAGGAAAGGTATCCGCAGAATTTTTAATGACTCTTCCCCTTGCATACTATGACTCAGTGTGAGATTTATTGCAGGTGGACTTTACAGCATGGTAAACAGTGTGTCGCACTCCAGATAGGGCCTGTATGCCAAGAAAAAACATGTAGACACAGCGCTATCTATAGTGAGAACGGCGCATTATCAGCTGCTCGAGATTTAATCAATGTCTCACAAAACTAATTATATTCCTGTATAGTTTAATATAACAGATCCTGAGGAAAAATATTCAGAACATTGCACCACATGAAAGTGACTTAGAAACCTATTGTGGCCTCTTTGGCATTGACAATATCAAAATTTCAGGGTAGGTTGACCCTGTAAATTTTGAGCAAGAGCCCCAGCAAAAATTAGTTTATCTATGGGCATGAGGCTGCTGTCCTATATCAGCAGCCTCTGCCCATAGATAAACTAATTTTTGTTTTCATACAGCCCTAGAGCCTTAAATTTGAACATGGCGACATGATCCTTCATAGTGCTTAGTGTCATGCAACAGAGGATTTGTCTTAAATACCACAGAGCTACACTGTCCTTCAAGCATTTAACAAGGCAATACTGTCCCTTCTAAAACTCGACAAGGGGACATTGCATGCCCATTATCAAACTCACGTTGCAAAATGTGGACCCTCTCATCATGAGCCCCTATATCATACTTGCCAGCTTCGGATGATACTGTGACCGTGCTGGGAGATGACAGGGTGGGTCTTGACTGTATGAATCCGGTCTGATGGTCAGTTGACGGCGACCACTCTCCTCAGACTGCCCCTGACTGGACCCTCTCAGGGTGTAACGCTTCAGTTCTACCTGAGTGCTATGGCCGGTTGATAGGATGCAAATGGCGCAGTTTTAGTGATGTAGGTCTTAGAGAGCTGAATGTGGCGCCATCTGCCAGTGTCCTACAACTTTCTGTCCCAAGGTGAATGGGGATGCCAGTCGCTCAGTGGCTGATAATGGATAAGATAAAATGATAATGCAGAATTAAGATTAAGATGACCCCCCTACTATTTCTGAGTTATTCATAAAAAGTAATCCATGATATGGGGTGTTTGGTAAATTTCAGTAGGGTTTTAAAATGGGCTCTGTGCTCCATGAATTTGGTGCTGCAAAAGTGGTTAGGTCAACATCTAGCTATAGGTTTCTTGCGAACAATTTTCACAATCAACCTACCTTCAAATTTTAATATTGTATGCCCAAAAGAGGTTATTGAGTCAAGAAAAGACTACCAAAGACTTGCTTATGTTTACCTAGCATTAAGTAAATATCGTAATTAACAAGAATTATAAGAATTGTAAAAGTTTAACTTAGGAAGTATTGATTATATAATTAAACATATCTGTTTTCAGAATTCACATTGAACAAGCTTAATTTTCAAAAAAGAAAAGGTGAGGGGCCCCTTAAATCCGCCGCTGTAGGGACGTCTGAATGACAGTAGCTACTGCCTGCCTACTTGGTCAGCAGTGCTTCTGTACTTAAGGTACACCTCGTGTCTCCATATTGAAGTTGGACAAACGAATAGGCTCAAGTTATTGTAGTATTTCCGGAGGGGGGTGTATGTGAGCATGTAGTTCATAGATATCAATTTCTTTTCAACATCTGATATATCATAACATGACATTACATAAATAAAGCAATTGAATAATCAACATATTGTTGAAAAGTAATTTTATTCTGTGTTTAGATTTATAAGTTATGAATACAATTATTTTAGATTTTATGAAGAAATAATTAAAAAGTGGTTGTTTGTTTTTCTATTTTTGCATTGAAATTGTTAACAGAAGCTTCTATAATTATTTTTGGAACGCCACAGACGTTTCCTCTGTGGGGCTTTCTAAGGGTGATATATATATATATATATATATATATATATATATATATACCCCTTTATACTAGCTCTTCTCTCTCATAGTCTTTATGTGACTGCAGCATCCTGTAAAAACTAGACCCTTGGCACTGTTGGGTGTTTTCCACTTAGCGCTATCTCTATTAAGACCAGCCTGGACAGTTTCGGTTGCCATGACTTTTAACGTTTCTGTTTACCCTTGGTGCATGTGTGCAACTCAAGGTGGCATTACACTACACGACTTGAGCTGAAATATGATGATGTCGCAGAGAAGTTGCACATATTAGAGACTAAATTCTTTGTTACACACGTGTAAAATACTCCAAATTGGACATTTCAAACAATGATATCGCCCTAGTGTGTGAATCGTCTGTAATATCTTAATATCACACAAATAGCGCAGCTCAGGTCGTGTAGGGAAATACCGCCTTTATTCTTTTTAGGTGGCTAGAGCTGAGTTTCCACCGAACGACTTTCATTGAGATTTCCTAATGACCATTAACGACTTTAACAAAAGAAAATCTTTGCCCATTTTGATCGTCCAGGAAGGAAAAATTTGTTTCCACTGAACAACATTTTTTTTTTTTTTTTTCCAACAGTAGTGTGTGTGTGTATATATATATATATATATATATATATATATATATATATATATATAACATTTGTAAGTAGCCTAACCCATACATAATTATCACATTTCGATGCAGCGTTATGTACACACTTGTATTTACAATACAATGCGGTTGATAACATTATCAATGAATAATTATATCAATACTGACAGTTTAGACCTGAATTTCTTTTTGTCACATTCATTTTGCACACAACGGGCAGGGAATCCCATAGCATCACCCCTCGGCAATAGGGACTTCGCTGAATTTTAGTAAATCTAGTGAAATCCTTTTTGGACTATGATGTTGTGGACGATTATTTCCAACAACTCACGGCAGAAAATACAGAAAACTGTAAATTTAATTGCTTTTAATTGCATTTGGAAGAATTTACTGCCATCTGTCATCCAAAAATATTCAACAGGTTTAATATTTGGTCATTTGTAAATCTTTTCATCTCTGTAGTCATTTACTGTCATTTACAGTTGTTTACAGATGTCTTAAGCAATGATTTGCTGTTTCCACTGAACGATTATGTCAACAACCACAAAAGATTAGTGAATCTTTCACTGTCATTCATGGTCCTGTACTGACGCGGGTGGCCAGTCCGTGTATGGGCATGGGGGCGTGTTCATAGCTGACACGCACGTAAGCTAGTTTCACTTTGTTTATGGTGAAATGGGGAAGGGGTCAATGGTGTGACGTACCAACTTAAAGGAGCGAGTGCTGCTCCGAGTCAGTCAGAGTTCGCTGTAACGCTGTGAGAGTAACATCTAGTGAAGGTTGGACCTTTAACCTGCAGTCTAGGTTCTGGAGTAGAGGCATGGAAATTGTACTAGAGCGCGGAGCATTGACTGAATGTGTTTGAGGGGACTCTAACCTCGGGACTGTTCATGGTCAATCGAGTTCTTGTCACTTATTGACGACACACTGGATAATAAAACTATAACATCCTTTCACACGAGTGTTCACGTCTTACATGATGTGGGAACTGTTTGATTATGTATTGGATGACAGCAGTCGACGTGGAGGAGACTGCGTTTGGAGCTAGCTATTATCTATAAAACTAAATACGAACTACGCACCCTATAAATAATGGATAATTAACCTCCCATAGTTCAGTCCTTAGCATAATGTCGTTCAGTGGAAACAGGCCTCTACAGTGTGTATTTTGTTGGTCGGGTAGGGCCTTTTACTTTTCACGATGAGTAGGCTTTTCAAGTGAGTGAGGGAAAGGTATTTTGTAAAAATAACTCTAACATAAATTGTGGCTTATATTAGATGTTCATGGTAGTGCCCCCCCCCCCGAATATTGACCGAATATTAATTTTTCTAGCTTAAAATTCTCAGGCCCAGAGGGCCCAGAGAAAATTTGTATAATAAGGCACCAGCACCCCCCCCCCCCCCCGCCCCCCTTTTTAAAAAAAAAAATCTCTGGATCCGCCCCTGTTTATCATAGGTACCTGGTTGTCTTAGTTCATGCTGGCCTGAATATGAAATCAATAATAATCATAGACTCCTTTCCACTGGCTGCCGCCACAGGGGCGGATCCAGAAATTCCTAGAGGGGGCCCCCCACAAACATGAATGTACAGGGGGAGGGGCCCCCCATCAAACATGATTTAACAGGGGAGGGGGGGGGGGGGCAAGGCCCGTCCCCCCTGGATCCGCCCCTGCGCCATGGTGACACCCAGACAAACATTGCCATGTGGATGATATTTATGATGTAACTTTTCCTACTGTTTTATAATTGTCATATACTATGAGTGATTGTGAATGACTTGAACTTGCAGAAAAAACATTGCCATGTCGGTCATCCCACCCATGACGACTTAGGGTTACTTAAAACTCCCTAGTAGGGGGGCTGAGAGACAGACTGTTACTGTGTAATACTGAGAAGGACTGTTTCGACGCTCTGATATGATAGAATTAAATCAGATCTTTTATTATTGAAAGAAAATGTTAAAAATATATGTAAAGCTAGCACAGACATCATTCATATACCAGAAGAAATACAAGAATCTGTACCATTTTAATGTTTAACGCTGTAGATGGTTAAACATGAGCTAATTATAAAGGCACAAGAGAAGATAACCCCAGGCTTGTCTAGGTAACAGTTGTATGCCTTAGTATCACCCTAGCTACACTGATAATCCTATAGGTTAAAAAGTTGGTCATAATTATAGTGACTAACTTTCATAGTCAACTTGATGGGGCCTGAGAGGACTAACTTTTTCTGGTCAATAGTGACTAGGGTGACTAACCTGGGTTAGTCTTTTTTAAATGGATTGTGACATACATAGCAAAGGGTGGCTAATGGTCTTAGTCACTTGGGACCAAGCAGTGTTCGAAATTAATGATTTATTTTATGCACATGCAGGGTGCATAGGGGTTTGAAATCATGCACCCGGCAATCTATTTATGTGCACACCTCTATATCAAGGTATTTATATTGTTCAAAATTCATGAACACACCGGGTGCATGGCTCCCAAAAAGTATGTACCCTGCAGTCAAATTGTGCACACAGGGTGCAGGGTGCGCCCTTAATTTACAGATATATCTATATATTCCCTCCAAATAGACATAAATTATGAACTGACTGTTCTAAATCCTTTAAAATATCATAATGGTCTAGACCGTGTCTTCTGTGTCTCCATTTCAAACAATTTTTTTCTGTCTACACTGCTCACATAATATTATTATTTATCATTTAATGGTGCTTTGATCCAGATAGCATGGAATGGGAGTGCGAAAAGAGACTTGTGATCAGTGGCTGGTTCTCGAAAATTACAATATCTCCAGGACTATTAAAGGGACGTTCTCGTCCGTGAGTTCACTGAGATAAGTCCGCCGACGTTAGCCTAGCAACGACGTCACTGGCGACGTGTTTTGCTCTTTCAGAATGTAATAACGCAACGTGATTGGTCACGTCACGTAATATTCGCGGGAGTGAGGGGGTTACAACGGAGCAAATTACGTTGGTTTCACGGACGAGAACGTCCCTTTAACTAGTTAGGGAATAACGCACGGAGGGGCGGGGTCAAGGCCTTCTAGTGCCTCGCTAGAGGCATGGGAGCTGAGGGCCTCTCGCCGCAGGCCTGCGGCCTTCTGCGAGAGGCCCGAAGCGTTATTCGAGTGCGTTATTCACGTTATAACACGGAGAATTTATCATATATATCATTTAATGATTTAGAGAATGATACTGATGATAAGAATAAGAGTGACGGTCATTGACAGCCGCCAACACTTACAGTTTACACTGCAACAGCGTAGGCTTTTTCTACAGGGTATTACGGAGTTAACCCTCTATTCTGTTAAAGATTTATTGTACACTGTAAATATTTTGTAATATTTACATAGCATAGATCCAAACAAACATCTTTCTCGCTTACTGTATGAGGATATCGATCTGATTAATATTAACAAAGATATGGCTAAATTTGTACAAAAAGCCCACACAAATGAAAAGAGTCAAGAGCAACAGCTGCAACATAGCAACGCAATGTAGCAACGCATGGTTACCTGACCTAATAAGCCCATCCCAGTATACACGAACATCAAATTATACCATGAAATTACATAGCAATTTCTTTCTGATTTAATCCCCAAAGATAGAAGTGTCAAACTTAATGGACCAAGATGGTTGCGTTGACAAATTGCTCCCTAAAATTAGTAAAAAACAGCATTGTATATTGGCCTTTTTCCCATAGGAACCAATGTTAAAGCCTGTCAGCCCAACCTATAATGTCCAACCCTATTTTCCCTAAAATGCAGCATTTTGATTGGCTGGCAAACCTGCAAATCTGTTAATTGGTAAAATCTAAAAAGTCATAATGTTTTATCAGTACTTGGTGAAATAGAAAAACATAATTCTTAGATATTCCAGTAATCCCAGCTCTTGTAGACAAGGATCGCTTACACCGTAATCTTGTCCAACCCTTGTCCAACCCTGGGATATACCCAATGAGGGATGGGCTTATTAGCTTAATACTACGCTATGATTGGATGGATTTATGTATCCATGGAGAGTTGTTTTCTAGCTCATGCTAGATGCACGGGAAGGTAGCAACTTGAAAAAGCTTTGAAAATGCTTTTATTTAGAATAAGCAATCATTTTATGATATATATTATTTTAAGCTTGTCATATCAAATTCATTTACAAAGTTTGGTGACGATTGTAGCATTTACAATGCTTTTACAACGTTGTTTACATCGTGCCGACATCTAGATCGGCACGTTGCTACCCCATTGCCATATTTTATATCATATCTAATAAAAGCTTTTTTGCTATGTAATGCAGTAAGCAAAATTAAAACTTATCAGAAATTCACAAAAATATAAATTACATTTTAAAGACAGCTAAGGAGGGACAGTGTATGGTTCATTGTATCTGCATTTATCACTTCTTCCTGACTGATGGAGGTAAACACAAGTATGAATATTAACTTTTTAGTAATGAAATGTGAAAAATTCACTGAGATACAGTTTGAGAAAAACAAAAATTTAGTTTAAACATCAACATCAAATCTAAGTTATTATGACACATAAAAATTTGAAATTTTCAATGTGTGCTCTCAAGTCTATTCCCGAGGGGATGTCTCAGCACTTTGTTATCTGTCCTAGTTTTGATGTTGTGAGATCCTGTATGAAAAATTCACAAAAAGTTACCACCTTTTTGTCAAAAATAAAAACTAAGACCTAAATACAAAATTTAGCACTAGCTCCCCTAGAATAGAACTTTAAGAAAATATATCTAACGTTTCAGTTAAAAAAAATGGTACAAAAATTTCAGAGAAAGGTACCAAAGTTAGGCCTGTATTTCCCATACCCATCTTAAAAGGGAAATGGTGATTTTCTGTATGAAATTCTTAATAACAAATTGTGAATTATCCGGCAGTGAAAGGGTTAAACAATAGTTGAACCTATGACCTTTTAAAGAAGGCCTTGAAGAACGTTTTCACTTCATAATAACTCGCTTCTTCACCAGGAATGTACAAGAGTGAAAAATGGTAACATTCTCATGAAATGCACCTCCAACAAGTATAAAGTTCGTTATAATATTATGCTCTTTGAGCCTCTTAAAAAGCAAATATCAACAAATGCCAAAAAAGTGCTCTTTGAGGAGCGTCATAGAGTAGGCCCTAATTATTAAGAGGCGGCTTTCACCTTTGATCTGCAGTACTTTGAACTGTTTTGATCAAAAGTCGCCTCTTTATACTCTCTTCTTAGAATCGTCAGATGTAAAACGTTACAGACTAAAAATAGCCACTGTTGCCGGGCAAAACGCTACCGATGAGACGATCGCTTCTGGGCTTAAATAACCACATATTTGGGGTTATTTGGGCTTATATCGAAGAGATTTTGATATATAGAATACATATGAATCATTAAAATGGTCCAAAATGGGACAATTTAGACATTCAAGTGCGGAATCCAAATCGTTATATCGTTACGGTCGCCGGGGCCTTCGCCATCTTACTTGGTCACGTGACCCTTTCTTCTCTGATCTGGGGTGCGGGAATCGGGTCAAGCTCTGAATATTAATGAGGCTGTGCAGACCTATTTCACCATGAAATCAACCGTTCTTATTGGTACAGACAGATAGATTTGGATACATAGATAAGCATCCCAATGTCCAAAAATGAAAAGATTGTGAAATAATGCGACAAATCGCGCAAAATCATCGCACTATTTTCTTGGTATACCTTCGTGTCCGGGCCAAGGTGAAGGTCAGACCGCTCGGTGCAGGCAGCCCGAGCGGTCGGACGTTACCGGGGGCTCCTCCTTCTCAGTCTTTCTACCTGGATTACAGCACTATCTGATGCTTTCAATATATATTAATGGTATCTATGAGGACCTGTGGACGCATACTAACACATGAAGGACTCTGGAAGGAGAAACATGGGTTCATATCAACTGCCAAAACATTGGATCGATCGGACACGTGGAGGCTTGACACTGTAAGATGGCGTCAGCCGAGCAGCCGGGACGTTACGGCGGGAGGTCTGTCTTTCTCCGCCTGTATACCTGGATTACGGACATATCTGATGCTTTCAATAATTATATATATTTAGACGTGTGGACCTCCTTAAATGCATACAATGCATTGAAAACTCAGGCGTGAGAAACATGCGTTCAAAAATTGGATCGATGGGACACGGAGAGGCTTGACAATATGGCGTTAGTCCCGCCGGCACCTCTGCCCGCACGCCTGCTACGATATATTGAACTCAGGAAACCAGGATCATATTTAGCAGAAATGCATGAATTGTGGAGGATATAAGCATTCAGATGTATTCATAACTCCAGGCGTTAAAAGTAGGTACGTATTGTTTTCCAGCAGTTGAAATATCATATGCCAATAGGCCTAAGCAGAGAGCATTCGACTCAGGCACTTGGTCGGACACTGGCAATCCGAAAAATAATTATTTTACCCCTGTCAGGCTGATCAAAATGCATATCATGTAAATATCTATGTTTTAATATGTCTTAGGCTCTTATACATCGCATGGTTTGATGATTTTAGGCCTGGTTTGGGCTGTCGGACACTGGCATTCTCAAAAATAATTATTTTAGGCCTTATCAGTTGGTCCAGTCTTAGGCCCCCTTACATCGCATAGGCCTTGACACGTTTGCATTTCAAATATTTTGAGACCGTGTTTTACAGCTTGAAATGATTCAAAGATTAAATGCTTTGTGAAATTGTCACTATAGTGTCACTTTTTCCATACCTACCATCAAAATATTAAATCTGATATGTAGCCTATAAAGACAAATGCCCTTAGGCCTAAGTCAATGTCTAACCTATAGGCTTGGCATCCCAACACCTCTGTAACTTTAGGTTTTAAAGTATTATTGTATTATTTTTCTAATGTTTAAAATCTTTGATATTTTAGTATTTCTTACTCTGATACAAATTATTGATTACCAGACACTTCGTACCCTTGTAACTACGTCCCTGGACACTTTGTACCCCTGTCACTATGTCCCTGGACACTTCATACCCCTATCACTATGTCCCTGGTCACTTCGTACCCCTGTCACTATGTCCCTGGTCACTTCGTACCCCTGGCACTATGTCCCTGGTCACTTCGTACCCCTGGCACTATGTCCCTGGTCACTTCATACCCCTGGCACTATGTCCCTGGTCACTTCGTACCCCTGTCACTATGTCCCTGGTCACTTCGTACCCCTGGCACTATGTCACTGGTCACTTCGTACCCCTGGCACTATGTCCCTGGTCACTTCATACCCCTGTCACTATGTCCCTGGTTACTTTGTACCCTAGCCTTTCGTACCTAGAGTAGTGGAGGGTATTATCGGCAGGTGTCTATTATCGGCACCCCTGGCACATATTGTGATGGTACAAATGAAACTAGGACTTAAATGAATTGTTCTCAGAATTTTCATTTAAGTCCTAGTTTTTGTTTTATGAAATCTAGAAAATATTGTTGAAAAAAATAAAAAGTTTCCCCTTTTTTGACATAAAATCAAGAGTAAGACCTAAATAAAGAATCTCAGACACGCTTCCCTCCATACAAACGTTACAAACAAGCATTCAAAATTTCATAATAATATCTTAAGTGATAACTGAGATATCCATATTCAAAAAGTATAAGTGGAAAAATCAGCTTTTACCTTTATTTTCTCTAATTGTAAAGTAATTGAAAAGCACTTTATATGAATAGGTAGAGAAAAATCTGTTATATATCATAATGTTTAATGCATAATTGTACCTATTATAGAGAGAGTGCAATCTGAATTACCGAAAATGGCACCCTGAGAGGTGTTGTCTATCCTTAAATCAGGACTTAAAGGGAGCCAAAACCAATAAATTGACAAAATTTTCAAAACTCAGATAAGTATAGAAATAATTATGTTAGATGGGTCCAGTTAATGTCAGTGGTAAAGTATTAGCTGTGAAAACTAGCTCAAACTGAAGTAGAATGCCACAAGAGATGGTAAAATTTGCATTTCTTTGTAAACAAACCCTATTTTTGCTGATCCACATTATTTGATTTGAGCAAGAAAAATGTGTTTTTAATTATTTTTTTGCCATATTTCATGGTTTACATTTTACCATGGGCCAGAAATAGGCTCAAACTTCATCACACTTCATTCGTTTCTCAGATACACCTCGGCGGATTTGAGCAAGGAAAACATGTTTTCAATGATTTTTTTACCATATTTCATGGTTCAGAATTTAACATGGGCCAGAAAAAGGCTTAAGGAATAGATTTCCATGATTATTTGACTTTGGAAAATTTCATCAAATTTATTTGTTTTGGCTCCCTTTAAAACCCTAGAATCACTGATACACCTTTGCCGGTCTGAACTGCGATGTTGGCCGTCACTTTACACGCCTCAAATTCCCGCAAATCAATGCCATTCCATCACTTAGGCCCTCACCAGGGGTTACTACACCGATCTGACTAGGGTACTAAGTGACCAGGTACATAATGACTAGGGTATGAAGTGACCAGGTACATAATGACTAGGGTACTAAGTGACCAGGTACATAATGACTAGGGTACGAAGTGACCAGGTACATATTGACTAGGGTACAAAGCGACCAGGTACATAATGACTAGGGTACGAAGTGACCAGGTACATAATGGCTAGGGTACGAAGTGACCAGATTTAGGGTACGAAGTGACCAGGTACATAACGACCAGGGTATGAAATGTCTGGTTACCAAATTATTCACTTTATTTTCTCTAAAACTGCCGCCTCCTGGTATCAAAGCTTGATTTGATGCACAAACTTTAATACTATAGATCTAATACTATAGGCCTAATACTGCCGACTCTATAGGGTAGTCGGGAGTCTATGTCTGCGCATGCGCAGTCCTTTGGCGCCACTAGCTGTCGGAGGTCAAGCGCACCTCCCAGCCAATGAGGAGTGTCCCATTGTACCACGTGACACAATATGGCCGCACCCAGTGCGAAACTCCCGTGTGCCCTATAGTATATAACATTCAGACTTTAGATACAGTACAATTAGTCTTGTTGAGGATATGTTTTTATTGTTTACATTATTTCCTTCTTATCTTTCTTAATCAGTATTTGAAAAACGATCTTATGAAAGCCCCTTCAGATGTTTGATTTCGAACCCTGTTCCAACATATCAATTTACTTGTGTATTTCATGCAACAATGTGCTCAATTCAACTCTCTACTCACTTAGAATATGCTCTGTAGGTTCCATAATATCTAGACTAGTGTCCACACATCAAAGGAGAATCTAAACATTAGGTGCAGTGCAAAAACTGTTCTTCTTGCTGGTTGACTGTTGCAGTTAGATTCAAATTTTCCATTGAAAACGTCACTTCCTGTGACGTCATACATAGTCAGCATTGGCTATGATTTGGTGACTATGCTAAATATCTCTATAGTCACTTTAACTATACCTCATGACCATTGCAACATAGCCACTAGATGACTAAGGGTAGATGGCCTAAGGATTATCAGTGTAGGTGGCATGGTCCGGAATCTCATTTAATGCCTATGTTGACTTTGAAATAATCAGATTCTGGAGCACAGCAGTTTTTTTTTTCTTGGCACAAAGGCGTATATACCTTCAGAAAGCTAGGGTCACTTCTTAATATGAATATTGAGTATGACCAACCTACCACCAGCAGGATATGCAGTAAATATAAAGTATAAACTCATGGTTCAACAGGGAATTTCTATGTTATACATGTGTTTATTTTAATTGTGCTCTGACACATATCATTGAATTCTCCCTACCACAGATACTGTTATATCTGCATGTTGCAGTTAAGGTTCTCCAACCAATGTTATAGCTACATGTTGAAGTCTGGGTTCTCAAATCAATGGTATATCTATATTAGTTCATATGAGTAGGTTCTAAGAGGAATGATCCAATAACACGTCCTCCTAGTTCAGATCTTTATTTCCTACTGTGTAGTATATACATGACTACTAATCCTTTCATTATGTGTGCGCAGGGCCTTGGCGCCTGCCACCTTAAACATATAGTGACATGTGCTAGACCTATTATAGAGTTGTTTGAGACCTATATATTTAAAGGTAAATATGGGTATTCGACATGGTTTCTTGATAACCATAATAAAATTATGAAATTCACACAGCTGTTAGATGAATGCATAGGGACTGTAATAAAACTTTAAAAACCATATGTCACCATATCCCTTTAAGAGATATTAGCATTTGAAAAAATGACAGTTTATCATTGGCTTCAATGGGAAAAATCAATTTTTTCCCCATCAAAAAATAAATAACAATAATTTTGACATCAAAAGCTCCAATTTTTTAGACAGGAACAGGATACAAATTTTAAGATTAAAAAAACATGAGGTCACCGTCAAAAATCAAAACTTATTCATGAAAATACCAAAAATTGACCCCCAGAACCCACAAAAATAGCCTTTACTTGTTCAAGAAATTAACAACAATATATCTTTTGGGCAAATTACTATAAATATTTTGAGTTTATGATAATTAGATCACATTTTGGTAACATTTAAAGAGTTTGAGAAATGTAAAAATATTAACACCAGGTGGCGCTGCAGTGAATTCCCATATTTACCTTTAAGTAGTATTGATATTATAATAAAAGATTAGAATGAATATAATATGTAATATGGTGATATAACAATACCATATTTCCTTTGTTTTACCTGCAGACTAGCCTAAATCAAGGTGCATACTGGGAAATGTGTGGACAGACCACAAGGCTTAACTATGGATATTTGCCCTACTCATAGCATAATTTTCAAATTAATATTATAAAAAATTATCAATGACTTGTGTTCATCTTGTATCTGCATGAGCTTACATTTTTATTGGGTTTGAAAATTCATGAATTACAGTTAGATATATAGCAAATATTTAGAGATTTTCTATAGAGATTTTCCTGCAACTTTGTGAAGGCACGAAAGCCCAAAACCCCAAACCAGAAAGCACGAAATGATTGTAAACCAGATGTGACATCAGAACGATCACGTGATCTCAAGTGGCCAATCAGGGCCGAGAAAGATGGCACGGCAGCCCAAAATGGCCTGAGGAGCGACCCAGGACCGGAAGACCGGACAAGTACGGAAGCCCGAAATAGTAAGCTGCCGTCCCGTGACTGTGGGTACGAAGGCGCGACTGGCTCGGCCCCACGCTACCACCCACTAGGCGAGCATTGGCCCGACACCCCATGGAAGATCGGAGTGGACATCCGACCCCCACATGAATGAGAGGAACCATCCTATTACCATTGACCCATCCCCACCATTTCCATTATCCTCCGCGTTCTCACTTCAATTCCCCAGTCCACCGTGCCCAATGTCCGGAACACCTCAGGCCCGACCGACCGGCACACACCTCCCCCCTCGACGAATACTGATTTCCCAACCCGCTCATTCCCCCTCGTGCGTGAGGCATGACTCTTGATCTTACACCTCAGTTTCTTGCTCGGACTCTTCGTCCGGCTTGAAACCAAAATAACCCCCACGTCCCTCCATCGTAGAAATCGGAAACCCCGAACTACCGAGGGACATCACACTAGATTAACCTGCAGGTGCCTAAAATACTTTAAATCAGCTATCCATGGTAGGGAGAATTGAGTATCTACATGAGAATAAGTAGCACCTCAACTCAGTGTTTATTTTGTTTGGGATTGATACTTTTAGAAGCAGAAATTGAAACCAGTCATATATAAAGCATATATGCAGCATAAAAAGTTTGCTCTCTGAGAGTTTCATTGTTATGACTGACAGGAACAGCCTGAGGCATCCCCCTCCCAATTTTTGCCAAATGTAGATTTAAAATTCAAGCCACCATGCGGGCACCTTAGATCTTTATACTAGGGCAACACCCATTTTTTTAAAATCTCTGGATCCAACACTATATAAACAGAAAGTGGCATAAGAGGAGGTGCAGATTTTCATGACGGTTGTATGAGGTGAAGGGCCATATTCCACCTTGCAGCATTTCCCTTCCACGGCCTTGTAACATGTCCAACTTATAGTATTTCAAGTCCTGCTCTATTTGAAATATCCCAAGAAGGAATACAGAAAACTGTTTGCATTGGCCTTTGTGTTGGCTCAACTCAAATGCTAACATAAGAAATAGTATATGGATTTTGTATTGGTTACTCATGTAAACAGATACCGACATCTTTGTATCTGAAAAGCAAACTCCTTGCACTGGATAATTAAAACAATGTAAATATTAGAAAACGCAAGGTTGAACATGGGCTTAAGTAATTCATGTTTACTTTAATGGACTGCTTTTTCCAAATATGATACGGTATGATTATGAACACCAATGATTTTCTTTACCTGGTAGTACAGGAATCATAGTTACAGGAATTGGCTGTCAGAACGATCTTACTAGTAATACAGTTATTTTTAACAATGGTTTATGTCTAACATACTACTGCATACTGATGAATAAGCAGGCAGTGATCATAATTCACTGGGTCATAATTATTCGACAATTAAGTAAAGGGATAGTGTTATATTTCTTAAAGGTATACACAACTGTTCAGGGTGCCACCTGGATGATAAATTATAAACTAATAAAGAATATGATTCTTTCTGCTCCTTTAGATTTCTTAGAAGTTTCTTGGGATTAAGAACATACGTTTCATAATATTTTCCCCTAATTTAATTAATCCTGAATCAGAAAATCAAGTATTATATAACCAAAATTAACCTCCTAGAATTTCTTCTGATAATTTTCTTCAGAAATGGTCAACATTTATTTTTAGTGTTCAGAATCTCCTTCCATACCATTTGAAAAAACATGGCAAGTTCCAATAAGAAAACATTGGTAGTTTTTCATCTGTGTCATTTTTCCAGATTTTTCAGATTGAAATCAATTGTTAAGCCTAAATATTTTAAAGGTCAATATCTTTTATTACAAACAGTGAATAGAGATTTTTCTTTTTGATTTGTACTCCTTTAGTCATGAGAAAAGACTGGTAACAATATCTAAGATGTACTATTGGTCATTATAAATCATGTTAAACAGCTGTGTGTACCTTTAAGACTGATTTCATCAAATACATTTAACAGAAATTTAAAATTGAAAGTATTGCATCAAAAGTCATGGAAGGTGATTTGTCTTTGTAGAAGAACTTGAAGTACAATTACATTCGTTTCATTATTTTGCAATATTTTTTAAGAGAACAATGGTCAAAATTGACTGATTCATAATTACCACTTCCATTATAATAATTTTACAGGTGCAATATATTGATTCCTAACTTGTATAAGTGTGGCATCCCACTTGCATTAGAGGTAATAATTTTAGTCTACATGATTAGACATAAAGCGTGAGACATGTGTTGAGGAGGGTCCACTGTGCTTTGAGTATGACTAATGGCTCTCTATCCACTTTTAACATGGGTTTGTACATCAAATATGTACACGTTTTGAAATAGTTCTAGACTGCCCCCTCCTGTAGTTTAATTTTCTCTATTTATTTTGTTAACTTTGATTCAACTGGTCAAGGCTTGGAATAATTCTGGTCTTCATTGTTGCACCAGCAAGTTCACAAAATATTCTGTATCTATATAATCATTTTTATAATATTATATGTATAATCAGTTACCTTAAGAACATGTTTTTTTCAATTTGCCCTTTGTTTAGATATTCAATCATGTCTTAATTCTAAATACAATTTTCAAACTCTTAATCTAATCTTATTGTATGTGTACCTGCAGAACCAAAACAATAAAATTTATACTTTTAGTTAATCTGCTGTTAATCTGCTATTTTTCTACATTTCTAGGTTTTTCATCATTCATAAAATATAGAAGGTGATTATTGATTATTCGTTCTTGCATCTAACCTTGCAATATTACAATTTTGTTTGTGTTTTTAAGCAAATTCTCAAATCTCTGGTATGCATTCCTTCAAGTGTATACAAAATGTCCTATTTGAGAATGTATACTTTGTTGAAGTAATCATAAAAGGGCATTAACATGGATTTAAACATTTTAACTTCACATTTTTCATTAATATGTCTTCTTATTTTACTGAACAGTAATAATTTGTTAATAATTAAGAAACTGCACTGACTAATTTTGAAAGTTGATTTTTGCAATTTAAAGTTTTAATGTAAATTAACGCTCAGATACTTATAGATTTGAACACTTTGTATTGATTTTTCATTGATATTCATAGTGGTATTTGATGCCTTTTTCACTTTATTTCTTCTTCGAAAAACCATTAATTTAGAATTTTTAGTATCTATTGTCAGTGCATTTTCTGAACACAATTATTAGAACTTTTAAAAATCTAATTGCAGTTGCCTTCTTACATAGATAGTACATTCCCCATAATGCAGTTCACTTAAGTGTGAAGGAAAAGTGGTAAGTGCCAACTCGTAAAAAGCCTCTTGCAGCATAGAATCCTTTACTGAGAAGATTTTGCACTTAATTGAACAAGTCTAAACCTAAAAGGTAAATGGCTATTGTTACATATGAATTACAATAAATCACTTATGTTCTAAAAAACAAGAACCTCCAATATGTATTCCCAATAGACTCCAACAAACAGGACTTGTAAGTTATGCCAAAAAAACTGTCAATTAAATAGAGTTTGATTTTTTAGTTAATTGCCAGTTATAGCAATGACTGTCAACAAATTACAATGTCCACTATAATTCATCTTCCTCTTGTATTTCTTGTACCTCATTAGCTTGTTTTTTTGGCAGAGAATGGAACAAATTTTCCCAGAAATGTTCAGATTCCTTTTCAATATAAGTCCGTTTCTCAAAGTAGGCTCTAGTAGAGTCATCAAGCCTCTCCATGTCTAGATCGGTGTCCTTGATGGTGATGAGGCGTGTTGTGCCTTCCCTCACATCCTTGTTCAAAGCCTCCTTAAACTCATACAAACAGAATCGGCTATCCTTGTAAAAGTTTGAGAAGTACACCAATGTCCTCCTACTGTTGTTGATGCATTCCGATATGTTATCAATTATGGTGTTGCCCCCAAGGAAATGGATTTTATGCAAACATACTTTGAAGTTATGGTTTTCAAGTTCAGGTATGAAATCATCAAGTATGTATTCCTCATCCTCATTGGCATATGATACAAAAACATCAAATTCTAAATGTGCATTTATATCATCCAGATGTGCCATTCTTTCTTGTAGTTGTTTATTGACATACCATTTCCTCAGTTTCATCATTAGAAAGAGAACAACTAAAAAGAATATGATCAATGTCACAGACACTGCCCCAATTCTAATTACATTTTGTTTCACGCTGTCTGGATTTGGGCAGAATAGCATGTCTTCTGAATAGATCATGTTATTGTTAAACATATGGGATGGAGATTGGCATGTTATATCAATTACATCTTTAATTGCATTTTTATGAGTTATCATCCACTCTCTTGTATCTAAAGCTGTGCAATCACAAACCCATGGATTTTTACCAAGTCTCAGGTCAATAATGTTCTTAAGGTCAACAGTTGTAATGTTTTCAGGCAATCTTTGCAATCTGTTTTCATCTAGGCTTAATGTGGAAACATTTTGGAAGGCCAAAAGAGCATTTATTGTTAACTGAGAGATAGAATTGTGGCTTAAATTGGCACTATGTACTTTTGAAAGGTAAGAAGTATGAGTAACTTTGGTTAAATTCATGTCATGAAAATCAAGGTTGAACCAAAAATTCTGATTTGGTAACTCAGGAATTACATTTGGGAGTAAGGTACCTTCGTAATGGTCACAGTTAACAAAAATACTTTGATAAAATGGGGAATTGACACAGTGGCAACCTGCAGGACAGTTTGCAGTTGTGTTGCATATAAACTTATCCAATGCAACCTTTACAGGATCCTTGTAATATAGACTTAGTGGTTTTTTGCACCGCAGTGGGTAGTAGGAAAATTTCACATGTTGGAGGATTCTGTAGAGATCATAATCTACACAGTCACAGGTCAGTGGATTGGACCACACCCCATGAATCAGGGTGTTGAAACAGTTAGCTATGTCCCTAAAAGTACTAATGTTTATGTTCCAACCATATAAAATGTCCATGAAATGTTCGATTTTGTTATCTTGAAGAGATAGAATTCCTCCATTGGTATTGATGAACTGAGATGGTTGTCTGCTGGCCTGGCTGGTTAGATGATATGAATCCTTGAAACTGCTGCATGATGCAGCTGGCCATGGTGTTCCTGCATAATTGGTAAATCTCGAAATATCATTTTCATTGAAGTTCAGTGTTTGTAACTCCTTACTATTCTTTGCTAAAGAAAGTGGCCATGAATCAAGACTTTTGATTTTATTGTAACTCAAGTCAAGAGAGATTAGTTGAGTCAAGTTTGACAGGTCACATGGCACTGACAATATCTCATTTTGTGAAAGATATACATGTTTGAGCTGAGTCAGTGTTGATATATCACATGGAAATATGTACAAGGCATTCTGCCGCAGATTCAGAGAAGTAAGTTGAGTTAGATATGAGAGGCCTTGTGGTATTGACTCCATTTCATTCCATGAAAGATCCAAAAATTTAAGCTTAGTTAGATTTGAAAGATCACATGATACTCTCTTTATATTGTTAGATGAAAGGTCCACAGAGTTGAGATGTAAAAGATTTGATAGTGCACATGGAAATGTAGATAGACCACTTCTTCCAAGCTTAACAGTCTTGAGCTGAGTCAGAGTTGATAGATCATGTGGTATCACATTTAACATATTTCCAGATAGGGCTAGAAAGGTGAGTTGTGTTAGAGTAAAAATCTCATGTGGGAACCTATGCAAATTATTATCACGTACATCAAGTGAAGTAAGATTAACTAGGCGAGACAGGCTATATGGCACTGATTCTATTCTGTTTTGGGAAAGATCCAAATAGTGGAGTTGAGTTAAGTTTGACAGATTGCATGGAAAGGACCTAATTTGATTTCTTCTCATATTCAGATAGACAATCTCAGAAAGGGAATTCAGGAAACAAGGAACCGACTTCATTTTATTGTAAGATAGATCTAGAGAGGTTATTTGAACAGGGATCGATAAATCAAATATCAACGAGACCATAGAGTTGAGTTGAGTCAAGTTTGACAGATTACATTCTGCTGATTCTATTTTGTTGTCTGAAAGATCTAGAGAAATAAGTGTTGACGGGGTAAACAGGTGACATGGCAAAGTGTTCATAATATTATGAGAAAGATCTAGAGTTTGTATTTGAGTCAAGGGTGACAGGTCATATGGGAAAGTGCACAGACCATTATCATCACATACATCCTTGATGTTATTATTTGAAAGATCTAGAGTAGTCAGATGAGTTAAGTTTAACTGACCACATGCCATGGATTTTAGATCATTATGTGAGAGATCCAGAGAGGTTAGTCTAGGAAGGGTTGCCAGTTCACATGGAAATGATGTTACATTGTTATGAGATAGATCTAAGGAGGTGAGTTTGGCGAAGGCGGAGAGGTCGCATGGAACTGACATTATGTTATTACTAGAAAGGTCCAATGAGGTAAGATTGGCCAAGGCTGAGAGGTTACAAGGAAATGACTGGATCAAGTTGCTTGAAAGGTCTAGAGAGCTAAGATTGACAAGTTTTGACAAATCACATGACACTGACTCTATGTCATTACTTGATAGATCCAAAGAGATGAGCCGGGTTAGGATTTCCAATGCAGGTGGTATTGTTAAAAGATCTGCCATAAAAATCTGAAGACTAGTAATGTTTGGATAGGAATTAAAAAGACCGGTCAGGTTGTCTTGTGCACTGCCTCTGCAGGATGATACACGAAGTGTTCTAATGTCAGTGAATGAGCATATACAAGTCCTGGGGCAGCTAGTCACTCTCCCTACCTTGGTTTTTGGCATCTTTGTTTGTGTTGACTTAAAGGAGGCCAGTGTAGGTGAGGCATCTTTAGCCTTTGGAGCTTGACAAAGGACAAACATGAACAAAAGAGCAATGTATGCAGGTACACTACTTTGCAGCATCATTTTGTGAATTTTTTTTTACATCAGAGTTGATGTTGTCCAAGACTGGTTAAGTGACTTCAACTGAAATATCAGAAACAATAGGAATATTATGCATTTTGTTAAAACCAGGTAAAATAATCTTACGAGTAAATCTGGGTGTCTGATGTGATTTTGAAACCTGTTTTCTTCATTGAGTCAATTGTTGTATAAGGAATGCATAGACTGAAGAAATAGAATGAGACACTTTACCTATTTTAGAATTATCGCTACTGCAAAAATAAAACCTTAACTACATCATTCAGTGGGGAAAATTATGTATTTCACATATCTACAATAGATTCAGCTCCCTTTGCCTTCTTACCTCACAATTATCTAGTATAGGCCTTGATGCAAAGAAAAATAGGACCATTATTTCAGAATGTGTAACACTAATTATAATGTACAATCAAAATCACTGTATGTAAAAACCACAACTCTTTTTCAGCATTGATTTAACATTTTAAAATAATATAGTGATTGTACCTCAGAATCCCAGGCAGGCATTCTGTCTATTTAAGAGTGATGTTCACATAACTTAGAGTTAGGATTGGAAGGCTAACAAAGGTTTTTGGCCAAATATCTATTGAAATTATAGATCACACAAAACTACGTTTTAAAATCTGCAAAGAATGTACTTAACATTTGCTAACAATATGCATTTATAGATAAGTACTGAATGTGTAATTATTATATGTATAAAGTAATACAGTGCGTGGCTTATCTTGTTCTTTACACTTTAGAAAACAAGTGAAAGATCTAAAATTGAAGTAAACACTATTCAGGTTGGGACATTTACCGAGTCAGTCTATTGGCAATGTCCGCTGAACTAAGTGTCTACTGAATCAGGATTAGTCTGAATCTATGATGTCAATACATAGATGATGCCTACAGGGCCTTCCATTAAGTAACTGTGCATTTTGTTCTGTAAAAAAAATCATCAGGTCTGCTTTCAACTGACCGGGACATGCAGGGAACAGCAGTGGACTTTTTAGTTAGGACAGTACATACTAGGTGGCACAGTTAATGGTGTGTTAAAGTAACACCCTAATTCATAATTGTGTAAAAGATTCATATACTACACATTTGTCTAACCCTTCATCTAACCCTTTAAAAATACCATTGACTTTTTAAAATTCATTACACTTCCCTCTTCCTTTTATTACTTTTTGGCGTTTTATCTGCCCAGAAGCATATTCTTATTCTTAAGAAATTGAAATACCAGAATAACAAATAAGAAAATATACCAATATACTAAAACCAATTCCCTGTGGTCAAACCAAGCTTCCCCATCAAAAAATCCCACCCCTACTTATGCAAGCCCTGCCCCTCACACACCACTTCCCCACAGCCTTCCACCCTTACCAGTATGAACCAAATGATATCTAGCTGGAAGTTTGCTGAGAGGTTGTAGTGGAGTAGAATGGGTTGTAGCTTAGGATGGGTTGGGGAATGGTTTAAAATGAGTATGTGGTTGGTGAGACAAGGAATTATGCTTTGGTATTTTTGTTTTATCGGTGATAATAGAATTCTGGGGAATTACTATAAATTGAAAAGATATTTATTGGTAATGTTGGAAATTATAAGGGGATTGTTAGAAGGGGGAAACGTTACGAGGTGGTAAGTTAGACTCATAAGTAACATAGGGAAAAAAGACCTTAAGAAGATATTTTTATTATAAGGATATTAAAAACACAATTGTAGCACTGTACACCCACCCAACTAGATTAAAACCTTGCAATAGATTTATAGAGAGACACATTTTGTCCAGAATCTCTTACACTGGCCCTGTCATTGATTATGTACTTAATGGAGGATCCCTTGCCCTCATTGATGAGTTACAGGGGGCTTAAGCCCATACCCCATTGTCCCCAAGTTATATGTTTAATGTATACATACCCCTGACAAGAAGTTCTCCATCCATATGGAGTCTGATACTGAAAGGATCGGTATTTAAGGATGTGAGAAGGGGAATTTTATGACAGAACCTTCTGCTCCCAGTTTATGGAAAATACTATCATCAGCTCTTTTGCACATGGTATCAGGTTGGTCTTGGTGCAGTATGTTATAATACTTTTATATATCGCTCATATAGATATTTACATATATATATATAGATAAGCCCCTGCTCTGTATACATATTTGAATAGTCAGTAAGATGATAAGGTCATCAAGTATACCACATGCCCAACACATCTATATTTGTCTCCGTCACTCTCTAGGTGGATGCAGGTTTCAGGAAAGGTTTTGTATGTAGGGTTTGTTTTTAACAAATGGCCATGTCACTTGTACTTTATTTTAATTTTTTATATTGATTTTGACAATCGGTATACATATATGTGATACATATATATAATCATGAATAATGGCACAGACTTTTCTATTTGTACCTACAGTGAACATCAATACTGAAAGGTGGTGTAACATATCCAGGCTCCATCCTACAGTTGAAGCCCTAGAGGTACTCAGCCTCAGACTATGTTCTATCCTACAGGGGGCCTTCCCTATCCTACAGGAGGCTGCCCTATCCTACAGGGGCCTGCTCTATCCTACAGACAGTCTGATCTATCTTACAGAGGACTGCTCTATCTTCCATGGACCTGCTCTATCCTACAGGGGCATGCTCTATCCCACAGGGGACCTACTCAATCCTAGAACGACCTGCTCTATCCTACAAGGGACTGTTCTATCCTACAGGGACCTGCCCTATCCTACAGGTGCCTGCTCTATCCTAAAGGGGGCCTGCTCTATCCTACAGGGGACTGTTCTATCCTACAAGAGCCTGCCCTATCCTACAGGAGACTCCTCTATCCTACAGGGGGACTGCTCTATCCTACAGGGACCTGTTCTTTCCAACAGAGGACTGCTTTATCTTACAGGGCCCTGCTCTATCCTAGAGAAACCTACTCTATACTACAGGGGGACTACTCTATCCTACAAACATTCTGCTCTATCCTACAGGGAACTGCACTATCCTATGGGGCACTGCACTATACTTCTCTATCCTACAGGGGACTGCTGTATCCTATAGACAGCCTTCTCTATCCTACAAGGGAATGCTCTATCCTACAGGACACTGCTCTATCCTACAGGGGCCTGCTCTATCCTACAGGGGCCTGCTCCATTCTACCGGGGGCTGCTCTATCCTACAGAGGTCTGCTCTATCCTACAGGGACATGCTCTATCCTACAGGGGTCTGCTCTATTCTACCGGGGGCTGCTCTATCCTACAGAGGACTGCTCTATTCTACGGGGACATGTTCTATCCTACAGGGGACCTCTCAATCCTACAGGGGGCCTGCTCTATGCTACAGAGGATTGATGTATACTACCAGGGGCCTGTTCTATCCCTGTTGTTGCCTACATACCTAATGGAAGACCCCTTGCCATCAGTTACAGGAGCTTTAGACCCACACCCCATTGTCCCACCGTTATATTATGTTCAATGTATACATACCTGTCAGGAGAAGTTCTGAAACTGAATGGATGAGGCATAGTTTTGCCTGTATTTGAAGTCTGAAACTGAAAGAATGAGGCATAGTAAAAGGATGTGAGAAGGGGAATTTTATGACAGAACCTCCAATAGTAGTTTATCAGTTTAACTCTTTGATAAATAGAATCAGACTGGTTGAGATAAATATTCAATTTGCATTCGCCTCCTTAGATTTAGCAGGATGTTATCACACTTTTATATACCACTCTGAACTTCATTTTGGATGAAAATTGAAAACAATAACAAAATAGAAATAATTTATAATGTGATTCTTCAGAAATACTACTATTCATATGTATCTTAACATTAAACCTTTTAACAAATATGTATAGTTATGGTGACAGTGTACTTAATCCTTATACTCTCATCATAGGCCCTATTAGACTATATGACTTTGAGCTCAGATATTGACCAGACATGGTGATACTGAAAAACATTCATGCATGCATGATTAACACAGTTTTCAGAAATTTGCAAAATATATTTATAAATTTTGATAACTACAAAAGTTTGTCATTAGTATGTGCATCACATTGCAGTTCATGTCGTGTAGTGTAATGCCACCTTATATTCATGTTTGTGTGAAGAGGGTCCTCCTTATATTTACATAGGCGGGAAGGTGATAAAAGTCATGAATTATACCATGTGCTGGACACATCTATTGTTGATTCTGTCACTCTTCAAGGGGATGCAGGGTTTCGAAAGGTATCATTATGTAGATATGTAGGGGTTTTTTTTTAAATGGCGATGTTGCCTGCTATTGTGTTTAAAATCTGTATTAGTGTGCCCCATCCTACAGGAAGCCTATTCTTAAATCAATCAATTTCCAGGAGCCTTACTGTGAACCATGATAATTGATTCAAAGATGTCATTATAAAGGTCTATTTTCATATAACTGCTAAACATTTATACAGAACACATATCCCATTCAAAGGTTTCATATATGACAGGTTTATGATGGGCATACTTATAATATCTGTATGACAAATTGGTTTCAGTATTTACAAGATATACAAGAAAGGACCTTGTTCTTCAATTGATACTGGTTGTAGTTTCTGTACATATATTTACATACATATATCTATCTCAATAAACTATAGATGGTGGCCATGGTAAGCAGCCAACATCCTGAGATATATGTTGGCTGAGTATACCAAAGAATCCCTAGCTTTCAATGCAAGCAATTTTTTCAATGTAATTAGGTACATAAACAATAGGGCCCACGCAAGTAGAACGGTGTCAATGCATGCCTAGTGGCCTGTTTCACAGATTTATAAACTAAACTATTAAAAGTTACTATATTAAAAAAATGAAGTAAGGAAAAAGATTATTCTCTGATCTCTTTAATAATGTAAGTTACATGACTATAACTTTTATTGGTAGGATGATCTGCATTTCAAATTATTTTTTTGGGTAATATGACATTTGAACATTATAGACAAGACTCATGTGAATTACTACTTGCCATGTTATTATCTCATTGTGCTTGCTCCCAGTTATAATATTATTCATATAAAGTAGTGTGGGTAATAGGGTAGATTTCAGACTTTAATTTGGTATATTTTTGTATCTATATGTCAGAATTACTTCACGACAATTATCAGAGCTATTTGAAAGATTTGTATTGTTATAAAGATGAAATATTCAGGATTGTGATTCTATTGTTATTTGTAAGGTTAGATAAGAGCTGTTACCAACCATTATTGTAGCTCCTTTCCCTGTGAATTCCCACGGCCACAGTCGCTCAGTATTGTCAACTTATGGGAAGTATTACGTTTTGCTTGGTCACACAAGGTGTGATAACATTAATTTTGTTCTGCATGATAAGAGCTACCATTTGTATTTTGTTTAAGTAACAATGAACAGGTAGTTTCTTCTTACACAGGTTCCAAATTAGCCAATGTTCACATGAAAATGTGGATAGACCAAAGACCAATTTTAGTGCTGATCCATTGCCCAACTCTCTAAAAGTTGCTTAGTGGGTATATATGGAGTTTAAGGCTCGTAACGTCCGTTCAGTATTTTTTCTGCTATATTTGGACCACTCACGTTTATGACTGTATACACAGTTGTATGACTATATCTATGGAGGTGTGAGGTTGTGTATAGAGGTTGATATACATATTCAATTAGCATTTACCTCATTAGAATTCTGCTGTACACTTTAATATGTCACTCTAAACTTTATTTTAGATGAAAATCGAAAACAACAACAAAATAATTGATAAGTAGATTCTTCAGAAATATTATTGTTCATATAACCCTTATAACACTACACAACTTTGAGCTGCAATATCAGTCATATGTGATGATTCATACACATGTACAAAAGCGAAATATTTCATTTCTTTATTTACAATTTTGATTATTTTCAAACTTCTATAACAAAGATTTTTTTTATTTATATATACATTTTCTCTGTGACATTGTCATGTCACAGCTCATGCGGTGTAGTTTAATAACATCTTATATTCTCATATATATATATACTTACACATAATGTAATGGGAGCCTTCTATATATACATATCTATATAGGCAGGAATCTGATGAGGTCACCAAGTACATAACGTGCCGCACACATCTAATCTGTCACTCTCTGGCCGGATGCGGGGTTTCGGAAAGGTTTCATTTGTAGGGCATGTTTTTAGGAAAGGGCCCCTTTGTCTGCTATTAAATCTTAAAACTTTCAGTTGCCTGCTCTATAATACAGGAGGTCTTCTCTAACTAATAGTAATTGTTGATAAAATTGGACACTTTCTTATTACCCTGAATCAGCATGAATGTCAAGTATTGTTAACTTACTTCAAAGATATGTATTCTCAGTGGTTTTAGTTATAATTCATCTATAATCAAGCTGATATTAAGTATAAGTCATATTTCCATTCTTTCTTATCCAAAGATTTTAACTCTATGGTGAAGACAGCAATAGTGTGACAATGCCAACATAAACCAGTAGTCATTAATTGTAATGTGAAAGAGTTTACTTTATTTTTTCTAGAACCTTCATATAGAAATATATACTCTCCCATTTGTACAGAAATTCACATATTAAGACAATAGAATAGCCTTTGATCCTTTCCCATAAATGTGACTCATCCTATGAAGTCAAGGAAAAGGGGCAGCCTATCAATATATTATGAGGATTAACAGGGGTACATCAGCAATATCAATTCACAGGTCAATCATATTAACAAATGGGTCATTTTGCAATGTTTCATATCTAGAATGTATTTTTCTGCACTTCATACAGATAGGCAATTAACCTGATGCCCTTGTCAGTATAACTGTGATTTTACTATAAGTATGGTCAATCCATGTAAAGGGTTGTATATTCCCTGCACACCATATGAACTAATTTAACTACAATAAAATACATCATGGCATCTTTCACTGCATGAAATACACTTTAGTCATCTTTTTGTTTATAAATGGGGCCAATAAGGTACATTGAAGCTCATGGCCAGATTTTGTAAAGGTGACCTTTCCAAAATGTTAAACGTCACCTGAAAGACTCTTGTTAAGATGTTGTACAGATCTTTCAAAGGTGACCTTTCCATTACCTATAATATACCTTAATAACCCTTTTTACAAAGTTTGGATTCATTTAAGGTCAAATTACGTGCAGTGTTTAGTTGTGAGACACATTGATATTCTGATAAGTGTATGAGTATGACATAGGATGGTAAGTATCACCTAGTAAACAGGACCTTAAGGATTGAAGCAATGAACAATAGTCTAGTGTATAGAGGGAACGATCCCTTGTAACTGTTAGATTGCTTATACTTTTAAATCGCAATAATTGACTTATAGACAAAAGAACAACAGAAACCTTAAATATCTCCATAGACTCCGATTGCACATGATATGCAGAAAATTAGACTGTCAATTTAGTTGAGTGAAAGGCAATCTATCTTTGGGTTATTTGTCAACTGCTATCAAAATATGACGAAGTCAAGCCTTTTATCTATCTTTCTTGTAATTCAAAATCATCATTAGCCTGTTTTTTTGGCAGTGAACGGAATAAATTTTCCCAGAAATGCACAGACTCTTTTTCAATGAAAGTCCGTTTCTCAAAGTAGGCTCCAGTAGAGTCATCAAGCCCCTCCATGTCAAGATCAGTGTCCTTGATGGTGATTAGGCGAGTTGTGCCTTCCCTCACATCCTTGTTCAAAGCCTCCTTAAACTCATACATACAGAACCGGCTGGCCTTGTAAAAGTTTGAGAAGTATACCAATGTCCTCCTACTGTTGTTTATGCATTCCGATATATTGTCAATTATGGTATTGCCTCCAAGGAAGTGTATCCTATGTAAGCATACATTATAGTTATGGTTTTCAAGTTCAGGTATGAAATCATTAAGCATATAATCCTCATCTTCAGAAGCATATGATACAAAAACATCAAATTCCATGTCTTCATCTATCTCATCTTGTATAGCCATTTGTTCCCTGAGCCTTTTAACAATGAACCACTTCCTTATTTTCAGAACAATAAAAGCAGCAGTACAGATGACTATGAATAATACACTCAGTAATGAACCTATAATCACAAAATTATTACCGTGGTCTGGGCAGAAAATAGAACGGTCAGTGTATATCATGTTCTTGTGCTTCATGTGTGGTGGAGAATGGCAAGTTACCTGGTATCTGTCTCTTATTGCTTCAACATGATCAGTCATCCAATTTTTTGTACTTATGGTGGTGCAATCACAAACCCAAGGATTATTACTTAGTTTGAGGTCTACAGTGTCCTTAAATTTAACTGCCGTGATGTTTTGTGGTAGTCTTTGTAATTTGTTCCCATCGAGATGCAATTTGGACACATGCGCAAGGGCTAATAAAGCATTTGTAGATAATTCAGATATTGAATTATTACGGAACCGAGCTGTGATAACATTCGTGAGGTAGTGTACATACGAAATGTTGCTTAAGTTGCCATTTTGAAAGTCAATGCAATACTGATAATCCTGATTTGGCAATTCAGGAATGTTTGTTGGAAGTGTTTTGTCCTCGAAATGTTTGCAACCAACAGTCATATTTTTATAAAATGGGCTGTCGATACAGTGGCAGCCTGCTGGACAATTGATACTGATGTTGCATACAAACTGGTCCAGAGTAATATCAGTAGGATTCCTTCCATTTAGTCCATGTGGCTGGTGACACTTCAGATACTTGTAAGATGTGCTCTTATTTTGGAAATATCTATAAACTTCATAGTCAATGCAATCACAAGTCAGTGGATTCCCATAGATGTGAGGAAACAGAACATCAAGACAAGTATGCAATTCCTTCAATGTACTAACTTTTAGATTCCATCCATTAAAAATATCCATGATATGTGTGAAGTTGTTGTTACTAAGTGATATGAATGGTCTTGGAATAGTGTTGCACAGTGATGCCAGTGTTCCTGCATTGTTTGTAAATTGTGAGATATGATTCTGATTAAGTATTATTGTTTCTAAGCTGTTGGCTTTTTTCACCAAAGAAATAGGCCATGAGTCAAGAACCTGAATGAAATTGTAGCTCAAATCAAGAGAAACTAGCTCTGTCAAGCTTGACATATTACACCCTATTGATTTTATCCGATTTGATGCTAGGTCTACAAATTTGAGCTCTGGGAGGGTTAGAACATCACATGGAACTGATACCATGTAATTATGTCTAAGGTTTAAAGAGACAAGTTGAGTGAGGTTTAACTCATCACACAACACAGTCTCTATGTGATTGTGTGAGAGATCCAATGAGGTAAGATGGGTTAGGGTTGACAGTTCAGATGACACTGATCTTATTCTATTCCTCGAAAGGTCTAAAGTTGTTAGGGTGGTCATAGTGGAAAGGTTGAGAGGCACTGAATCCATGGCATTAAAAGAAAGGTCAAGAAAGGTTATATTAGTCAGGTTTGATAGATTACATGGAACCGTCTCCACAATATTAGATGAAATACCCAGGGATGTAAGTCGTATCAGATTTGAGAATTGACATGGGATTAACTGTAGCTGATTTGAGGAGATTGTCAGTGTTGTGAGCTTAGATAGCCCTGACAGGTCACATGGTACTGACTGTATTCTATTATTTGCAAGGTTGAGAGAGCTTAGCTTGATCAGGGTGGACAAATTACATGGGAATGACTGCAGAGAGTTAAATTCTAAATCAAGGTAGGTAAGTTGAGTTAGACGTGACAGGTTGCATAAAACAGATTCCATTTTATTCCATGACATATCTAGGGTGTTGAGTGTAGTCAAACCACATAGCTTGCATGGGAATCTGGGTAGGGCATTATTTGCTAGGTTCAAAAATGTCAAATGAATCAGATTTGACAGTTCACATGACACTGACTTTATAACATTATGTGAAATATCTAAATGGGATATGTTAGTCAAGGTTGACAGTTCACATGGCAGAGTAGGCAGATCATTATATCTAATATTTAGAGAGGTAAGTTTGGTCAGGTTTCTCAGGGAGCATAACATTGACTTTATGATATTTTTAGAAAGATCAAGGAAAGTAAGTTCAGTCAGGTTTGACAGTTCACATCCTACTGACCTTATTTTATTTCCTGAGAGATCTAGAACCCTGAGCTTATTCAGATTATAAAGCCTATAAGGTATTGATTTGAAACGGTTTCTGGAGAGGTCTAGAAACTGAAGATGAATCAAGGTTGATAGATCACAGGAAATTGAAGCGAAGCGATTATGTGCAAGGTTTAAAGAAGTCAGGGAAGTGAGAGATGATAGATTACGTGGGAATGTCTTCAAATCATTAAAATCTAACTCAAGAATTGTAAGCTGAGTAAGAGTTGACAGCTCACATGTCACTGACTCCATACTGTTACCTGAGAGAGAAAGAGACTTGAGGGGAGTGAATTTTGCCAGCTCACATGGAAATGTGAGAAGATTATTACTCCTGAGGTTTATGGAAGTCAGCCGACTCAGGTCTAGTAGCTCAATCGGCATTGTTTGAAAAGCATTCATCCCAAGGTTAAGAGAGATTAGTTGAGTAAGGCTTGACAGGTTGCATGGAACAAACTCTATTTCATTTCCTTCAAAGTTTAGAGATTCAAGCTTGGTCATATTTGACAGTTCACATGGCAGTGATTTGAACTTATTAAAGGAAAGGTCCATGGATGTGAGCTGAGTTAATTTTGATAGGTTGCGTGACAATTCATCCAGAGCATTGAACCTCAGGTTGAGAGAATCTAGTTGTGTAAGGACTGAGAGTCTACATGGAAATGTGTCTAGGTAGTTTCTTCCCAAATCAAGAGAGGTGAGGAAAATGAAGGCAGACAGATCATATGAAATAGTTTTTAGGTTATTATTGAAAAGATTCAAATGTGTGAGCTTGGTAAAGTTTGACAGACCACAGATCAGTGACTCTATGGCATTACTAGAAAGGTCAAGATTTGTAAGGCTAGTCAGATTAGACAGTTGACATGGAAATGAAGATAAGGCATTGTCTGTTAGATTCAAAGTGGTGAGTTGTTTCAGGGATGATAAATCACATTGTAAAGACTTTAACTTATTTCCCGAGAGGTCCACAGACCGAAGCTCCTGATGGGTGGAGAGTTCACATGGCAGCAATGTCAGCCTAGACCAAGAAACCTCAAGACTGAGGATGTTTGAATATAACTCAAACAAAGTGATGAGATCTCCTTTCGGTTCAATTCTACATCTTGTGATGTGAAGGTATTCATTGTGTAAGAACTGACATAAGCACAACTTGGGGCAGATATCAACAATTGGTCTTGTCAGTGAATCTTGAAGATTTCTGTCAGCTCTAGTGGCATAAAGTCTGTTAGAAATATTAGTACCCTTGTTGGCTTGGCAAACATACAATATGAACCAAAGCAAGCAGATCCTGGGTAGGAATGTCTGAAGTTCCATTTCTGACCTTCACAGCGTTAAGACCAGGCCAGTGATGTCTCAGGATGTAGAGGTGAGGTGCACTCTGGGAGGAAGAGATAATAAAATGGGTGATATTGCACATATCAAGACAAATAACAAAAAAACATAATAGAGTTGGGCGATGACTTCCTATAATACTCCAAAACCATCTTAAATTTTCAAGTAAATGAGTAGAGGCTTGTTTGACACAAAGTTTTCTGACTAAATTACAGAATACTAAAAATTGTCCCACTTCTTCTAGATGTTCTGTTGTTTATATAATTAACACAATTATTATGTCTGTTTTCTGGCCTTTTCATACAAGCTTGTGCAAATCCATTGGCCTAAAGCCCTTATTACACAACACATCGGGTCAAAGGACACATCAGTTCCCTGTGCCCAACGCATCTGATATGCATCATGACCATAATATTGCACTACACTTTGGGTCCCAACATGACACAATGCAAACCATATTGTACTAGACATTTTTGGGTACCGTTAGGGGTGGTGTTGGGTGGCATTTGGGCACTCAGTTCATGTCAGGATTTACAAACATGTCTGTAAAATCACACGAATCAAAACACCGGGCACCGGGACTCGACATGAACATAGACCCAATGTATGGTGTAATATAGCCTTATAGGGATGAAGTGCACTGAAGTCAAAAGTGCAATTCACTTCTTAATATATATCTATATATTGTAATACTCTTAAAGACAAGAGGACATTGTGAACTAGTGAAGCAACTACTTTTGTAGACTGCCAGATGGCGGAAGTGATGCATAGTAGGTGTTGTAAGGTATTTAACGGTTGGCACCCCCACGCAGATGTCACGGTAACTGTTATAAGGCTGAAGACAGGTGAAACAGGTAAACTCAGGTATTTAGAGAACGTTGTGCAATAGCCAACTTGTCAAGGCTATCTGAGGATGTTGTGAATGTTTCACCAACTCTAAAACATGAAAGGACATTATGGAAGACCAGGCTTCCCCAAATTAAGCCTAGTCTTGAAAAGAAATCAATGTCTGATACTTCTGGCCATAAGTTCTGAAATAATGAGACATCTTTTGTGATATCAACAAAAAGCAATGTTAGTACAGCCAATGATATTGAAATGTATAGCGGTAGCCTACCACTGATGCTATATAAAGGCAGGATCCTAGAGTAAGGTGAGCAGACTACGTCAACCATTGAGAAGAACAGATGGCAGCAATAGTAACTATACATATGTATAGAACACAGGTAGGCTTAGACAGGTGAACATAGGCGGAAGCTAAGACCATTCTTGGACATAACCGTATGGATGAGTAACACTTAGGATGGGAGTGCGGAGAGGGAGTCAACCCTCTTAGACTTAGACGGAGTTAGGGAGTGATGCTCTCGCCAAACACGGAGTGGTACAGTAGGCCTAACAAGGGATAGTTCATAATGAACTACATTTATAATGGATTGTAACTGATGTTAATAGCAGTATGGAGACATTGGCATAACATGTATGGAAATTGATGAGACTATTTATGTTTATCTTTCAGTGGATCTAAATAAACTTTACTTCTTGTCAGGGAGTGTTCTTTGTGTGGGTATGAGCCCCCATATAAGGAGTCTCTACCACTAGAGGGATCTAACTATGTTACATCCTTATTGAACAATGCTAAACGAAAGACTGCGATCATAGTCAACCAAATAACAATGAGAGTAATGAAGAGCTATCCCAACAAACACACAACGTTAAGACAACGTTGTACAACATTACCTTTTCACAACATTGGAAGGAAAAAGTTGCTGCAACGTTTCTACAACGAATAATATAACATTGTGTTGTAACATTGCCACAACGTTGAGAAATAACGTTGTGACAACGTTGTGCATAACAACATTATATTCACAACGTTGCAGCAACGTTGTGATATAACCTTAAAACAACATACAGGTGGCACCACTGTTTAAAAAGTAACATATTTCAAAAACGTTTTTCCAAAAACATCATTCTAGATAGGTTTTTAAAGAAAATTTTCCATTAGAAATAACTAATTAGATATTTTCAATTAGGGAATATGGTTCCTATTACATATTCAAAAAAACACTTATATTAAGGGTGGAATTTCAGTGAATGTTCAAGTTACACACCTCTTTCATAGGTCCTTGATAAAATAGACCACCTTTAACCTTTGGATACTTAATTGTAAATGCAACAGGTCATTAACCTGACATGACCTAACCTTAATGACTTTAAGGTTGGTTTTACGGGTGTACATACACTCTTTAATAAATAATATGTGATGGTGAATAAAGATGGTTTTTATTATAATATTACAATTACAATAAAATATTTTATATGTTTGAAAATTATGTGAAAAAATGTACAGAATTTTCGGTGGGTCAAGAATGGGGCTGGTACATCTTTAATAGACTATATAAATAAAATTCAGCAGTGCCCATAATATTATCTACGAAAAATCCAGGTCTATGTCAATAAAAATATTAAGGTTGTGAAAAGGTTGTGAATTCTCCCAGATGCAGTTGTCTGATTTGTTGTATTTTGGCCTACCTGCAGGTTAAATCAAGGTGCATTGTGGGAAATATGTTGACAAGTCCATTTCCTGTTTTAAGCCTTTAGCATATCATAATTAGTCATCTATAACATTTTCCTTTGCTTGAGATTAGAAAAAGGCTGAATTAGGTACTTTTTCTTTTTGTTATTGTATGTACTTCAATTTCTGAAGTTAATTTGATAATATCTTCATTACATATTTTTATATTGCCATAAGATGAACTATTTCTATTGGTTTTCTCATGTTTTTGTCTACAAAATATGCCAAAATTAGCCTGCAGGTGCACAAAATACAGGGAAACTTGGAAGTGCGTCTGCCTGAATTGGTAATAATACAACGTTGTATACAACGTTGCTGCAACCTTTCTGGGAGTCCACATTTTTACGTTGTAAAAACGTAAATTTGCAACGTTGTTACAACTAAAGTGCAACATTGTAGCAACGTTGTAACAACGTGAAATTGTTAGCTGTATAGTTCTAACTCCCCTTTGATATATTATAATTCAACGACATATCACAAATGAACGAAGCCAAATGATGGAAACTATAAGTACTTTAATACAATCATTCATATCATATCCCAAACCTCGTGGGAGAGCAAAAACAGATCTGACCTCTACATACCTTCTGCCTTTGCACCTTGTATGATTAGGGAGCCAATATACATCCTATGTGCCCTATGTGATAGTTTAAGAACTCAGAATCACAGGCACGATTTCTTTGTATCTCTGGATATTTATTAAAATGTAACCTACCCAGTTAAAGGTTCGTGACTAACATGACTTCTTAATTTTTATAAAAAATAATGTTAAAGGTTGTTTAGCAGCTGAAGTACATTTTAAATCTCTGTAATATATCATTTTGTGGCCAAAGCTAAAGCATGATTTGAGAGATAGAAATGTTGAGGTTATGATTTCAATTCATCTAACATGAATAATGAAATCCATCCAGAGTGGGATACAGGATTTCATCAACAACAAAAAGGGGGATTCTTCATGTAGACTAAGTATTAAAACGTTGCACATTCACGCACAATGTGAAGTCCCCACCAAAAAGGGGGGCAGGGTCAGGACCCCCTGGACCCCCCTCTCCTTGATCCACCCCAGTAATTCAGCAAATATTCTTTCCTCAAAATCAATACGTACCTGCAGGGTAGTGTCCTGACGGGAAGTGGTGGAGTTTCGGTCAAACAAGGATGTGTTCAGGGGATTTGTATGACAGAAGCAGGACTGCTATTTAAAAAATAACTGTAAATAGACATCAACCTACATGTCGGTGAGCATATGGGGGTATTTCACACTGGTCGTTACTCTAAAGGCTGTATTCCACATACCGATTTTGCAGCCGATTTTGAAAATCTAGTAAGTAGAGTTAAGATTATTGACTGTAAAAGTCACCTTATCTTAAAATCTAAGATATAAGAAATGTATTTGTGATTTAGGTAGTGTGAAACGACCCTCGATTAAGACTATGGGAGTGTATCACACTGGTCTTAACTCTATGACTGTAATTTTAAATAAGATCCCAGGCAAGAATGTAACCTTATTATAACGTTGCAGTAATGTTCTTCTTGTTTGGTTCTTGTTACAATATTTTAATGGCACCCAGTGATGTCTTTAGAACCTATTATTGCAGTGTTGCACTATGACACCATTAAAACATTCTCATCATGTTATTTCACATAAAAATAATATTGTTACAACATTCTGTATTGGTAAGGTCTCAACTTCATCAGAATGGAACATTATGATAACAATGTCTTTGAGAGTCTCAACCTAATGTAAAAAGATGCTACTGTTACATAAAAATTAAGCAGGTAATGTGACTGACCACACCATCCTGGGGTAGTATTATTGTGGGGACAACAGACCAATCCTTCCTCGGTTGCCCCTCTCCTTATTAATCTGAATAGGAATATAGGAACTTTTGTGCACGGTGGACAGAATGATCCACACCCACTGCCTTTCAGAAGTTGTGGCCCACTCTGGGAGTAAGATGCATGAGACATGCCTCCCCATAATCCATGACCACAGTAAGAAAACAACTAGCCTAGAATTCAAAGCGAAACTCATCGATTAAAGCCCCATACCCACTACGCGACTTTTACAGCTTCGGCCAACAAGTCAGTGCTAAAATTGGCTGATTCATATGATCACCTTTAAGTATACCATATTAAAATGTGTGTGTTTGATCTGAATCGCCACTAAATTTGGTCGATTCTACCCTTAAAATCAGCTGATTTTATCCCGGATCAGTTGGGTGACTGTATAAAAGTTGCCTAGTTGGTATGGGGCTTTAAGGGCCATACTCAATAGGCAACTGTAGCAGCGATTGGCAACTGGCAACTGGGAGAATGGCCATCATCATCGCTGGGTAACTATAATATTAAGCAAATTTGTTATTTTAACATCAATTTTACCAGCAATTCTGTCAACTATCGCCTGTCACCCAGAATGTGGATCATAACCATGGAGAGTTGCCTGGCGATCCTAAGTTGCCAGTTGACTGTTACACAATAACGATCATAACGACAGAAATAAGTAAAAATATGAAGCCCTTCATTGTTACTTGCCGCGTAACCATGATCGTTATTACAATCAGAAAAAGATTGTTTAGAATGCTGTCAATGAGCTGTCATTTCTACAGGAAATGATCCTACTGTCCCCCTTCACATATCAATTTACAGAATTTATGTCATCGAGTCAAAACAGAGATATTAGGGTTATCGTAATGACAATAACTATCATTGTTACAAAAACAATCATAAAGTCATCTTAAAGTTGTAACAACAAAATGTCATTGTACAACGCGCCACAGGCGACTTTACCCACTATTTTTCCAGTCACCCATTTCCCATTGCTGGGAAAGTTGCCTAGCTGGTATGGGGCTTAACAGATGAGTGCTCGAGCACTGAGCCGACTCTCCTATCCCTATTTTCACACTCATGTCGGCCCCTTTTATCCAACATATCGTTGGACCCCGAATTGGTGACTGAATATCTATACTTTGACAATGATGATTACATTGATAAGACCAGGGCTAAATACCAATGATCCTATAGCAAGCAAAGATTCACATTTCACCGTGAATGTCTGCTGATGGTGACTCCGTCTATGAGAGTCCGCACAAACCATTATAACGCCATACTTTTTAACGTTTTGTGCTGTTTGTTTATGTTTTGAAAAATACTAAAAGTGGCAGACTGCTGTTCAGTTCTAAGGGTTTGCATATACTCTCGCGCCATGGATGATCCAAGTTACATGTCTTAAGGCAGGTCCCCACGTGGCGACTAAACCGCGGCGATTAATGTTGGTCGCCCGCCGATTGAGGAGTTAGTACGTCGTCGGACGATTAACTAATTGCCGGTGGGGAAAAAAAATTAATCGCCACGTTGGGACACCCTTCCCCTCAAACTGCCGGCGATTAAAGGTTGTCTTGGTCGCCCTGGCAGGCGATTAACTGCACTAATCACCGGCGACTAGAGGAAAATATTTAACATGTCAAATATTTAGCCCAGAAACCACGGTGACTACTGGTTTAATCGCCAGACATCAAGGCGCCAGTCTATGGTAAGTCGTCGGGCGACCAAACCTCCGAAATTCACGTTGGTCGCCGTCGATATTTTTCAAACTAGTCGCCCTGTGGGGACCAGGCTTTAGTGTAACTATAGTGGTATCCTTGCTAATAGTGCATTTTACACCAATGATAAGCTAAAGTAGCCCAAAAATAAATAATATACACTGGTTGTTTGTCATAGCAACCCTCAATCAGGGGTCACAGAATACTGCCCAACCATGACGTTTGTGTAATACTGACAAGCACTCTCTAGGACATTGACTTGGCTTATATATATAAAGCCCATGACTTCATTGAGATACATATACTGATGCAACAGCCGGCACCGTGTTTTGCAACATTAGAACATAATCCTGCAACCTCATTGGTCACATCGTGAATTTGGCAGTCTTTGAATAAACTTTTAATCAGAACTGTTGATATGGGAAAAAGTTTATAAAATACAAAGCATATGTTCACAGTCATGATGTGATGTCCCCATCTACCAGCTGAAGTTTATTTCAACAGCAATATCAGGCATTGATCCAAATGTAAGTGAAAGTGTTTTACAGAAATGACGACAAGAACCTTTCCATCTAAAATACCGTAAAGCAACATTCGTTCCCATTTGAAGAGGATCAGTTTTGAATTGGAACTGGTTTAATCTAATGTGAGGTGCTTGGAGATTTTTCTGACAAACAGCATTCCCACAAACATCCCACTGTCTTAATCATTACAGTGCCAAACGTCTGCCGTTGGTTAACCCTTCGCTACGCCACCAACATTTCATTCAGGATTTAGATAACTGCCAATGTACTACACTAGATAATCCCAAAATACGCCACATATCTACCAAGACCTGAATGAAGGTAAACTGGTAAATATAATAAATAACAAATCATTGTTTACCTTTTAATTGTTAGATATGCCATATTAAGAATGATTTTAGGGTCATGAAACAAAGTATGCCGAGGCTATTTGAATTTCCTTATTATGTTCTTGATAGCCTCTAGATACCAAATATTCAGTTGCAATAATTGATATGACATTTCTCATCTAGCATGTGAAGTTTTCTGTTCATATAATTTTTCTATGGTTTTAGGAGATGATAAATACATCGATTGAAAAGGAATGAACAAAGGACAACACTCTACAATAATCGTGTACAAAAAGCAAAGTTAATTAGATGCCTGTATTAGCTGCAGGGGTGGGAGAATTTGTCGCATAAAGGTTACAGTTTCAAACTCCAAAGCAGTCATGTGAGTCACTAAGTTCACACCAGATGGTAGCACCAGTTAGTGGTCACTGTCACAGGCAACTTACAGTCAGCCTTACTTTTTACAGTTTAATTATTTTTATAAAAGGCAACACAAGGTGGAATTGAGCAGACTCTAATGGACTCTCTTTTCTGAATGTCATACATAAATATTATAAAAGTTATTCTCACAGGATTTGATCATAGAGACAATTGCACCAATGATGAATTTTCCATTGGTCAAGATCAAATAATATATCAATTCATTCTGATGGATAACCAACCAGAGTAAATGTTTGACAAAGTCATATTTCTTCTAGTGGGTACTAAAGGAATTATTTATATTTCCTAGAAACTGATTTCTTGAGCTTATTTTGTAACAACAATTTTGAATCGAAAGAATATAGGGAAAAAACATGAGGATATGGAATGAGGCAGAATACAAGCTGACGGTTAAGAATTTGCCTGGACGAGCCCAAAGGATGAAATAGGTGGTCAACATTTTGGGCTTTTTTTGCATCACAGTCTTTAATTTTTCGAGCATATATGATTAATTCAATAATAAGTTTCTCTACGTATGAGGCAAAAGATAACAAAGATACAATTTGAGCAAATTCAAAGACAGCTATGAGTGGTAAATTTTATTTCACAATTGTGTGGCATAACATGAAAGGTAACTTTGTATTTGAAAGTAATATAGACCTAGTTCAACAAGGTGGCGCCCTGCTAGCAGAATAGGGTTGAACACTCGATTGGGGTATGGGTTTCAATGGAAATCGTTGGGCACAGAGCTTGTACAGGAGGGTTCACTGCACAGGTTCATAGGAAATGTGTATACAATGACATTTCATTATTTTCCAACATTTTTACAGAAAACGAAAAATTCACTGAATATTCAAAAGCCACTAGCAATATAATGGTATTACAGGTGAAACATATTAATTTTTAATTGATGTTAATATGTATCCTTTAATTCTACTTGATTGTGGATTCCACTGAAGCTATGTTAATAGGTGTGACCTGCATTTAGGGGGGGAGGGCAACTGTGCTTTGAGTAAAGGCTATATTCCATAATTTGTTCAGGGGCACTTACGTTCATGTTTAGGTACTGAAAGCAAGCTCAGTAGCGTTTAGATACAAACATGTTGGAATCTGAAAACAAGCAAACTTGTGTTTCCTTTTTTGAATGAACACATGTGTCACTGAACGCATCGTGGAATATAGCCTTATACTTGCATTTATACTTGCGTTCATGGAATGCAAGTGTAAACGCAAGTGAAATGATGAATGCAGGTACATTAACGCATCGTGGAATACAAGCTTAAGACTAATGGTTCACTATTCACTTTAAACACAGCTTGCCCATTAAATATGTATACACATTTTGACACGGTTCTAACCACACACACCCCTGCAATCCTGCAGTTAGTATATTCTCCATAATGGAAGTATTTTGTGAGAAAGAAATGTGGTAACTAACACCCAGTGAAAAGTGCCTTTGATTAGTGAACATAAAACCTTTCAGTGAGAGAATGATGCACTTAATCTAGTGTAAACTTAGAAAGAAATTTACTACTGTTTTTTTTTGTTTTTTTTTATTAACTACATTCATCATTGATGATCTTCCATGTAAGTGAAATTTACGACAATATGTAACATAACGGTACACACAATCCAGCTTGCTTAGTTAAGCTCACTGCGATAATATAGTAATCAAAATACAATTCTAAGGGATATATTGTACACATATATGACTATACGGCACATTTAATAAAGCATTTCGTTCAGTAGTAATTATGCCTACGATGTTAGCTAAGTTAAGCCAACATAAGCCGATGTTTTACATAGTTTCAATGTAATTATGCAACCATGATATAATTCGACCCTTAAATTCTAATTTGTTTTCAATTGCCTTAATATCATTAGGCAGTTCATCCCAAATCCTGGCACCTTGGAAATATGGACTCTTATAGTATAATTGACATTTTGGCATTAACATTTCAAATTTACAAACCGCATTGGATCTAGTACAAAAATCTCTCACTGTATTGTCATGTAACCAAGAAGTTTTAGCCTTGTTCTTATACATAATCATCAACAAATGACATAGTCTTCGATGTTTTAATAGCGTCAACTTAGCTCGGCTATGTAACTCATCAATTGTAATATCCCTGGGATTTCTTACATTTAAACAGATACGAAGTGCATTATTTTGCATTGTTTGTAATTTCTTTACTTCGTGTTGGGAGCTCAGTGTTAATAGAAAGTCAGAATATTCAACAACTGGTAGTACAAATTGTTTATAAACAATTACTCTTGTGCGTTCACTTAAATTATTTTTCAACTTAGATAATTTAAAAATTCTTTGATAGAAAGAGCGTTTCAGTTGGTTTACATGTTGTTTAAGGGACATATGAATCACAATAAATCACTTAAGTTCAAAAGAACAACAAGAACCTCCAATATGTGTATTCCCAATTGACCAACAAACAGGACTTGAAAGTTATGCAAAAAGAGCTGTCGACTAAGTAAAGTTTGGTCTTTAGGTTATCGTAATGACTGTCAAAAGATGACCATGCCAACACTATACTTGATCTTATACTCCATCTTATTCTTCTAATTCAAATACCTCATTAGCCTATTTTTTTGGCAGAGAATGGAACAAATTTTCCCAGAAATGCACAGATTCTTTTTCAATGTAAGTCCGTTTCTCAAAGTAGGCTCTAGTAGAGTCATCAAGTTCCTCCATGTCTAGATCAGTGTCCTTGATGGTGATGAGGCGAGTTGTGCCTTCCCTCACATCCTTGTTCAAAGCCTCCTTAAACTCATACATACAAAACTGACTATCCTTGTAAAAGTTTGAAAAGTACACTAATGTCCTCCTACTGTTGTTGATGCATTCCGATATGTTGTCAATTATGGTGTTTCCTCCAAGGAAGTGTATCCTATGTAAGCATACATTATAGTTATGGTTTTCAAGTTCAGGTATGAATTCATTAAGCATATGATCCTCATCTTCAGAAGCATATGATACAAAAACATCAAATTCCATGTCTTCATCTATCTCATCTTGTATAGCCATTTGTTCCCTGAGCCTTTTAACAATAAACCACTTTCTTATTTTCAGAACAACAAAAGCAGCAACACAGATGACTATGAATAATACACTCAGTAATGAACCTATAATCACAAAATTATTACCGTGGTCTGGGCAGAAAATAGAACGGTCAGTGTATATCATGTTCTTGTGCTTCATGTGTGATGGAGAATGGCAAGTTACCTGGTATCTGTCTCTTATTGCTTCAACATGATCAGTCATCCAATTTTTTGTACTCATTGTGGTGCAATCACAAACCCAAGGATTATTACTTAGTTTAAGGTCTACAGTGTCCTTAAATTTAACTGCCGTGATGTTTTGTGGTAGTCTTTGTAATTTATTCCCATCAAGATGCAATTTGGACACATGTGCAAGGGCTAATAAAGCATTAATAGATAATTCAGATATTGAATTATTACTGAACCGAGCTGTGATAACCTTCGTGAGATAGTGTATATGTGAAATGTTGCTTAAATTGCTATTTTGAAATTCAATGCAATACTGATAATCCTGATTTGGCAGTTTAGGAATTTTTGTTGGAAGTGTTTTGTCCTCGAAATGTTTACAATCAACAGTCATATTTTTATAAAATGGGCTGCTGATACAGTGACAGCCCATTGGACAATTGATACTGATGTTACATACGAACTGGCCCAGAGTAATATCATTAGGATTCTTTCCATTTAGTCCAAGTGGTTGGTAACACTTTAAATTACCGTAAGACATGCTCTTATTTTGGAAATATCTATAAACTTCATAGTCAATGCAATCACAAGTCAATGGATTCCCATAGATGTGAGGAAACAAAACATCAAGACAAGTATGTAATTCCTTCAATGTACTGACTTTAAGGTTCCATCCATTTAAAATATCCATGAAATGTGTAAAATTGTTCTCCCTAAGTGATATGAATGGTCTTGGAATAGTGTTGCACTGTGATGCCAGTGTTCCTGCATTGTTTGTAAATTGTGAGATATGATTCTGATTAAGTGTTAATGTTTCTAAGCTGTTGGCTCTTTTCACCAGAGAAATAGGCCATGAGTCAAGAACCTGAATGAAATTGTGGCTCAAATCAAGAGAAACTAGCTCTGTCAAGCTTGACATATTACACCCAATTGATTTTATCCCATTTGATGCAAGGTCTAAAAATCTGAGCTCTGGCAGGGTTAGAACATCACATGGAACTGATGCCATGTAATTATTTCTAAGGTTTAAAGAGACAAGCTGAGTGAGGTTTAACTCATCACACGACACGGTCTCTATGCGATTATCCGAGAGATCCAATGAGGTAAGATGGGTTAGGGTTGACAGTTCACATGACACTGATCTTATTTTATTCCCCGAAAGGTCCAAAGTCTTAAGGGTGGTCATAGTGGAAAGGTTGAGAGGCACTGAATCCATGGCATTAGAAGAAAGGTCAAGAAAGGTTATATTAGTCAGGTTTGATAGATTACATGAAACTGTCTCCACAATATTAGATGAAATACCCAGGGATGTAAGTGCTATCAGATTTGAGAACTGACATGGGATTGACTGTAGCTGATTTGAGGAGATTGTCAGTGTTGTGAGCTTAGATAGCCCTGACAGGTCACATGGTACTGACTGTATTCTATTATTTGCAAGGTTGAGAGAGCTTAGCTTGATCAGGGTTGACAAATTACATGGGAATGACTGCAGAGAGTTAAATTTTAAATCAAGATAGGTAAGTTGAGTTAGGCATGACAGGTTGCATAAAACAGATTCCATTTTATTCCCTGACATATCTAGGGTGTTGAGTGTAGTTAAACCACATAGCTTGCATGGGAATCTGGGTAGGGCATTATTTGCTAGGTTCAAAAATGTCAAATGAGTCAGATTTGACAGTTCACATGACACTGACTTTATAATATTATGTGAAAGATCTAAATGGGATATGTTAGTCAAGGTTGACAGTTCACATGGCAGAGTAGACAGATTATTATATCTAATATTAAGAGAAGTAAGTTTAGTCAGGTTTCTCAGGAAGCATGACATTGACTTTATGATATTTTTAGAAAGATCAAGGAAAGTAAGTTCAGTCAGGTTTGATAGTTCACAACCTATTGATCTTATTTTATTTCCTGAGAGATCTAGAACCTTGAGCTGATTCAGATTAGAAAGCCCATGAGGAATTGATTTGAAATGGTTTCCGGAAAGGTCTAAGGACTGGAGATGAATCAAGGTTGATAGATCACAGGAAATTGAAGCGAAGCGATTATGCGCAAGGTTTAAAGAAGTCAGGGAAGTGAGAGATGATAGATTACACGGAAATGTCTCCAAATCATTAAAATCTAACTCAAGAATTGTGAGCTGAGTAAGAGTTGACAGCTTACATGTCACTGACTCCATACTGTTACCTGAGAGAGAAAGAGACTTGAGGGGAGTGAATTTTGTCAGCTCACATGGAAATGTGAGAAGATTATTACTCCTGAGGTTTATGGAAGTCAGCCGACTCAGGTCTAGTAGCTTAATCGGCATTGTTTGAAGAGCATTCATCCCAAGGTTAAGAGAGATTAGTTGAAAGCTTGACAGGTTGCATCGTACAAATTCTATGCCATTTCCTTTCATGTTGAGAGATATAAGTTTCGGCATGTTTGACAGTTCACATGGCAGTGATTTGAACTGATTAAAGGAAAGATCCATTGAGGTGAGCTGAGTTAAGTTAGACAGATTGCAGCACAATTCATCCAGAGTATTGAATCTCAGATTAAGAGAAATTAGTTGTGTAAGAACTGAGAGTCTACATGGAAATGTGTTTAGGTAGTTTCTTCCCAAATCCAGAGAGGTGAGGAAAATGAAGGCAGACAGATCATATGAAATAGTTTTTAGGTTATTATTCAAAAGATTCAAATGTGTGAGCTTGGTAAAGTTTGACAAACCACAGATCAGTGACTCTATTGCATTACTAGAAAGGTCAAGATTTGTAAGGCTAGTCAGATTAGACAGTTGACATGGAAATGAAGATAAGGCATTGTCTGTTAAATTCAAAGTGGTGAGTTGTTTCAGGGATGATAAATCACATTGTAAAGACTTTAACCTATTTCCCGAGAGGTCCACAGACTGAAGCTCCTGAAGGTTGGAGAGTTCACATGGCAGCAATGTCAGCCTAGACCAAGAAATCTCAAGACTGAGGATGTTTGAATATAACTCAAACAAAGTGATGAGATCACCTTTCGGTTCAATTCTACATCTTGTGATGCGAAGGTATTCATTGTGTAAGAACTGACATAAGCACAACTTGGGGCAGATATCAACAGTTGGTTTTGTCAGTGAATCTTGAAAGTTTCTGTCAGCTCTAGTGGCATAAAGTCTGTTTGAAATATTAGTATCCTTGTTGGCTTGACAAACATACAATATGAACCAAAGCAAGCAGATCCTGGGTAGGAATGTCTGAAGTTCCATTTCTGACCTTCCCAGCATTAAGACCAGGCCAGTGATGTCTCAGGATGTAGAGGAGAGGTGCACTCTGGGGAGACAGAATGAACCAAAATTCTTGGAACTGTGTTGAGCTCTTACAGATTTTACAATATTATAAACACTGTTTATATGAAGGTGTTATTATGGGGTTGTAATTTATGGGATAGGAATTTCTATCCAACTCACCTATACGGAAGATCAATTCATGTAATTGAGTATGGTTTAATAAACAAAAACAAAAAAGATGAGAATGTAAAACAAGTGTAAACTTATTTCTTGTCTGATTTTGAAACAGGTCTGTGGGACCACTGACCATATTAAATATTTAGTCCATAAGGTTCAACTCCCTTGGCACAGCCGACATTAGTTGATGTATTCATCTTGGTTCTTCCATATCCCATCCAACCTGTGCCCTCGAGGAGTCTGGTGCAGATTTCATAAAGCTTAAAACGCTAATTTGTAAGCCTTCAATTGTATTGAGATAAATCAGGTTACTGCTTTGGCAGTTTATGTTAACCATTGTATTATGTTTTTTGCCACTGACATGACCAGTGACACTTCCTGTAAGATTGAGTCTGAGACAATAAAGCAGTAACCTGATTTATCTCATTAGCGCACATCGGGAAAAGAGAACCAGAGGCACGAGTTTGGGGAAATTAGATTTTTATTTGTAAAAATTTAAATGATATTAATAATCGATATGATGTATTGGAATATTAATCATAATAACATTGTAATAATAATAATGACCAAAATGCGTGCCAAAGGTTAAGGATTAGGGGGTTAAGAGGAAGGGGGGAGGGGGAAGGGAGGGGGTATGGGGAAGGGGGAGTAGATGAAGTGTGATGAAGGATAAGATAATGTATTAATTATGGATCGAGTCCACGAGCACTTGTGTCACTTTTCCAGTTGGGGTGGCAATATAGGTCTGATACGCTGTTGACCGCCAACCCCCATGTCTTTGTATGTCCAGGTTGGGGCACCCACGTGTGTGCGCCTGTGTGGTCACTGTTTTTAAATGATTTTAAGGAAAATTGCACTGTTATGTATCTGACCTTAGGATTTTGTTTAAACCTTGAAAAATGACAGATAGCCTTAGAAATAAGCCAAAAATAAAAATAGAATTAAGGGGTCACCAGGAAAACCCCAGTGCTACACAACATGCATTATGTGACAACTCTCTTTAAAACTTGATAGAATAAAAAACAGAGCAATTCTGATATAATCAATCTTTGTTTTAAAGATATACAATTCTTTTACCCTAAAATGCACATGATTATAGTGTATATAAGTAAATAACCGAAAGATAACTGAAAGATAATAATTCTATTTGATTCGAATATTTTTGTTTTTATGCCAACAGTCTAAACAAAGAATCACTTATAAAATGCTTAATTTTAAGTGACAAATATGACAAAATTATTCCAACTTTGAGATCATTACTTTTTTACTTTACAGGGTATGAGCCTGTAAACTTTCATTTCCAGCTGAGTAAGTGTCGGGTCACCATATGAATTTAGCCAGAAAAAATTAGTTATCTAATTGAAAGAATGGAAGTCCCTTACCATGTATATTTGTTTTAATATGCCCTAAACCTATCAAAATGCAAAATATCCTAAGATATCATTTTCTAATATTATTCCATGCATTATAAGGATTGCTTCACTGCTTATTGTATGAAGATTGGATCAACATTAATAACATTACATCCATTAATGCACTGCCCCCCCCCCTAAATCCGCGACTGCCTCTCCTGGATCCACCCAAGGAGTCTACAGGGGAGGAGATAGTACTCAGGACAGGGCCATGTCTGGGGGATGTCTTGATTATTCATACCTCTGCATGGGGTAAGACAGTGCTCTGAGAGGTGACCGTCATCTGGAGACACTCAGCATGCAGAGGGAGGGGTGGACAGGCCTTGGAGTAAAATAATAGCCCACTTGTATTATATGAGTTAAGGGTTGAATACTAAAGGTTTTTCATTTTTAAAGATGTGATCTGAAAATAGCAGTCACCTACAAACAATATCAATCAAGGGTGATGTATTTATCTACCTATTGGTATAACTTAGGTGTGACTGCCATGTTCTATTCATATTTTAAAACCAATTTTCCAGAGGGAGGATGGCATAGTCATGTGTATTATTTGCCATAATCTCCTAATCAATAGTCAGAAAAAGATCATGTTTTCTGAAGTGATAAATCTCTCAAAGTTAAACCCATAGGGACAAAACATGCACTGATACTATGGTAAAGTATTTAGATATTTGCAATACTATTTTTTCATCTTATTCAAGAAATCCCTTGCTCTTAAAGGCACCCATCACAATCTTGCCTTATATTCAAAAGTATCCCCAGGACAAGCATCTAGAGCCCCTCCAGGGGGTGGGGCTATTAACAAGGCGGTCCTGGCAGGAGGACACTCTGATGTGGGCCCATTGGTAACATTAATTAGCACAGATAAGGGCCACTGAATCTGTCAGATATACCGCCCTCACGAGTTACACCTCATTCCCTGTAGACTCCTTGATCCACCCTAGTAACACCAGCTAATATTCTCTCAGCAAAATCAATACGTACCTGCAGTAATGTGTCCTGACAGGAAGTGGTGGAGTTTCGGTCGAACAAGAATGTGTTCAGGGGGATTTGTATGACAGAAGCAGAAATATCAGTTAAAAAATGACAGACTATAAATAGACATCCAACTACATGTCGGTGAGTGTACACTATATCCAGACTATGGGAGCGTTTCACACTGGTGTTAACTCTATGATTGTAATTTTTAGTAAGATCTAAGGCAAGAATGTAACGTTATTATGATGTTGTAGTTATGTTCTTCTTGGTTCTGGTTTGGTTTATGTTACAGTATTTTGATGTCTTTAAAACCTATTATTGCAATGTTGCCCTATGACACCATTAAAACATTTGGAATATGTTATTTCACATGAAAATAATATTGTTATAATATTTTGTATTTGTTAGGTTAATGGTAACATTTAATGGTAACATTTATTAAAGGGATCTACATGGGGGACCTTTTACGGTCAATCTAGACCCTTCCTTCCACAGTCATCAACTCCCTCCCTCACTTATGGTTGGGTGGCCCAGGAGGCCCCCTCCCACCACCGACTGGGAGAGGCAGGGGTAGCTGTGAAATCGACACCGCTGATAGACGGTGCAAGGGAGCAGAGGTTATATCTTAGTTGGTGAGATTTAGGCCCACACCAGTACAGGCAATCAAAATTATTCTTCCAAACTTTTCTCTATTTGATCCAAGATAATTAGTTTTAACAAGCATTCGTGGTGGTCATTTGATATTCTATATTTTAATAGTATTTGTGTTGTCGCCGTGTCATTATTTACCATAAATTTGATGTGTGGACCTCGCTAAGCTCCAATCCAAACCGAACGAAACGAGATAGACATAAAGAAAAATATTTAAACTTTACATATTGGTAAGGTCTCAACTTCACTAGAATGTAACTTTATGATAACACTCTCTCTTGGAGAGTCTCAACCTAATGTAAAAAGATTCTACTGTTACGTGAAAATTGGGCAGGTACCGTGACTGACCAACAAATCATGGTCACAGAATGTGCTTGTTACATTGCTGCTTGCCTGGGTATTTCAATTTTCTCAGGGTTGTGTTCCAGATTTTTTGTTCCTGTTTTTTTCTATATATCATTTATAGTTAAGATGAATGACTGTTTAAAACATTTTATCTTTAAATGTAAGAAGTTAAAAATGCATGTCTGATTCTGCTAGTGTGAAACGTGTCCTATATCAACATTTTCATGATGTTATCTACATACACCTTGATTTTCATGATGCTGATGCCGTCCATAATAATAAAGTTTAAACATGATAAGTCGGTTGTGTTTGTAGTTTCATACACACCCATGCTAAGTCAAGGAATTAGTTCTTGTAAAGCATAACCATAGAGTAACTTTATTTGCTAAAATACAGCCTTAAAAGATGTTCTATAGGTTACCGAGGAAAACTGGTCATAGGTTGGTCGATATTCCAATTTTTTGGATCGTTCTATCAATAATTACATATTCAGCTAATCAGTTGCTCTTCCACACTATGTGTAGGATACTGGATGGGTAGTAGTGCATGGGGTGGTAATAATGGTGTGAACCCCTACAATAATTTGTTTGGCCTATGTTTCCTGAACACAACTACTCTTTTTGGCCTTACCAGAGCTGCTGGTTAGGGTGGCCCACCTGCATATACCTGGCTAGTACCAGGTCTATGTATGACCACTGTGGTGTGAAACCCTACCCTAATTTCTTTGGTTGCCTATAGATCTTGGACACAAAAAACAACTCAAAAACCCAAACATTTTCTGCCACCTCCTGATAGTTCATCTTTTCCTATGTTCTCGTAAATTCACCAAAATACAACTCTAACGACACATCCAAAGTGTAATGACAATATTTGTTCTGATAATGTACAATATTTCAAAAAATAACATTTATAACTTTTAATTATTGCTATGTCACAATAAAAGGAACACAAAATGAGCTGTTTCTTGCCGACCAGATCTATAGCGGGTATGGGGCCAGGTGAGTGCTCTAGCACTGAGCCGACTCTCCTATTACTATTTTCCACACCCATGTTGGCCTTTTTTACCCAGCATACAGTCAGAGCCTGAGTCAGTGACTGCATATCTACATACACCTTTCTCATTAAAGTGTGGCACCCCCTGGTGAGTTAAATGGAACAGTGTTTTAAGTCTTTTCCTATAGTTAACCGATATGCTTCACTTCATATAGGTTAACTATGGGAAAAGACCTAAAACCCTGTTTCAACTTAATTCACCAGGGGGTGCCACACTCTTAATGGGAAAGGTCTATTCTCTGACAATGATGATTGTGTGACGTTCTCTGGTAAGTCGGGGTTGCCGATTCTTACAACAGAGGAACGTGGGGGGGTTGTTCGGGTCTCGGGGCGGACGGGGAATCCGGGCCAAGAACCGAGATGTGTTTCTAGAGTCGTGCCTCGCGCACGAGGGGGGGGCTGAGCGAATCGGTCGGGGATCGGCACTCGATGTCAAACGGAGGACTGCGGGGAAGGGAAATTATGGTAGGGGTACGGGTCGGCCGGGGGTTCGTCTCGCTCTATCTCCCAGACCAGCATTCACCCCCACCGGGCGGTCCACCCCACGGTTCCGGTCCGCGGGGGCGACGGGCCGACGGTCGCCTATTGTTTGGTAGCGTGGGGCCGAGCCTGCCGCGCCCTCGTCCCCGCGGACTTCGTTCCCTCGTCCTGCCTGTCATGCCTTCGTGCCATGCTACACCTCGGTCTCCGGGACTGTTTCGGGCCTTCGCGCCTTACTTCGGTCCTTCGTTCCTCGTTCTTCGGGCCGTCGGGCCCCTACCCTAAGTTCTTACTATTTATCTCGAACTTCGACTGTTTTGTCCTAACTTCTGGTTAATTACTCGAATCAGCTCATCTTTAGCGGTTGTTTCAGGAAAGAAGACACGTCTGGACACAAGGAGAACTATTAAAGAACTCTGTTTATTCGGGCCTCACCGCCCCTTTATATACTATAGAAGTCAGCCCTGATTGGCTGCTTTCGGTCACGTGATCTATAACTGACGTCACTTCCGGTTTATATCTTTCGTTTCCGGTTTACATTTCACTTCCGGTTTATATCTTTCCGGGTTTCGTTCCTTTACATTTTCGTTCCTCACATATTCGTTCCTTACATATTCGTGCCTCTTTTTTCGGGCTTTTTACACTTTCGTTCATTATTTACATATTCGTTCTTTTACATATATTTCATATATTTCGTTCTTTACATATATACCTTTTTATAGTATTATCGTATTTTCTCTTATTTTGACCTCTACATATTTTGGATGAATAGCCGTTCATCACAATTGCATTGATAAGACAAGGGCTAATACTGATGGCCTCATAGCAAGCTATAACAACATTCTGTGACCATACTTTTTTAGTTAGTTTGTTACTTACTAAGATGGCACTTAACAAATACATTATTGATGGTGAGGTTGAAACCTCACCAAATTAGAATGTTATTAAATCATTATTTTTTGATGAGGTTAGGATGAAGCCAAACCAGAACATTATAAGAACATTCAGTTTGGGTTGAAGAACGTTAATGTAACCAGAACATCATAATAACATCACAGTGCAACGTCACATCAGTACATTGCAGTGGCATAATTGGAATTCATCAAAAGAAGGCAAAAACAGAAGCAATCAGAAGGTTGCTGCAACATTAAACTAACGATGCATCTTTGGCTGGGAACTTTCCACGTCGTCAATGGTGACTCCAAGAGAGTCCATACAAAGTGGCGGACTGATGTTAAGTTGTAAGGGTTTGTACCATGATCGACGACTTCACAAGAACACATGTAGGGGATGGTCTAAGTTATACATCTTAGTGTAACTATAATATCTAAGCTAATAGTGCATGACATCAAGGTGTGAAGATATTATGTTAATTAATGAAGTAACCCAAATTGTGTTATTAGTTTCATCAAACTTAATTATTTTATTGGTCCATACGATATGTTGGAGGATATTCCGAGAAAAGAGTTGGATAGTACCAAGCTCAAACATTTCAAATAATGTTTCATTATGACTGAAGAGGGTATTGGTCCAAATGTACCTGAATGTGCTTAAAGGGATTTGTGACTGACCAAACCAGGGCCAATCGGTGTGAAAATCTAAAGGCTGTATTCCACTATGCGACACACGGGTGCAGGGTGACCGCAAATGCCTTTCGGGCCGCCGCAAACGCCTTTGGGGAGGGTGCAAACGCGTTTGTGGTAGGGTCCCTACTGCTATATTCCACTTGTTTGTTACCAGATTCAAGCAAACAGCCGCAAACGGCAGCCGCAAACAAGTTTGCGGCGGCTGTAAACGAGGTGGAATATAGGTGTTTGCAGCCACTATTTGCAGCCACCATTTGCAGCCACTGTATGTAGGACCCCCTCGGGAATACCAACATGTTGGTATCTGGACCGCAAAATGCTTGCGGTAGCCTTAAATAGCGGCCGCAAATGCCCCCTAATGCAAGGTGGAATATAGCCTTTAGGAGCCTGAAATTTCAGCTCTCAACTGGTCTCCAGTGTGTCCAGGCTGCAAGGGACCTATGGCCAGTCCTTGTCCCCACTCCTAGTGAGGGCGATGTTGCACTAGGTGGCAGCACTGTCCCAACCACTTCTGCTCAGGGCCTTCTCATAGTCCAATATGATTCCTCTTGGCCCCATAAGTTATTTTTTTTATTTCCAAAGAAAAACATGTACCAACTTTTATCACACATTCATTTGTGCACTCAAGAGTAATATTTTCCCCTCTTTTTGTAGTAGAGGGGTCCACCAAAGGAAAAGAGGAGGGGGGTGTATTCAGGAGCTCCTGGACCCAGCTTCCTGGGTCCACCCCTGACAAGAACTGCTCAGTCTTCGATACCATAAAGCAAAAGACATACCGTGGGAGAGAAGCACTTTAAAAGTGGAGCTGGTTTGATCCAACGTGAAGTATTTATGGGATTTTTCTGACAGAGTTCCTACAGACGTCACATTGTCGTATCAAGGTACCCATTTACAAGAGGCCTGGGCCGCCACCCCCAACACATTCCCGAGAGGGGAATCTTTCCAACCATCAGCCTTTAAAGTTGTTATTTTAAACGTTATTCGGCATTTCCATGTATGAAAAGCTGTGCGGATGTCCAATTACCTAATTCCTGATGGACTCTGCATGAAATATTTTAGTTAAGACATTTGACAGCTGCAATCTCTATATAATTATTTCTGTAGACTGAAAGCGAGTGAACAAAAGACAAAAGTTTGTGATGAGCATAAAATAGTTTGTACACAAAACGATTAAGCCCTGATGCTTGTATTAGCTGCAGAGCGGAGGATGGGCTGCTTTTCCTACCCAATCAAAAATGGGACATTGTTATAAAATTGCAGCAATGTTCTGTTTAGTTGTGGTTTGGTTCTCATTAAGTCCTTTTGATGGCTCCCAAAATTATCTTTAGACCCTAGCATTTAACCATCACTTAAAAGGTATATGTTATTGTAGCACTCTCTTTAAGTGAGTCTCAACCTTACCCAAAATTACACAATTGTTATGCAACAATTTAACAAGTACCAGACAAAAATGTCTGGTCACAGAATGTGTAGCTGCGTGCCTGGGTAACCAGTCATGTGAGTAGATAAGTTCACACCAGATGGCAGCACCCTTTAAGCCTGGTCCCCACTTGAGCGATTGGTTTTCCTTGGTCACCAGCCGATTAAGGTACTTAGTAGCCCGTCGACCAACTCCAAACTGGCGCCGTGATGTCTGGCGACCAAACAGCTAATCGTCGTGGGTTTGGGGCAAAATATTTGACATGTTTAATATTTTTCTCTAGTCGCCAGCGATTAGTGGAGTTAGTAGATGAGGTGGGGGACCAATGTGCCCTCTAGTCGCCAGTAGTTTCATAGCAAGAGCGTCCCAACGTGGTTATTAACTTTGATTATTCACCAGCATCTAGTTAGTCGCCCGACGTTGATTAATGTATTAGTCGTCGGACGACTAACGTTGGTCGCCGTCGTTGATCGCCCAAGTGGGGACGCGGCTTGAGTCACTGTCACGGGCAGTTTACAGTGAGCCCTGCTTTTCACAGTTAGTCTACATTTTTTTAACTAAAATTTAAGTAACATCAAAAGAAACTGGTCATTTTTTGGTTACGTCAGTTTTAGTCTGCACCAGTAATTACCACTACATTTTACCAATATCAATGTTATTACAACGCTTGTTATTATTTGCAAGTAAGAGTAGAGATACACAAAACAAGTAGTGTTTTCAAATTCATAAGTTACAGACAATATTCTATAACTATAACCTGAAGTTGTACATGTTTTGCATAATCAATGTACATGTGTGTTATTTGGAAACTATTGTCAGTCTTCTTAAGCCTACTTTTTACAGTCAGTCTACATTCAGTCCTACTTTTTACAGTCAGTCTGCAGTCAGTCCTTCTTTTTACAGTCAGTCTACATTCAGTCCTACTTTTTACAGTCAGTCTACATTCAGTCCTACTTTTTACAGTCAGTCTGCAGTCAGTCCTACTTTTTTCAGTCAGTCTACATTCAGTCCTACTTCTTACAATCAGTCTACATTCACTCTTACTTTTTTACAATCAGTCTGCAGTCAGTCCTACATTTTTTACAGTCAGCCTGCATTCACTTTTCACATGGAGTCTACATTCAGTCTTACTTTTTACAGTGAGTCTACATTCAGTCCTACTTTTTACAGTCAGTCTGTATTCAGTCCTACTTTTTACAGTCAGTCTACATTGCTGTCTTTCTTCTTACCATCAGTTTGCATTCAATCCCATTCAGTCAGTTTTATTTTGGTGAAGTTGACTAATACTAATAAAGAATCTTATAATAATGTTATTATAACGTAAAAGAACATTCAAGAGTGTCACGATAATGTAACAGTGGGATGTGGCAATGTTAGGTTCTAAAGATGTTATTGGGTGCCATCAAAAAAATGTAACAAGAACCAAAACAGAACTAAACAGAATATTACAATAACGTTATCATAACTTCATATTCTTGCTTGGGACTGACCCTCATTAGTGATAGATTTAAAGGCTACACATAATTTTGTTCTCTTGATATGATTTGACAATGTTGGACAGTAACAACGAAAATCAAAATTTAGTACTTGTATGACTTGCATGAGTGGAGCATGCATGGTGATAGGAAACATTGTCAACTGTTATATGTCAGAAACATTGTAGAAAGTATTTTTGTTATAAGATTATACATCCTTTTATGAAGCGTTATTCCCACAAAATTGTGTGTGTGTATATATTGTATAATTCTTGTGGTAAGAACTTGGCCACACACCCGGTTACAAGCCTCTAAAACCATGTCTCCACTTGAGCGACTTAAGGGCCATACCCACTAAGCGACTTTAGCGGCAACGGGTGACGGACGACTGGGAGAATCGTCACCGTCGTCGCCAGGCGACTACAGATCACTGGGCGACTCCAGTTGGTATGGTGCACATTCTGGGCAACTGGCAATGGGCGACGTGATTGCCAGCATAATCGCCGGCAAAATCGTCGGTAAATTATCAAACTTGCTTGATATTACTGTCGCCTGGCGACGACGACGGCCGTCCACCCAGTCGCCCGTCACCCGTCAATGCTCAGATCGCTAAGTGGGTATGGGGCTTTAGCCACAGCGAGTAGGTTAGCAACAGAAACCTGTCGCTGGGTGTCCATCTCCAGGAGTCAGAAAAGTACATTGCCACATTGAGATGCTCTCAGCGATAAACGCAGTGGGTATAAATGGACCAAAGCAAGGTTTATTGGCCAGGATGCTGGCGCCCTTCTGTCTGGCGATATAACCCCTTTATCACTGGGGGTTTTGGGCATCAGATCAAGCATGTTTGATCCTGTTTGTCACCCAGCTTGCCGTTTTTTTACACATCGCCCATGTTTATCGCTGGGCAACATGACTGTGGCTTCAATAATTACCTGGTGCCAGACTGTCTACGGGGGTCTGGTTTCAGGTCTCCCTTCATCACCAGCCACATTTCTTATGGCTGGCAGGGATATGTGGACATGGTATTGGGTGGATGTTAGATGGGGGCAGGGGGGTTACCAGCAACTGGGAACTGCCCATTCCTTGGGGACAAACCTGTTTTGAACTTGTATCCATATATTACATATTTTCCAAGTTGTTGGAGAATGCATTCACTATAGGTGGAGATATCACAATTATTCATTAATTTTCTATAATTTTCCAGGGGTTTTGTTGACAAAATTGGTCAGAATCAGCCTGCAGGTGCTTAAAATACTGTGATTCAGCTATCCGTGGCAGGGTGAATCAAAGGGGTTTGACTGTAGAATATTGCTGCGACACTATTGTTACATTCCCAGCCAAGCTTGTGACGTTATTATGAAGGTACAGTCACGTTCTTTTTGGTTCTGTATTGGTTCTTGTTACATTATATTGATGGCTCCCAAAAACGTTGCTGCAATGTACTGGTGTGATGTTGTACTGCGACATTACTTTAACATTCTGGTTACGTTATTCAACCTAGACAGAATGTTCTTATAACATTCTGTTTTGGTTTTGTTTTAATAACACTCTGATTTGGTGAGGCTTTGACCTAAACACAAATTAAGTAAATGTTATGTGCCATCTTAGTAAGTACCAGACTGACTAAAAAAGTATAGTTGCAGAATGTCTCTGTTGCGTCGCAGCTTGTCTGGGTTCTTGCCTGGGATATATTCATTCTAGGCTCGTTCAAATAAGTCTGCATGGTTCATTATTTTCATATCATGAAACATCTGAATCTGTGTTGCAAACAATTTCACATTGTTACAATGTTGTGCCACCTATGAGAGTCTGTGCACACCACTACCACTCAACGTCACTTTTGAAGTTTTCATGACGTCACCACCTTTTGTTTACGTTTCGTAAAAATGGTCGAAAGTGACGCACTGTTGTTTCATTTGTATCTGATTGCACAGACTGTTGTAGGGGCGCCGTCATCGCAACACTCATGACGAAATGTTACAAACAGTGTCTCTTATCTTGTAGGCTCATTGATAACATTGTGGCAACAAATAAAAATCCCAGATATGTTGCTAAAGCGCCATACACACTGGGCAATTTACCGTGGGCCGACGCTGACGGCTGTCGATTGTCGGCTGTCGGCGTCGGCGTAAAATTATTAAACATGTCTAATATGGATCGGCACTGCTGTCGGCGTCGGTGGCGGCCATCGGCACCGACGCTGACACTGACAGCACCGCCGATTGTGTGTGGGTATGGGTTGTTTACCAGAGTCGGCTGACGGCTGCACCGACAGCCGCACCGACGGCCACGCCAACACCAACGCCGATTCAGCTAAAGTGGGTATGGGGCTTTATTTTGTGTCTACACAAAAAGATAATTAACAATGTATATATTACAATACTACAAAAAACGGCACACACACAATCTTTTAAAAGTTGGCCATATAAATGAGATGTATTCTGCATCCTGTATTCACCCAAACAACGTCTATCAGCCCACAGAGACCACACTTATGTGAAGTGTATGGCCGTCAGAGGAGGAAGGAGCTTTCGTTTACAACATTGAAGTGCATGATAATAAACTTGACATCCTCCTGTCTATACATGTTGTGCAGATGACGTCACAGTTTTCAGAAAGGGATAGGCCACCACAGTGGTGATCATTATAAATCTTTACTGTTCAATATTAAAAAATAGCAAGAATACATATTTAGACTATATTTACCTTTTATGATGCCATATAGTCTTGATTTACCATTTTTGTTCTTTTGAAATCATACGTTCTAGATCTATTTGATAGGCATGTGTTTTGTGAGGATACAGGATACAGCACACAGTCACTGTAAACAAACATGTTTTGTAAGGCTAAATCTTCTGATGCATATGAACAAATATTATTTCTAAATCTAAACTATGTCTGTTTTTTTCATTAAGTTATACTGTTGTTCAGTTTAGAGTAAATGACATTTAGAGACTAAAATGTGTTGCGATAAACACTTAAAAAATTTCAATATTTTCAATAAGCCATGCAAGTCGTGTAAATATGTGATCCTCTATGGGAAATTCAAGCTTATTGTTGGTGTAGATAACCTCGGATTTCCATGGAGTATCACATTTCAACCAAGCTGACCTCATGTAATGTAGTTCCCCTTCTCATATCCGTTAGTGCTTCATTCCTCCTCCTCCCAGTACCAGAGTCTACTTCGAAGCAGACCTCCCCACTCAGAGGTACGTATGATTTAATCACATTGCAGGTAGACATTAGGGGATAGGTTCAGGACCCCTGGACCTTTTATTCTAGGAGTATTGCCTGTCTATTGTCTATGTTTTGTATCTTACATTATGTATAGCTTCTTCATATCAGCAACTGCCAAAGGACATAAATTTATGCATGTCAGGGCCCAACAAGTAGTCAGTTACTTGGGTTGGTGAGAATGGGCTTTCTGAATCAAAACTTAAGAACCTTGTAAGCAGCTCTCTCTCAAATCTCACTTCACAAATCTCAAACACCTTGGGCCTCGACCCCACTGGTCTGGCCCTGGGGGTAAGGTATTCTGGTTTTGTGGAAACCCTCTGGTCACCTGACCTTTGGGCAGGGAACAGGACCACAGAACAGTGGTATGAGTTGATGCACATGCTTAAATACTACTTCTAAAACTGTGTTGCTTTGATGGCACACACAGACCAATTGCTCTGTCTTGGGAACCAGCAGTGGTAGAGTGGAAGAGCGAATTCTTATTAACTAAATTTTTGTAAAGAATGTATAGTTTTATTCTTCATTAAATCGTAGAAATCGAAACCTTCCAGAAATTTGATATTTGACATGGTCCTTATCAACATTTCACACACGTACTGTTTACAGTTTTGATCAGTACTAAAAGTGGTACATGCAAAAGTATTGAAAATCAAGCGCCTCATCAATTGAATAGAGGGTTGATTTCTTTAATAAGAAAATATCAATAGTTTCTACAAAACCTCAGAAAATATTTTGTAGTCATCCACATCCATTTTCTGATCATCAAAGATGCATGGACATACAGATTTTCATAGCCTGAGGCTTTATTTGTGATCAGCAGTAGAATGTTCCCTTTCATTGCCCTTACCCATTAAATCAAGCCCCATACCACTAGGTGATTTTACTGTTAACAGGAGACATGCGACTGGCAGAATCGCTGGTGAAATCATCAGGCGACTGTAATATTAAGCAAGTTTGATATTTTACCGGTGATTTTACTGGTGATTTTACTGGCAATCCTGTTCCCATACCCATGACAGTCGCTTGGTGATCCATTGATAATCTAGTTGCCCGGTGACTACACTGGCGATCCACTCAGTTGTCCATCGCCCAGCGATGGTAAAATTGTCCAGTGCGTACGGGGCTTTAAGCACCTGCCAGCACATATTGTTAAGGTGTGCATGACCATCTTTTCTTAGTGAAAGTGATTATTGTTTTCAATTCGTTGAATGATTCTGAATATAGTATTTGGTAAAATAACGATTTACAGAATTACTTTCTGACAACATAATACACATCCTTGCAAAATTAAATCTGAACAGCATAAATGTTAAAGAGCAGTTGCAGATACAAGATTGTAGGTACAAGTTTGCTGATCACTATGTGTTACAAAGAAAGATGGTCAAATACAAGCGGGGCCTTGACCAGTTCTTAACAGAATAGGTGCCTTTTCAAATGTTGTAGAACAATAGTTTTTTCATGTATAAAGCGTTATGCAGATGACGTCATAAAAATAGAAGATATCTTGTCAGCATATTGGTGGTTTTTGAGAACATAATGAATGACATGTTCATAGTCAATGTTTTAATTGCACTCAGCATGCATCTAAGTGTCATAGCAGCTAAGATAAGGGTATGATTACATTGTGTTTCTGTAGTTACCTAAAGGCCACATGAAAATGGACATCACATGATCACCTAAATTTGGTCATGTGAGCTTATCTGCACAAGGTCTATTAAAGAAAATGTTAAGGCATACCACAAAATTGCTGATTAGCTGGGGGCGAGGTAACGTATTGAAGGTAACATTGGGCATAATTCACTGAATTTAAGACACCAAATAAAGTTTTTTTTCATAGTAGTCAAATTATTCATCATTACAATATTACAATATGACTTGACTTAAATTATTGGACATTCTAATCCTTCTAAGTTCTTTCATTAATGAATGACATTTGATGAATTATAATGCAATTTTACATATAGTCTTTTTATTTTCCATATAGATCTGGGCCAAATTTGCACTGCCAACCTGAAGAACGACCAATGGCATTACAAGCTTACTACTGTGTGCCTTGGGCACTCTTTGTCATCTTGAACCTTTCCCAAGCGACGATAAAAGATGTTTATTTTATTGGGCAGACTCTTAAAGTTGAGGACTGCCCTGGGCGTTGTTTTTGTCTCGCCAGATACGAAAGCTCTGATATCATGGATGACATTCTCATAACAGATTGTCATCCTAACCAGACAGATTGGTTAGTCAAACTGTTTCACCGATACCCAAAACAGACCATTCTTGAGATTAGATACCAGCTTTCAAAGGTACCATGTTCATTGTCATCCCTGTCTCAGCTTTTGTCCCTCAACCTTTCGGGAAATCTAATTACATCTGTGCCATGCGATCTGTCAAACCTAACCCAACTCAATGACCTTGACCTTTCATTGAATTATATGGAGTCCTTTCCTTGTGAGCTTTCAAGTCTGACAAATCTCACTCAGCTACACCTTCGGAGAAATCACATAGACACAATCCCATGTGATCTGTCAGATATGGTGAATCTTAAAATTCTAGGTCTTTCTAGTAATGCTTTGAAGTCATGGCCTTGTGAACTGTCAACTCTGTGGCATCTAACTACTCTCGATATTTCAGATAATCGAATAAAAACAATCCTATGTAACCTTTCATCATACTCTCAGCTCACCTCTCTAAGATTTGCAGCTAACCATCTGTCTATATTCCCATGCCAACTGCTCGCTCTTCCTAATCTAACCAACCTGGACCTGTCAGAGAACACCCTGGAGTCAGTTCCATGTGAGCTATCAGCATTCAGTAAACTCAAAGTCCTGGATCTCTCTAGGAATAGGTTAAAGGCACTGCCCCATAAGATCTTTACCATGATCATGCTCACCTCTCTGAAATGTAGTGGGAATAATCTATCCGCATTCCCATGTGAACTGTCTAAACTGATGAAACTTACTCATTTGGATATTTCACGAAATGGAATGGAATCTGTGCAATGTGATCTATCAAACCTGACTCAGCTCATCTCTCTGAACCTAGGCTATAATGCATTACATACAATGCCATGTAATCTAGCTGCTCTGCCTCAACTCACTACTCTGCTTCTAGCTTGGAATAGAATAGAGTCAATCACATGTGGTCTGTCATCTCTGACTCAATTAAGATTTCTTGATCTTGCAAATAATGATATCGGTTCAATTCCTGACCTTTCAAATTTTACTAAGTTAACTTTACTTGACTTGAGGTCCAACTCAATCTCTGTTCTTGATTCATGGCCAATTTCTTTGGCAAGAGTAGGAGGTGCATTACAAGTAATTCATTTCGGTAATAACCAAATTTCACAATTTGCAAATAGAGAAACACCGGCTACATCATGTGATACTATCAAGAAAGGTGTTATATACCTGGAAAGTAACAATATCTCACATTTCATGGACATTGCAAAAGGTTGGAATCTGAATGTCAGCACTCCTGGGGAACTGTATCAGTGTCTTGACTTTTTACTTCATCAGAGGAAGGGAAATTCATATTCATGTGACTGTGTTGATTATGAAGTTTATAGACTAATTCAACAACGGTACCAGTATGCTTCCAGGTATAGACTCCAATGCTATTCTCCAATCAAATTAAGAGGGGCAGATCCTTCCAAGATATCACTTGATCGCTTCGTGTGTGACAGTTACAGCAGCTGTCCTTTGGGTTGCAACTGCACTAAAAACCCAATTCTTAAAACTATGACCATCAACTGTAAACAATGGGAAGGTACTTCACTGCCCAAAACTATTCCTGAATTGTTGACTCAGGACTACCCTATACTAATATTCTTTGATGATGGTAAATTAAGTCAAGTGTCTGATACATTATATCTCAAAAAGGTAATTCAAGCAAATTTCAGTAATAACTTTATCTCTATGATATCTATTGAAGCTTTATTAGACATACAAAATGTCAGTTTGCTGCGTCTTGATAACAACAAATTACAAAAACTACCAAGAAATATATCTGTGGTTGAACTCAGGAGAATATCAAGCCTTCAACTTGGGAATAATCCATGGGTTTGTGACTGTGCAGCGCTCACAACAAAGGAATGGATGAAGGCCTATGAAAGTTCAATCAAAGATATTTACAGTATCAAATGCCAATATCCATCACATATGGTAAACAAAAGTATGATCTACACAGAAGATTCCCTATTCTGTCCACAAGGTAGTAAAAAAGAGCCTGTTTACATCATACCATTATCAGTGTTTGGTACATTAGCTGGACTGATCTGTATTGCACATGTCTCTTTCATCATCTTAAGAATAAGAAAAAGGTTAATCGATAAACAGAAACAACACCAAATGGAGTTACCTGACAATGAAGACATAGCATTTGATGTGTTTGTATCATATGCTACAGAGGATGAGGATTATATACTTAATGATTTCATACCTGAACTTGAAAACCATAACATCAATGTATGTTTACATAGGATACACTTCCTTGGAGGCAACACCATAATTGACAATATATCGGAATGCATCAACAACAGTAGGAGGACATTGGTGTACTTCTCAAACTTTTACAAGGACAGCCGATTCTGTTTGTATGAGTTTAAGGAGGCTTTGAACAAGGATGTGAGGGAAGGCACAACTCGCCTTATCACCATCAAGGACACAGATCTAGACATGGAGAGGCTTGATGACTCTACTAGAGCCTACTTTCAGAAACAGACTTACATTGAAAAGGAATCTGACCATTTCTGGGAAAATTTGTTCCATTCTCTGCCAAAAAAACAGGCTAATGAGGTACAAGAAATACAAGAAGAAGATGAATTATAGTTGACATTGTTATTATTTTGACAGTCACTGCTATAACTGGCAATAATGAAGTTTTTGAACAATGCTTTAATTGGGAATTAAAAGGAATGTCAAACTCCATTTAATTGACAGCGTTTCAAGCACATGAATCAAAAATATATCTGGGATGACAGTAAATGTCAAATAACTTAGTACTTAATCTTCATTTAAGTGATAGTACTAAGAATCTTCATAAATTTGACATTAACTATGAGAAAAGCTGGAATTGTAGGCTACCTTTATAACAAATTTCTCATCAAATGTTAGTATTAATTCCAATCAATGTACCTCATGAGTAGCACAAATGTACTGTATAGTTTCCAGCTCAGTTTTGTATGTTACATTGGTAATATAAGACAACTTAAACTAGTGTGATGAAAATAGATAGGCAAGGATGTCCCTAGTCTCATATTTACATATGTTATGCTCTAGTTTTATGTGATGAAAGTGAGAGAGATTAAAAATGACAAAAACATTTTACTACTTTCCACTTTTCTCATGCCATGAAAATCAGTATTAAAAACATCTTTCTTGGAATAGAACTTAGAAAGGTCTTGGGTTTGTTTCCTCAACTCTCTCTGTGCATTGTACCCTAGGCAAAAGTGCCGCATTTTGACATAAAAGGTTTAAACTGCTGAGATACTACCCGTCAATCTTTTACTTATAATGACATAACGAGCTAACCTTTCTTACCAAATAGTACTCAAATTGATTTAGAAAGGTCTTGGTTTTGTTTCCTAAACTCTTTTGGTACATATGTATCCTGGGCAAAACACTGTTTACTAAAATACTACACTCTAATGTTTTGTTGTCTCTTACAGCCATTTCAAGAGTAATATGTAGCACTTGCAAAGGGACGGGATATCTTAATATGTATTACCTCTAAAACATTATAATCAAGAAGACTCTACAATGTTTTTCTTGATCCTTTACTTTAACAATTAAACATATGTCTGTTGTAAATAATAGTTTCTTGCAATGTTTTTTAAACACATAGTCAACAAAGACTTCAGTAATCATAAATACCAGTGGGCTCACTAAAACAACCAACTCTGAGGTTTAGTTATTCTAATGTATGCATATATTGCTGCTACTTTTTTTTTAGTACTGCTAATCTATTAAAGGGGTATGTGATATTTAAAAAAATAAAATATGTGACCTACCAACCCTATTTTATTTGAGGCATGAAACCTTAACACAACTATTTTTTGTCTCAACTCAAAGTGAAGCAAATACTTCATTGAATAAAGATACCAGCAGCCTCGCTAAAACGACTCTCAGTCTCTGAGGTTTGGTTATTCTAATTAACATGTGCGCGTATTACTGCTACTTTAATTTTCCCTACCACTGTAGCTAATTTACAGTATTTTAACTATCTGCAGACTAATTTGGACTTTGTCAACAAAAGAAATCTGATGTGAAATTTATATAAATTTGCTATAATTATATCTATTTCTAATCAATGAATTTTCAAACCATTTTAGAAAATAATAAATATATACAAATACCAAATGAAAAATAATCAATTACAGTTATCAATGATATCAAACCACAAATAATGCCAAGAGTAATGAAAATTTCTATTAAAGCCATGTGGCTTGTCAACATATTTCCCACCATGCATCTTGATCCAGGCTTGTGTGCAGGTAAAAGACAGGAGATATGCTATCCGTGGTAGGGAGAATAAGATCTGCTTATTGATTGAAGGGGTATGTGGTATATTTCCAAGCATTCCATGTGGATGAGTTTTTATTTAGAATTTGAATATTTGGCCAAGAAATTATAGGAAGCATTCAGCATGGTCCTTTCCTCTAAATTTGCACCTCTAGGTTATACTGTTTGAATCTAAAGTACTTGTAAAAACAAAAAGTAGTTTTTTTAGTTTTTGTATCAAAATAATTAAGGCTACAGTTTTATAGGAATTTCCATAGGTCATTTAGACATTATGTTGATAGTGCATAGATTCACACCAGATGGCAGCACCCACTGGTAGCCCCTCAGGGACAGGCGCTCTACATGCAGTTAATCAGTTCACCTTTAGTGCTGAGTTCAATGTAGGGCAATCATTACTGAATAGTATCATAGAGCTATGCTCTCTAAAAGATGTAACATGCTTGGATTTTTTGGCTACCCTGTGTCAAGTCACAATATGAAAATTTGTCAATTTGAAACTACTTGACCTTTGTTGCAATGTATTCAAATAGGTTAAAAGGTGCATTAAGCCATTATAGCAGTTTAGATTCAGGCCTTAAAATTAGATGTTACTTACTAGAACAAATTTGTTTGTATTCATTTTACTGTAATGTTATTGACTATAATGAATATCCTTTGAATATGAAACAATATCCCTCTTTCCTTGAACCACCCCCCAAAAATGGTTCAGCTTTGAATCATATTCGGATCATTTGTTAACCAAATGTTTATCTTCACATCCAAGGGTAGCTCTTTCCAGACCGTGGGGAAGTCCTTTTTTACATGTATTTTATTGACCTAGGAGATAATAATGCCTGTAATTGCCTGTATGCCAGTCACACATGCAACTTATCACATATCAATGGAAAGCTTACAACCTCAAGATTCTGGTAAACAACGAAAGAGTTCGTTATTACTTTTATCTTAACAACGATGTTTTTGCAATAATTTTTTCTATATTTAGAATAGCCTCAAAGAGCTGTAACTTTGACTGAATTTTTTCTAAATTTTTTCTAGTTTAGAACAATTAGCAGAATTTAATTTCATTCATTAGATCCCGAGATATTGCATTTTCGTAACAACGAAACATTTCGTTGTTAAGCAAAAGTTTGTTGTGCTTTCGTTGTTTTATCTTAACAACGAAATTCTATTGTGCAACGGGCCAATGGGCAATCAATAAGGCAGGAAAAATGTGAAAGAATTCATTAAAGATTAATATTAAAAGTAGATGAAGAAAACCAAATTTGATGTACCAAATTTGCATTGGCGGTCAGGGAAGGGTTAATATCATTCAGGTTCCATTCAAAATTACTTTCAAAGCATGGGGTGCAGGGACATAGAGTCAGTCCACGAGTCTTGACACCATACATCTTGGTAAAGGAATGATCCAAGACACACCAATAGAGGTTGCGTTGCAACAAGAAATTGCCTCTAATCTAGAATTATTACCAGGATTGAAATAATGGGATCCTTTAGAAACATACCTATTGGAGTAACCTCTTCTTGACCCCTATTCCAAGTCGTTTAGAACATACCTTCAACTAACCTTGTACCTTCCTTGAACCGGATTTCCGCTCAAGATGTATAAAACCATGAAAAGGTTCAGATCCCATTTCTAAGACAAAGATTTGCTTCAAATGTGGTTCAAATGTGGTTCAAAGTTAAACCACCTACAAGGGTTGGTTCAAGGTAGGTTCAACATGGCCAAACCAAGGAAAGAGATGTTGCTGCGGCTCATATCATTGTCTTATTTCTATATTAAAAGTTCACCTGATCCTTTCTTGATCCAAACTAAAGCCCCCTACCCACTAGGCAATTTTGACCTAGTCGGTCGAGTGAACGGTGGTAAAATCGGCTGATTCTAAGGATAAAATCAGCCAATTTTACTGCCAACTCAGATCAAACATCCGCATTCCAATATACCATACTTACAGGCAATCATAAAAATCGGCCAATTCTCCCAGTGGCCCATCGCCCATTGCTGGTAAAATCGCTAAGTGGGTATGGGTCTTAAGCAGAAGTTATTAGGACGAATCGCTCCAGTCAATCTGCAAGAATGTTAAAGGCCAGATACCATAATGAATTAATAATAATGAGAGGCCTCCATACCCCTGATGGGAGGGAGTAAGGGGTGCAGCTGGGGCACAGAAACACCTTAATACTGGATATAGTTTGAAATTAGGTTTGATACTATTTATAACATAATTGTTAGTTGTTGATGTGAACTGGAAGCCTATAATTAAAAAACAATTATTTCCTTGATAATCCTTGTTTGCTTAAAATAGTAAAGGACCCAAAATAAACTAACACATCAACAGATGGTACCATATCTTTGAAGTTTTTTAGTACTATCCAGATCTAAAAATGTTCTATGATTTTTTAATAAAGCATTGATCCTTCAAACAAGCCTGTTCCTCATTGCATAATGCATGTACAAATCTATACAATATGCCAGACGGGATATACAATTACACACTGCCTATCTATAGAAATGGGTGCATGAAAACAGGGTAAAAATGCAAAGACATGCGAGACCTTTCTGTGTTGATAAATACGGAGAAATGTCTGGGTAAATGTCTCACCACTGGTTGCATACGGAATGGGACAGTGTGGGGGAGGTGGGGATGTCAAGAAATGGGGCTCACACACCTTTCCCACGAACCCGGGCAGTCTCCCATCTTGCCTACCTTATGGGGCTTTTGGTACCTGGGTCACCTTTCTTCTTATAGGTTAACTATAGGGAAAGCCCTAAAAAGGTGTTTCAAATTTAATTCACCAGGGGGCACCACTTCAATGAGAAAGGTGCAAATGCCGTTAACTATAGATGCTGGTAATAGCAACGTGTTGCAAAATCCCAACTCAAACAACAAAGTATATAGGGTTGAATCTTGTGTTGAATTGTTACATTCTTATGTACATTCTAGTGTTGTATTGTTACATTCTTGTGTTGCATTGTTACATGCTTGCGTTGTATTGTTACATTCTTGTGTTGCAATGGTTGTGTTCCAGGCCCTACACGCCCCCTCCCCTCCCCTTTTTTCCCCAAATATTAAATCTTTTAATGTAACATTCCTGGGCCCGGAGTGCCCTGGGAAAACGCCCCCCCCCCCCCCTTGAAAATTCCTGGATCCACCCCTATGTTCTATTAGTACATTCTTGTGTTCTATTGTAATGTTTGTATTGGATAAGAATTCCTTTTGCTTATTTAGATTTTACTAGTCCTACCTCCAACCCCTCAGAGACCGTCACTGTCTCATTACTAAATATGTTAACTTATATGTTATACACTTTTTTTGCGCATTCTTCACACTGCCAACAATTTATAAAATCAAGGGCCATGCCTACTATGCGACTTTAGCATCGACCACGATCTTAGTCTACAAAATAATGATAAAATTAGTGAAAAAATATATGCTAAAGGACTGAATTTTGTCGACAAATTACCCATCATGCATCCTAATCTAGGCTAACCTGCAGGTAAACCTCAAGAATCTGGCTATTTGTGACGGGGAGAATTCAATATTTGCCCAGTGATTTTACCAGCAATTTTACCAGCAGTCCTGTCATCTGTTGCCAGTCGTCCAGAATCAGCTCTATACTTTCAGGGAGCCGGCCAGCAAACCATTGATATTTCAGCCACCCAGCAACTTCACCGGCGACCCTCCAGATCGACCGTCGCCAATACATGATTAGTAAAACAGAATCTATATGATTGATAGAACCAGCAAAAACACACCCATTCAAATGCCCAAATATGGGAAATAAAGCTAGAATGTAGCATCCTGAAATAGGCAGGTTCACAACCTTGTGATTCACACCATGCCACAGTGGAACTATCTCTAAAGCCGCGTCCCCATGTGGCGACTAAACCTCGGCAACTAGTTGTCTATGGTGGCCCAAAGTACCAAACCCACCCTAACCCCGGCGAGTAGTGCCCCATAGAGCAGTAGTTGCTGGGGAATGAATGCATGGATTTGGTACTTTGGGCCACCAGGCACCACTAATCGCCGAGGTTTAGTCGCCATGTGGGGACGTGGCTTCAGACTCTAGAGATGCATTGGGTTAAGTGTCCACCAATAGGGGTCCTGACTTCCCCCTTTTGGGGGACACTTAAACTTGATAAGGAGTGAAAAACATTGCTTGTGTATGTGCAAATGTGCGATATTTTTGTACTCAGCCTATATATGCTGACCCCTCCCCCCCCCTTCCTCCTTTCCGTAGCTATCAATGTCACTATTTCCTTATTTTTTGTTCAAGTGGATATCAGATTTCACCCAGTGGGTAGAGGAAGGCTACTGCTCCTGTTGTACAGCCCCAAAACATACTGATATTCAACTCTATAGGAACAGTTTATGGACCAAACGGTCCGATTCTCAAGGGCAGGGGTATACATGTGCATTTAGCTTAATCTGTCATAATGTCATATTCCCCTTTGAGTTGGTAAGTATTTGTGTTACCAAGCATTTCCTTTACCAGTGCAGGGAGTTTTCATCATAGAAAAATGATTGCGTCGGTATTTGATTCGTTCCAATTACTTTTGTTGCCCTACCACAAGTAGGAGGACAAGGTAATTGTATATTCAACTGTCCGCTATTAGAAATTGCTTGCGTTTGCTTGTGTTCAATTGAGTTCCTGTAAATAAATGTAAGTGGAATGCCGAACATTAGTGTGTTTTTTTTGTTTTTTTGGGGGGAGGGGGGGGTTCTGAAAACATCATTCAGGGTCATTCCTGGTCTTTCATGATAAACAATACATCGAGATAAAAGAATATACAAAGTATCATAGGTAATTGACGCAAAGTGGAAAATGGACTTGAGGGTGTTCAAAACAAATCAGGTTTGGCCTTAATTAAAGACCATAAATGGAAGTACAACATCATGAGGAGGATTATGGCTTTAAGCCTTAAGCCCCCCACCCCACCCACCCTCTGCTTCATGCATGGTTAACGGGTGGGTGGGGGAGGGTAAGCCTCAGCCCCCCCCCCCCCGTACCCGTCACCCCCCACCTAGCCCTTCTCACTCTACCTGGATCATTCACCTGGACTTTACCTACCAGCAGGGACACATGTATACGAACCACATAGGGATACCTCCAGGGATGCTTTTATACTAGGCTCCGTAAAGGAAACTTAGGGTAAGGACATCTTATTCTAATCCTGAGTAATTTGACTATGTTTTACCTCTTTTACCTCTCTCACTTTATAGGTTTATATGGTGTGAATTACAGACTAATTTAGCAAGGGCGGAAACAGGATTTCCGAAAGGGGGAGAGAGTCAGCATATAGGATATGTACTAAAATGGTGTGCATTGGTGCAAACGTACGCAGGATTTCCCCCTCTTTTTATAGTTTAAGGGTCCACCAAAAGGGGAATGTTCAGGACCTCCCCCCCCTTCCAGACCTCCCTTCCCCCGTGGATCTGCCCCTTTCTGGAATTGTTAATTGGAGTGTTGTATTAGGTTGGTGAGGTTTGCTGAGAGAAGTGTTAAGCCCCATACCCACTAGGCGATTTTAACACCGACGAGCAAGGGGCGACTTGGAGAAATCCGCCAATTCTTAAGGTTGCCTGTTAGTACAGTATATATTGGTATGTGCTAGATTGATGTGAATCGATGCTAAAATCGGCCGACTCTACCAGAACAATCGCCTGCTTTTAGTGTGGATCATTCGGCCGATTGTGTAAAGATCGCCTAGTGGGTATGGGGTAGGGCTAAAGAGTAGGGCTAGTTTCTCTGTCTGGTTACAGTATAAGCTGCCGGATCTAATGACAGGCTCACTCAGAGTCAGTTCACAGTAATTAAGGTCCGGCCATGAGCATTACCTCTGTCAGCATGCTACCACCGACATGCTTAGGGTAATACCACCCTACACGACTTGAGCTGCCATATCACAACGTTACAGAGAAGTCGCACATATTAGAGATAAAATTTGTTGTTGTACATGTGTGAGATACTCCAAATATACTTTTTTGCACAATTATGTCACTCCTGTATGGGAATTGTATGTAATATTATTGTATTGTGCCTATATCGCAGCCAAGTCAGGTAATGTAATATTGCCTTTAGGCCTGATTCACACTATGAGATCATCGCACGGCCCCATGCTTAGGCCTTGTTTACATTATGTGGAAACTGCACAGCCCTATACTTAGGCCTGGTTCACACTACGTGACCACTGCACAGGGTCAAATATCTATCTCAAGATGAATGTTTCGTCCAAATTGACATTAAGTATGACAACAATATCTGTGCTGTAGGCCTTATAGCATCATTGAGCTATAACTAGGTTTATGACAGCTCCTCTACTCTTTAACTTTAGTGTAAACGGGGCTTTACCCACTACTCTTTAACTGTAATGTAAACAGGACTTTACCCACTACTCTTTAACTGTAATTTAGAAAGGAATTTATCTAATACTCTTTAACTGTAATGTAAACGGGACTTAACCTGCTACTCTTTAACTGTAATGTAAAAAGAACTTTACCCAATACTTTTTCAATTTAGTGTAAACAAGACTTTACTCACTGCCCTTTAACTGTAGTGTAAACAGGACTTTACCAACCACTCTTTAACTGTAGTGTAAACAGACTTTACCAACCACTCTTTAACTAGTGTAAACGGGGCTTTACCAACTACTCTTTAACTGTAATATAAACAGGACTTTACCCACTACTCTTTAACTGTAGTGTAAACAGGACTTTACCACTACTCTTTAACTGTAGTTTAAACAGGACTTTACCCAATACTCTTTAACTGTAGTGTAAACAGGACTTTACCCACTACTCTTTAACTGTAATATAAACAGGACTTTACCAACTACTCTTTAACTGTAGTGTAAACAGGACTTTACCAACTACTCTTTAACTGTAGTGTAAACAGGACTTTACCACTACTCTTTAACTGTAGTGTAAATGGGACTTTACCAACCACTCTTTAACTGTAGTGTAAACAGACTTTACCAACCACTCTTTAACTAGTGTAAACGGGGCTTTACCAACTACTCTTTAACTGTAATATAAACAGGACTTTACCCACTACTCTTTAACTGTAGTGTAAACAGGACTTTACCACTACTCTTTAACTGTAGTTTAAACAGGACTTTACCCAATACTCTTTAACTGTAATGTAAAAAGAACTTTACCCAATACTTTTTCAATCTAGTGTAAACAAGACTTTACTCACTGCCCTTTAACTGTAATGTAAACGGGATTTTACCAACTTTTCTTTAACTGTAGTGTAAACAGGACTTTACCCACTACTCTTTAACTGTAGTGTAAACAGGACTTTACCCACTACTCTTTAACTGTAGTGTAAATGGAAGTTTTCCTACTCTCACTCCACATTCCGCCTTTGTTCCTTCCTCTTGCTCCAAATATTTTTACTTCAAGTAATACGTGGGCAGACAAAGAAACCACCGGGCCGTGGAGATTTGACACATTCTGATTGCTGGGTGACCTGAGAGGGGTGAAAACTGCACTATAGGATGGCTAGACGGAGGGTTTTTTAATGGGGGGATGTGCACTGAGCTACCATTAATCTGCGGTTGTCTGCGGTTACCTGGTAACTGTGTGGCGACAAGAACCAAAGACCTTGTATGTATAATGAGACCGAAAAGCCAGGGTAAAACCTGTTGTGCACTACAGGCCTGCCACCTGGGCTTTGGTTGAATAGATTTGGATTGACCATTCTGCCTAGGTTAAAATGGCCTGTGTGGTGCCACTTGCTTCTCCAAAAATAGATTGATAAAGGATCAGAACCTGGTCATGGTTGACTGGCTGGGCTCCAATCGGCCACCAGGGAAATGATCACATAGGGCCACAAAGAAGCTTTCCAGTCTCGATATATCCTATACATAAACCACGGTTGGCACTGAGAACAAAGGAACTAGGCCGTGGTTATAACGCGTATTCCGCCGGTCAAGCGGAACGCCTCCACATAACCCCACGGCGCCAGAGCAGTGCCGATATGGGTGTGGATTGGGGGGGGGGGGGATCCGGGAGTGGAGATGGGGGGTTGGGGATGGGGGTTGGGGTTGGGGATGGGGGGTTGGGGATGGGGGGTTGGGGTTGGGGGGTGGGGATCGGGGGGGGGGGGGATTAGGGGTGGGAAGCGGTGGTGAGCTGGGGGCCTATTTAGGGACATTTTATGTAAAATTTATATTTCATTATCATCAAATGCGTAGCAAATTCTTCAACCAGAGAAGATTTATGATAAAATAAATGTTCTTTTTTATGATTCGTAAATCTTACTAAGCTCAAAAAAAGGCAAATGCTAAATTTGCTCATAAATGCTAAAATATATGAATATGAATATTGGGTTCATACATCTTTAATTGTCAAAATTATATATAGAAACTATTCCAAAATTATAGAACCACAATTATAATTTTAAAATTATGATTCGTAGATTAAAACTCATTAAAAAGAAATAAACTGTCTTTACCTTATGTCCCTCTCTCAGTGACTGCCAAGTTGATAATGAAGAAACCCAGTGAGGCATTGGATCTTTTATAGGGCCAGGGTGAAATGTACAAGACCACATGACCAGATCCCAGACAAACACCAATTAACCCCCCTCCCTCCCTCCCCCTCCCCAGCCCAAGACCCGTGGTTTATGTCAGATAAAGCACTTGTGGGGCCAGTTACTTGAAATACCCACTCGGCTAGCGCCTCGTGGTTATTTCACGTAACCGGCCCCACTCGTGCTTTATCTACCACATACATAGGTCTCTGTATGTATATATGTCTTAAAGGGTACCGGTTTGGGGGGGGAGTCATTATTGTTGAGGGTCATATTTCCTCCTTGAGAAATGCCGTACAATGGTTATACCCTATCCCTGATATTCATCCAGCAACACAGGGATTCTTTTTCAATTCTCTCCACCATCCATTATTGTATTTTACCTGTAGACTAGCTTATATCAAGATGCATGGTGGGAAAATGTAGGCAACTCATGAGGCTTAATTATAAAAATGATCATCAATCAGGACAATCTTTGCGGTTGAATGTGATGAAAGACTAGGCCAAGAAATATTTCCATCTTGTACCTGTATATGTTTTATATTTTCTAAGTTGCTTCAAAGATTTATTCATCAAAAATCCATACAGTTTTTCCTTTGTTTCTGTCAATAAAATTAGTCTAAATAAACTTGTAGATGTCTAATATGATGTAAATCAACTATTTGTGGTAGTTCTCCCTACCACAGATAGCTGATATATAGTATTCTAAGCACCTGCAGGCTGAATGGTAGGTTGCCTATAATGGTCGCCTTAGTATTCACTGTTAGAAAACAATATATAATATAGGCAATGATAGCTTAATTATTACCTTTATATCTAAATATTTAGGTTTAAATTCTGTAAACATGAAAAAATGTAAAGCATTATTAAGATGACCAAATTATTCTGTCTGATAGAAGCATAAAGTTGGACATTGTCGTAATGTAACATCCCAAAGTGATATGATTGCAATATAACATATTGAATGTGACATATATGGCCCGAAATCGTCAAGAAATAAAAACGTAACTTTTGTTTTGTAAACATGGCATTGTTGACTTTGTGAGCAGTGCGGGTGGTAAAAAAGTGAGTTGGTGGGAGGAGGTGTGGGGGCTTTTTTATGGGGGGGGGGGGCGGGAGGGGTGAGGCGGCCAGGATAAAAAGTATAGGGGTGACAAAGGGACCTGAGTCGGCTGCCATCCACTAGTCAACCTAACGCAACACCCAGGGATTAGGGTCGGGTGGCAGTGCCAGTCAAAATGTATAAAAGAATTACAAAAATACTTTCCAGGAAAGAATATTGATTTGATTATTGGGTTTAGCTGAATATTTGTTGTAAATACTGGTTAGAAATCGGGCCTGTGCCCCCAAACCCTCCTTTTTCTTTTCTTTTTCCTAATTTTCAATTTTCTTATGAATTGTCCCATAAACATTGACCGACCTAAGACAAACAAGAGGGGATTATCTTCTATCAATACATTGGCTGGTGAGGTGATCCCCTTAAGTTGATGTAGGGGGTGGGCAAAAAGGGGGGTAGATGAATCCAAGACTGGGGCTGGGGTGGGGAAAGCTGGTGTAAAACAGGTTGTGTGTTGTTCTTTTAGGTCTGTAGCACCTGGTTGGGGTTTTATACTGTTCTCATCATCACTATTATATGGCTTGTTAAAGCAATCCCAGGCAAGCAGCAATGTAACAAGCACATTCTGCAACCATTCCTTTTTGGTTAGTCTGCAACCTGCCCAGTTACGTTATCTTAGGTAAAGATGAGACTTACTAACAAAGAACATTATGATAACATTGTATTTTAGTTGAGATCTTACTAAGTTTAGTTGAGACCTTACTAACAAAGAATGTTATAATAACATAATGTTAATAATAATGTAATACTATAATAACAAAACAAAACATAATGTTGTAATAACATTATGACAACAAGAAATGTCACAATAACAATTCAGTGTGATGTCACAATGTTAGGTTCTAGAGACGTTTTTGGTGCCATGAAAAGAATGTAACAAGAACCAAAGCAGAACTAAACAGCACGTTGCTGCAATGTAATAATAATGTTACATTCTTGCTTGGGATGCACCACTGAGGCTGACCACCGACCGTGAAAACAAAGTGACCATTGGGTATTTATAAACTATGGCTGTAAGTAGATAACTTTACAGTAGTGACTAGTCCTCTCCTCGCCTGAGATATCCTCTCCTATACTTCAGCCCCTTAAGAGATCCCCTCTCCAGAGGTGGGATGGATCCCAACCAGGGGCTGGTCATTACAGGGTTATTTTGGGACTCTAAAGTGACATAGTGTAGGAGTATTAAGTGTCTGTGGAATAGTCAGCTTAACGTGATATATTCAGCGGCTAGGTGGTGTAAATATAGAATATAAACCATGAGAGTCTAGTCTGTAGACTGTATACATATCTATATTAAATATATATGTATATTATACTTATATATGTACACTTAAAATGATAACCCCGTGGGGGTTCCAGGGAACAATATAGGCCCCCAGTAGCCCCTGCTGATTGAAGAAGGCGATGATAGGGGGGACCAAGCACTGACCAAGTGATTCCTTGGGTTCAATTCCTGGTTGGTGTCTGGGATGAGGTACAGCAAAAATGATTGCTTAGTTTTTATCCCCTGCTGTTCGCCCACCCTGTCGCCTTCATCTCATAGATATAATCACCAAAGACAGAATTCATCCTAACCTGTTTTCGCCGTGAATATGACCTTAGCTGTCAAAACGGCATAAAGCATCCATTACTTACTTACTCATTCACAATGATATATACACATATACATACATACATATATATACGTATACATTATATAGACCGTGCAGCAGGCTGTCCTGGGCCCTACTTGTCACACTTTGCACGCATGCGCACTGCCTCCCTCCGTGCGGTGAGTTGTATTGGCCACTCGTCAACCGGGGCGTTCGGAAAACTCACCATCGGGGACCCAGGTCCAAGACCGAGACTAAAGACATCAATAAATAGGTACATACATACATACATACATACATACATACATACATACATACATACACACACAGGGGTGGATACAGGATTTTCGAAAGTGGGGGTTAGCATAATGGCTAAGTACTAAAACTGCATGCAATCGCGCATTTTCCCCTCTTTTTGTACTTTAGGGGTCCACCAAAAGGGGGGGGGGGGGTCAGGACCCCCTGGACCCTCCCCTTGGATCCGGCCCTGATACATGCATGTACACGGATATCGGGCCCATTTTGCACGCCGTTTAGGAGTGACCTTATACTGAAAGCGGTATCACACTACACAACTTGGGCTGCAATATTGGTGCACTATGATGATATGACAGACAATATTCATACAGGAATGGCATAATTATTAGAAATTGATGTATCTCAAATATGTGTAAGAAAGGAAAGGAAACGTCCAAAGTAACACTTTCACCTTTACTGAATCCCAGCAGAAGTTGGGCCAGAACCCAAACATTGGATAGGACGGTCACACTTTCGGGGAAGAGTTATTATGTATTATAGTTCAGTTTCATAAGGATATAAGTCAATCCAGATTGTTCAGGAACTCCGGTATGAGACGGTAACAGTTGATCTGGTAGGGGCCCTACTTAGGTCCAGTCTCAGGGGGAATATATATATATATATATATATATATATATATATATATCTGTGTGTCTGTGTGTCTGTGTGTCTGTGTGTCTGTGTAAGTATGTAAGTATGCATGTATGTATAAATGTTCCCAACGAACCCGGAAAGGGAAGAAACTACTTTCTTTTAAGTTTGTTTCAACATAGCTGACATAATCAACCTCCACATTCCAAAGCCCCATAATTACATTTAAAACCCTTCGCAGATGTTGCTAGAAGCTACTCTACTTATTTGTGTGACTCGAGACGTCACCTGCTAAACCACAACCTTCTGTCCCTTAACTCGCTGAATTATGGGGCAGGGCAGTCAAGTGTGGATCAGCAGCACCCTGTCTTCTCGTACTGTTTATTCTTCCCTTTGTTCAGTTGGTTTGAACACACTTTCATTCATCAAAAGAATACTTGGGGCCGTCCATAAATTACAGACAAGGGGGTGCGTGGGTAGGTTGAACAGTGTGACACTGCCTGAAAACTGGGACTATTTCCGTGTTAAAAACTGGAAATTCAGTGTGGCAGGGGAGAAGTAGGCCCTAAAACTACCATGAAAAGGTTTCATACCATTTATGGATGGTCCCTGAGTGGATGTTTGTGTGCACTTATACTAGCTTGAGGCTGTAAGCTGAGGCGGGGAGGTAGGTTAGTTTCCGAACGGGCCCAAGTGAAGCTTAGATTCACGTGTGAGAGAGTACGTTAAGTGGAGCCTGGGTTCTCAGAGACACACGTGAAGTACAAGCTGTACGACCCACGACATCCGCGACATCCTTATATCTACACTGTTACACGTGAAGTACGAGCTGTACGACCCACGACATCCGCGACATCCTTATATCTACACTGTTACATCTAAGACATCCTCACATAGAGACTAAACCTACACCAACCGTTACATCCACGACATCCTCACATGTGAACGTAAACCTATACTTTACATCCACAACATCGTCATATGGGAACATAAACCTACACTGTGACATGAAAGACATCCTCACTTAGGAACATAACCTTACGTTATTACATCCCAGACATCCCCACATTGGAACAAAAACCTAAGCCGTTACATCCAAGACATCCCTACTTAGGAACAAACTTACATTATTACATCTATGACATCCTCATATGGGAATGTAAACTTGCATTTTTATATCCATTACATCCTCATTAAGGAATGTAAACCTTCAATGTTATATCTAAGACATCCTTACAAAACCTATATGTTACATCCACGACATGGGACGTAAATCTACCACCTTACATCCACGATATCCTCGACATCCTCACATGGGATGTTAACTTACATGTGAAGCCATTCATGAGATCTTTGAACTGCAGTAAGCAAATTGGACATTTTCTAAAGACTCAAATTACGACCGTGAATCAGAGTGATCAGAATGAAAGCCTTCACAGAGTGACAAATAGGAGTAGCCAAGTCACTTCACGGGGTACACAGGAGTCTGGCAGCTGCTGGGTTGGGATCTGATCCCTTTAACATGTTCAGGTGAGTGGCAATAACCGTGTCTGACATCAAAAGCAGGTGAGGATACCAGTGACAGATCCAACTTTTTGAAATAGGTGGAGGCTTTTTCCAGAATTTTACTGCCAAAAATACCTAAATTTGGCCAAAAGAAGGGGGGAACATACCCCCATGCCCCCCCCCCCCCCACTCTAAATCCGCCACCTGATACAGGATTTTGAAAAGGGGGGGATCTGCATATAAGCTAAGTACTAAAACGTTGTGCATTATCACATGCACACCCAACCTTTTTTTCACTTTATGAAGTATAAGTCCCCACCAAAAGGGAAGCGGGGTGTCAGGACCCCTTGGACACCCCCCCCCCCCCTTCCCCACCTGACACCCCCCCCCCCCCCCTCGAAGGCTAGGTTTATGTGAATGTTGCATGCTAAAGCCCTCTACACATTGAGGTGATATTTACCCCACGAACCCTGTATTTAGTTATTGCCCAACAGTATGCAGTATTGAAATGCATTACTTGAATACCTAACAGGCGGTGTGTATTGGAGTATAAATGTATTGACAGCCCACACGTACCACCCCTCACTTTCATGAGTTTCAATAAATTTTAATACTAAAGTAAAGAACTACCTTTGGGTTCATCATATCGGGTGGCCGTATAACCCATGGAGATTTGCCCTCAGTTCGTGACCAACCCCTCTGGGTCGGTCCAGCCACCCTTGGACCCCCTTGTATTAGGACTTATTCGACTTGGATAGGTACAGAAATTGGTTGATTATTTCGGTAGAAAGGTGACATGTACTAAGTCTGTCAAGTGTGTGTATGGGGGGGGGTTAACTCTCATTGATGTATTTTACCCCGACCACAGGGGTAACATTTCTGTGGCTAACCAGCTTCTACCAAGGCATACTTACACTGATTGAGTGCAGTTTTTAGCAGACCCTGACAGCTGCTATATTTGCTTTTAGTGTGAAACATATAGAAAAAGTTCTGTGGGGGAATATTCTAGAGATTATGCTAGGAGCAGGGGCAGATCGGGGGTTGGGGGTGGGGGGGGGGGTCCTGGGGTCATGACCCCCCACCACCCCCCACCTTTTGGTGCACCCCTAAACCCTAAAAAGAGGGGGAAATGATTGCACGAATTTTTAGTACTTGGTCTATATATACTGACCCCCTCCCCCTTTCGAAATTTCTGTATCCGTCCTTGAGGAGTATATACTTATGTGGTCGATTGTGAAGATATTGCTCCCCTCCCCAAAGATTCACCAAAACTGGTACAGGTATTCTGTAAATGTCTGTGGCTAACCAGTTTCGCCACAGAGGAAAGCTGACACTGATTCAATGCAGGCTTTTTGTACTACCACACTTCAACAGGCTGGCTTTAGTGCGAAAGACCTTTTTCTAAATTGTGAAGAGTCTAAATAATTATGAAATAAAAACATATGGTTACAGCTCTTTAGATTTCATTTCTATAGGTATGCTAGGAGCATATTAGGTGTTGTTCTTGCACCGGGACAATCTTCACCTTATAGACAAGTACCAAGTAGAAATAACTAGGCTGTGTCTTAGGCATCACCCAAACCCTATCTTGATTAACCCAGATAAAAGGGTTCACTGTTGGTTTGGGAATCTTCTAAGATGTGAAGGTGGTATCAAATTACACTATTTGAGCTGCGATATCAGCACAATATAATGATATTGTAAACAATTCACGCACAGGAGTGATATGATTGTTAAAAATTGGCAATCTGGAGTATTTTACAAATGTTTAACAAAATGTTGCATCCCTATCATGTGTGAATTCTCTGTAACTTTGTCATATGGCACCTCACGTTGGGTAGTGTAATACCACCACCAAATCTCATAAATCCACCCAAAACTCATGTTAATCCACACAAACTGACGTAAGAGAAAATGAAACTCACGTAGCTACAGCACCCCAAAAAGGTGATCATAACTTTATAAAACACAAAACTCACCTAACCATATGGAGGTTTCTTATGAAACAGGCCACTGGTGGGGGAAGTCTTTGCGAATTACTACATTGACACAGGCTGGTAGCCCGGCCTTTGTCTGTGTATTGTGGGGGACACAGTTGGTTGATGAGACCTGGCCTGGGGTCAGTGAAGTCATTGGGGAAGGGACGGGCCGGGGGAGGGCCCCGGGGGGTATGTAGGACACCTGGTCACAGCCCCCACTTAGTTAGAGGACAGCCCTCTTTACGAGCTGTCCTTGAACATGGCTTTTCTTCTGGGTGGTATGTACTTAGAGTAAAGGGGAGGGGGGGCACTGGCTCTCAGAAGGTAACTAATCCTATTTCATTGGGCCCTTGATGGGGGTCCAAAATGTTGTATGTCGAATATAAGCAAAGGTTATGTCACCTGTCCCCCATTTCCCCATGTCACATGTTACCTCTAAGATGCGATGTAACAAGTCAAATTTAAGAAACAAACCATGTCATGTCGTGTTGTTTTTTTCATGTGTCACTAAATCTCATGTCGCATGTCGAATTTAAGAAATGGCCATGTCACAATGTCAAATTTAAAGGTCCAGGGCCCCTTTCATACCGCCCTTTCTTTATGGGACACTTTACACAATAACACTTGAGTTGAAAGCACAAAATTAATGTTGACAGTTCAGAACAGGTATAATTCGTGTTTTGTAAAGGATAAGTCAAGGGTAAGAGTTACTGATTTTTATACGTATAAACTTTCAGCATGTGGCCTTGGCTGTTAAGTGATAACTCAGGGTATCAGCTCAGTACCCCTGGACTTTCAGTTTGACCTCATTACCACCCTAGCTTCTACAGGACAGGTTCCCAACAGGGGCGGATCCAGAGTTGTCAATGGGGATTTAAAGTTCGCCAATTCGTTTGTGTGGATCATTAATGATTTGTTAATGAGACACCCTTCAAGAACCAATTTCCCAGCCAAGGTGAGACATAACGGTCACGTTGTGCGACCATACTTTATTGGTTTGTTTGTTACTTACTAAGTTGTCACGTAACTGTTACGTTATTTTTCTGGGAGGTTGAGACCTAACCAAAACAGTATGTTCTCATAACGTTCTGGTGAGGTTAGGTCAAGGTAAAATTAAAATAGAATGTCATTATTGTGACATTATGATTAGGTGAGGTCCAGACCTCACTTAAACAGAACGTTGTTGTGACCTCCTGACTATGGAAGGTCCCAACTTCACCTAAACAGAATGTTATTGAGATGTTCTGATTACATCAGGTCTTTACCTTACTTAAACAGAATGTTACTGTGACTATCTTATCTGGTTAGGTGTCAACCTAACCTAAACAGAATGTTATGGTGACATCCTCATTAAGTGAGGTATCAACCACAACTAAACAGAATGTTATTGTGACATTCTTATGAAGTATCAGTCTCATAAATAACATTACAAGAACGTTATTAAAATGTCACAATGTAACGTCGCAACAGTTGGTTGCAGAAACGTTATTGGGAGTCATCAAAAGAATGTCGCTTTAACCCAACAGTGTAACATAACAAGAACCAATCCAGAACATTGCTAGAACGTTATTAGAATGTCATATCCTTGGCTGGGAAGTGTCCCCTTATAGGGGAACTTCAAGTTGTATTTGGTGTTTGTGTCAATGAAATAACTTCGAAAGTGATCAATGTTCCTTTCATATAAGAATATAATATACACCTAAGTCCATATGGATATAATATATCCTGATGGTGATAGTGTTTTATTAGTATCACATGGAAAAAGCAGAGGAGAAAAAGACATACAACTCCTACTCAATGCCTGCTATTTGCTTTTACATCTTGAGCTATTACATAAAGTTGGCATGTAGGTTGGCCCACTGAGTTCTCTGTCCTTTTGTGTAATTGTGACTGAAAAAAAGATGGATGGTTTGTACACGGGAGCCACCTGGGGGAAGGGGGCACTGACTCCCTGAGTGTAGCCAAGCAATTCCCCGAGTTCTGTGATATTACAGCTCTCTGCTTTTTCCTGATTTTCTTCATATTTTCAATCAATTATTTTTTACTGCAACAGGGGCTGATCCAGGGGTACGTATGTGTGTGTGTGGGGGGGAGGGTCTGACAGTGCCCCTTTTGCAACATATGCAAGAGTTGCAGCCGCAGCTTCTGTGGTCCGTTTTGCATTGGGTACCTAAACCTACCCCCCCCCCCCCCCCCCCAGGCCCACGATGTAGGTTTAGTACACATGTCTCGGCGGATGTGAGTTCTTCACACGACGACATGAATCCACCCTTTATGATGGACACTTCACAGAGTCTGTCTAGTCAGACCCACTGTCTCCCAAAGTGGGTCTGTACACCAGCAGCCATTTTAGGTGGGAATTCCACTCTGTATCCCAGCATGCTTTGGGGCCGCTATATAGTTTATGGCAGGTAGGGTCATAAACCAGCCAACAGCCTAACAACAAGCAAAGGGGTTACCCATACTTTCTATAGAGGGCCAATGAAATAATTCTTAACAGATTTTAAGTAGCCAATTAAAGCCATAATCTCCTGACAGTAGCCTGTTTCATAAGAAACCTCCATATGGTTAGGTGAGTTTTGCATTTCATAAAGTTATGATCACCTTTTGGGGTGCCGTAGCTATGTGAGTTTAATTTTCTCTTACGAGAGTTTAGGTGAGTTTACCTCAGTTTGGGTGGATTTATATGAGTTTGGGGTGGATTTACGTGAGTTTGTTGCGTACAGTTTCTGTAAGTACACATAAAACCCCCGTAGCTATGGATGCTATTATGAAACACTGCACTGTAGGTTTACGGACCCATTATGTAAGGGTAAATCTGGGTGAGAACGGACGCACTTCGCCGTGTAGGGACAACCTAGATCCACATACATGGGAGGCTGTAGGGGTATCGGATGACATAAATGTTATACATCGGATCTGCCAAAGGTATTCAACATGGTATTTGTTTTATATCATATTTCCACTTACCTCACAGATGCTTGTTAAAAGTAAACAGAATTGTACAGGGTTGCATGTTTTTCAGACTTAACAAAATCAAAATGCTTTATATTCAAGCAAAATTATAATTTTAACTCTTAGCAATACTTTATAAGTAATCTTAAGCAATGAAAAGCAAGGGTTTTATTTGTTCCCTTTCTATAAGTGGTTGGTATTTTCCTATGAGCAGTTGGTAATGTTTTTATCTACTGTTGAATGACTGGTAGATAAAAATAAGGTTTTATGTCTCTATTAGATTTATGGCTAGGAAATCATTATTTATTTGGCAAAACCATGAAAAAAATATAATAATGTCTTTCATGTCATACTCGTGGTTTTAAATTACCTCGGATGATATATAGCCCTCGGCCTTATGGTCTCAGGAAATATAACATTCCAACAAGTAAAATCTACGTCATACTGCGTGAAAGATACTTCTTATTGGAACATCTGGCTGTGCGTATGACTGAGTGGAGGTTGGATCTTTAGTCTGAGAATCTGAGTTGGACAATAGAATGATCTATTGAGCCCCAAAATTTGAAGCAATTCCTGGAAAATCTGAACAAGTTCGAAGGACATATGAGGAGGTTCAGACCGCAAATTCTTGTCAGATCTGGAACGCTGAAAATAAGGTAAACTTCTTATAAACTGAATTCGGTTTAGGTCACACATGTGCACATCTTCATAGCTTAACCTTGGAACCTTCCCTTGACGCAGTTGTCAGTTGCCTTTTGGTCGCCAAGTAAGATAAGTTTCAAATTTTATCTTTTCTGAGCACAAGACACGTCAGTTGAAGTCAGGGGCGGATTCATGGGGTCCTGGGGGGTCCTGGGGGGTCCAGGGGGGTCCAGGGGGTCCCCGCCCCCTTCTTGTGGGGGGGGGGGGGGGATTTGCGTAGAAGCGAACCACAACCCCCCACCTTTCCAAAATATTGCATCTTCCCCTGTACGGAGTTCCAGATCCCACAACGCATCTTATTACGTCAACATATCTCTAACTTACCTAGTCATATATCAGGATATAAGGTAAAGTTTGGTGATCGAAATTATAAGGTCCTACAGGATAACTGTATAAAAATATACTCATCAAGACATATTTTTGATTTATAAAAGCTGAGAAAAAAGATACGTTGTGTCTAGTCTACGTCACGTCGCGCCTTGGAGTATCTGAAACTCCATGTTAAATGTACCAAAATAAATGTACAACCAAGACAACGGCACAGTGAGTGACGTGAGGCGAGCCGGGGAGGCGAGTCAATGTCCGTGCATGAGATGCAAGTCATACCAAGGTATACGCTCATTTCTAAATTACCTTCAAAATAAAACTCTTTGACTTATTTAAGATATACATGCATGCCAGTGCTTCATCTACCATAATATTTATGGCTATGGATATTAGATAACTTGGCCCTTTTTCTGTCCTTATTTTTCAATCCAATTATCATTTTCTTTCCACTTACAAATGAATGCTGGTCTCTCCTAGAATAGAATAAGTCTATCTATGTTGGTCGAGACCATCCCTCGCCCCCTTCTGGCATGTGTAATACGCACCAGAAATGCCAAAGTCCTTGACCTCATCTTCCTCCCTTCTATGTCGGTACGGAAATTAATGGAAGAGCTCCTAAATGTTGAAATTGGTCTGACCAACGAGCACTTCTGCATACACTCCCAGCCGGCGTTGTGACGTTATAATAGCTTTGCAGCAACGTCCTGGTTTGTTTTTTGTTACATTTTTGATGGTTCCTAATAACGTTGCTGCAATGTTATGCTGTGATGTTACATTGCAATGTTATACAACATTTTGGTTATGTTCTTTAACCTATACAAATGTTCTTATAACATTCTGTTGTGGTTTTGTCTTAACCTTACCAAAGAAATATCATTATAGTAACATTTTGATTTGTTGAGGGTTCAACCTCCCCATCAATAATATAATTGTTACATGCCATCCTAATAAGTAACAAACCGACTAAAAAAGTATGGTTGCAGAACGTTTCTGTTACATTGCAGGTTGTCTGGGCTCATTGATGTTAAAGAATTGCTAAAATATCTGCAATTCAGTTGAATAATGTTTATCCTTCCTATTGCACGGAATTAATTAGGCCGAATCTATAAATAGTAAGCGGAATAATCGGATGTATTAAATTTAATTGGTAGTATCAGAGAATGTACGAAATGTAGACCACCTATATGTAATGGTCACAAGCTATTAATATAGGCGTTAAATAGTGTGATTATAGTAACTCATAGCATTTTACTTCATTAACTAGAGAGAGGCCTTTTTTCTTAAACTACCTTTAATTACAAGCTGTTTTTGGCTTATGTTAAACACAGAAATACCTCATGTACGTATATATGTGTTAAAGCTTGTAATTAATGGCTGGCAGTTGTGATCAAAGCAATTCCACAAAGTACTCGGGGCTATATGTGTAATTGCCCCTTGGCACACTTACCCTCCAGTGATCATTAAGGTTGAACCTGTTAGCTATATACGTTTTGATACCTAACTATAATGTATCTACTTCTCAATTAATCTGTTTGACCATTCCCATCTCTACCCATCATTAGCCAGTATATGTTTGTAATGCAACGATTTGTAAATGTGATTTGGTACATGCTGATAATATATCATTAATACTGTGACCGAATCTTAAATTAGACGGTCAGCGGTATTATCCCTTTATTGTATAATTGATTGACTGTATTTATCAAGTTAACATTCTCCATCATGATAGCCGAATCTTAACTTAGACGGCTATTTCTCTTATGTCTCTTATTTCTCTTATTTTCTACCTTATTGTGTATATAATCCTTAAATAACCTACCTACAAGGAAGAACATTGTTTAATGATTGTGGTTGAATAAATAAAAAAAATATATAAAACAGGGCGGACCCAATGTGAGGGGGTTCCAAGGGGTTCTGACCATCCTTTTAATGGATACCTAAAGAAGGCAAAGAAGGACAAATGCTGCTTGTCATTTTACTGCTATATCCTACATGACCCACCTTTCAGATTATGCAGCTCGTGTGCGTGCAAATGCATGTCTTTTTAGTGCATGCTGAATCCCCTTTCAGAAATCCCCTCATTATGTACTGTATAAGTATACGATAGAATTAACTGTTCTTAAGAAATTATAGGTACATGGATATACATTTGGATAACAACAATGAATTCTAACACGTCACATAATGACGTGTTCGAATTAATTGTTTTCTTAGACGATAATAATCAACTTTAGACTGGTTACAATTATTCTCAATATAAAACAAATGACAGACATTTTTGTCACTTATTTTAACAGTAGTTTAGTCTAGATGCTGTCTTACACAAACATTCTGAGTTAATTTGACAAAACCTCTTTCATATTTTATCATTGTATCTCAAATTCACTGAATAGTCTGAGACCAAACTAGACTTATTTGTGTGGTAAATTTTGGTTTTTACATTAAATATTGATTATTTCTTCATCGGAATGGGAAATTCTCCAACTGAAGAGTATTCTAAGTGGTGATCTCAAATTTTTCACATGTTAGATTAAACTAAAATTGATGTGACAATTGCTGACAACAGCAAACAGGTAAAGCTGCCAGAAGATCACCCTTTTGTGGTTTGGTCTTACTCAGAAGAGGTAAAATCTGAAGGATCAGTCTGAAAGTTTGAATCCCTGAAGGAGTTTTTGTCTGGAGACAGAAACTCCCTCTGGCATCTTTAAACACGATTATTACCTAATTCAGAATTGATTGAAGCTTATATCAAGTTTGATATAGGTCTTACTGGCTGAGATGTATTTGATCCTACTAAAATTGGAAAAAAATATTTTTCAAACTGAATTAGCTCAGAATGCAACTTTAAGAAATAGGCCTACACATCAGGGTTGCCCCTGGTTTTCAGCATAAATATTACATCTTGTGTTTTCATTAAATGTGAAATATGATAATAAGTTCATAGTTTATAATGAACAAGTAAATGCTGTATATAACCGGCCTATAAGGTGTCCCTGTTTGCCCCCTGACCACCCGCCAGGTGTACCACAGCCCCCCCCCCCCCCCCCTACACGACCCCCCCCCCCCTTTTCACTGGCCTGGGGCGTGTTGACATACACCGAGTCACCTTATATTATGGGTTAGGGCGGGTTTCCACGTGCAGACTAAACCCTAGAGATTAGTAAATGTTGGTGGCCAACAAGTGGTAAAGACGCTTTTTCGTCCGTAAGGTGATGTATTTTTATACGTGGAATTTGACGTACAACATTGGGGACCCCCCCCCCCCCCCCCATCAAGGGGCCCAAAGCTAGGTTCATACTTCAAGATTAGTCGCGTATGAAAAATTTGACCAAATCGTTAAATAAAACCCATCCCAATTGTAATTGAAGTCCAAAACAAGGTATTGTTACAGTAGCTTTCAAATTTACTCCTTAATTACAGTAGCCTCTAACTGAATAACAGCAGATATTCTTACAGAAAATTCCATACTGTTTGGCATTTTCCGATAAAGACAATGTTGAAGCCAGTAAGTCTGATCAAGGAGTCTACAGAAGTATAGTATTTTGATATGCAGGTTAACCTATATGGTTCTAGATGACGTAATTTGACCAACCTTGATCTTACTGAAAAGGTATGCACAATCTGGGATGGTTAGGAAAGTCTGTGAAACATACTTAACTATTTACACCATAATTACACTATTGTAAGGCAATTTTTGTACAATGATCACACCCCTCGTTGTCTGTATATATATGTAAATGTGGCCCATGCCTGAGGTTACCTGGCGTCCCCCGTCACCACCGATGCATCATCCCTGACCCACCACCCCACTCCCCCGGGCTACCCCCGCATTCTCCGCTCAGAAACAGAGATAGGGAAGGACCAACTAGCAGCCACTGCATCTCCTCTGTGAGACAGTATGTACATGTAGAGTATTTTGTGTGGTGCCACTCTTCATGTTAGATATATACTTTAGTCTCTTAATAGAATATTGTAAACTTTAAAGAATACTGTATTTAATTGAATTGTATCCAAAATATACAAAGGCATTTGAATATTCAGCTTATTGTTCATTAGTTCTAGGTTTCATGAGGTCAAGATCCCCAAGTCCATAAGGAGAATGATTAGAGTGCTGGAATGCAACGAGGGAAAATGCATAACATGGAGAGAACTAGAATATTGTATTGGAACCAGTATATCAAGGAGAGTTTTGTGACTCCAAAGGGAACTGTTTCAAATACTATTCTAGATGTTAGGCTGACTGGAATACTTCAGGGAACTAATGTATCATGGGAAGTGTCTGAATGATGCAAGAAACCAGTGTAAAATAGAGATTAGTTGAATAGCACAGAGAAGCAGCAGTTATATACAGAATGACTAGATAATGCAGGGAACAAGTGTTACATAGAAAAAGATTGTAAACTTGTTTGACAATGAGAGTATTATAATACTGAAAGGGAACCAGTCTTTTATGGAGAGTTTTTGACTACTGCACAGAACCAGTGTAATAGAGAACATGATTGAATACCACGGGGATCCCCTGTAAAATGAAGGGTTTCAGCATACTGCAGAAACCAGTACAATGGAGTGAATACCTGAAGTGTAACCAATATAATACGGGGGACATCTGAAGATCTCGGGTGAGCCATGGAGCTGGCAGTGGGCCAGGTTTGACGAGATGTCGCCCCTTTTCACGCCCCCTCTGCCTACCTCTCCCCCAACGCTCACCCCCAGGCCAAGAGCTCTCACCTCTCGTTACTGGTCGGGGCCAGGTACTCCCAGACAAGGACGATACTTTTACAGGGTTAACGTTAGTCACACGTCGTAAACGATAGCGTATTTTTAGGTACATCAGAGTAATGGGACTGTCCTCTGTGGGGTGCATGGGGTACTGATTCTGAAAGCGACTAAACCTGTTAGTCCTCCTACACATGATGATGGATGCATAACTTTACTGTATGGAAGTTACATGAATAAAATGGCTGTTTGAGCCAACTCAACTTTTAATCAATCCAAATTACGGAAATAATCGTTATGTATAGGACAAATGACACTACTGCTATAGCTTGAACCCATACCTTTATCAAACGGGCTTGACTCAAACAAGTGTATTTCTCAGGTCTGATGAATCTTCTAACCCGTAATCAACAAACACCACACAATGTCATATTTGACAAATCGGATCCTTAGTTAAAACGGCCCGCTATTTTTAGATCTAAAGAACTTGAATGTAACACCTCTAAATCTAATCCACTGCAGTTTCGGTGTTGTACACACACGTGGGATGCCCCCCCCCCCCCCTCCCTCCTCCCTCCGCCAATACCCCTTTCACAGTTTACAATGTACCAACCAGCACACACACACACTTACTGGTTTATCCCCTCAGCACACACTGAGCCCCTGCAGGCCTGAACCCCCCAACACCTGGGGCTCAAACTAGGACTGTTAACCAGCAGCCATTTTAGGTAGGAATTCCACCCCATATCCCACCATGCTTTGCAGCCGCTGGTTTATGGCAGGTAGGACCATACATAAGCCAGCAGCCCAACAACCATCAAAGGGGTTTCCCCTGCCATTTATAGATGGTCAATAAAAGAATTCCTTACAGATTCTAGGTGACCAATTAAAGCCATGCACTCTTCTGGGTGTACGGACCCATTATGTAAGAAGTTATCTGGGTCAGTACGGACTATTCCTGGCCTACCTGGGTGTACCTGGGTCCAGGTGGGTGTTTACCTGCAGGTTACCTGGACGTGAACCCTTAGTAGTAGTAGGAGTAGTGGACACCACACCTTAAGGTAGGCACTTAACATCTACTATATGTCACTCCTATATGTCCTCGTACAGTTCCCCTATAAACGCTTATGGTGGATTTAGGATCTGATTATAGGAATATAAGGTGAGTGTAATCATACATGTAGTATTGTGGTAGAGGTCAACCCTCAGTAGTAGTAGTAGTAGTGAGTAGTAGAAGTGGTGGACACCACACCTTAAGGCAGGCACTTGACATCCTCTGAGCCTTAAGGTAAGGACGGCCTCTACTAGGGTATCTCACTTATAGAGTTTGATGCAATTATCGGTATGGTTATTTTGGGACTTGATCATAATGTGAATTCATCCTATGAGTATCATAATGTTGGATGCTTTTGATTCCCATGGTTGACACATAACCTTAAGTGAACCCTCTGCAGTATTGGACACCCGCCGGGCCTTAAGGATAGACAACTGTTGATTAGGGGTGTTTTGTCGAGGTCGGGGCAATGTGCTCATTTTGTTGTGATCTCTTTAGCTCCAAACATATATCATAATTATATCATTAAATAGTGAATTGAAAATCCTAACTATTGATATAAATGATATAAATACACTAGCATTGATGCCTGTATTAGATGGTCGGAAATTTGAAAATTTCTTTTTTTACTACTATTTTTTGAACAAGGATATCTCAGCTGATATTCCATTTACATACTTAAAATTTTTAACATATGCAGTTAAAGGCCATTCAGAGGGAACCGTGTCTCAGAATTTGTATTTAGGCCCTAGTTTTTATTTTATGAAATGTAGAAAATTAAGTTTTAAAAAATGTTTAAAAGTTACCCGTTTTTTGACATAAAATCTGAACTAGGGCCTAAATCAAAATTCTGAGACACAGTTCCCTCCAACTGAATGTTATGGACATCTGGAGAAAATTTGGTCACTGAATCTTTATTATTAAAAGAGATATCCATGTTCAAAAAATAAAAGTGAAAAAAATAGTTTTTTATTGACACTTTCTCTATTTGGTATCTCATCAAGATAATAATATCATCACTAGGCAGAGAAAATTATTATCTTTCATTTGATGTATAGCATGCTTATGTATCATGATTAGTTACAGAGAGAAGCGAGATTGTATGAAAGGTCCCCCATCAACAGTTGTCTATCCTTAAGGTAGGGACTTGACACCACTAAATCTTACCCCTATATCTTCATACAGTTATCATATAAAGATTATGGTTATTTTGGGACTTGATCATAAGCTGAGCATCCATCTGTTACATGGTTGATGTTTTATTTCTTTGGGTTGACACATAGCCTTAAGGGTTCTTATACCCAATGTTTAGAGTGAACTGTCTGTAGTATTGGACACCCGCCGGGTCTTGAGGTAGAGACTGACATAGGGTTGTGAATACCAACTTCATAGTCCAGTAAAATTATCATAGTCAGAGTGATTGTGGAAGTTGATATTAAAGTGGGCATCACCCTATTAAGTCTTACTTAACCAGATCTTGACGATGATTGTTCCCTGAATAGGGGTCGCTTAAAATCGCCTAGGACCTAGGCTTGTGGGTTCATTTGGTATTTCATATCATGATGTGACCATGGACTAGATCTAACTTCCTCTCTCATGTCCTACCCCTCTAGCCTGGTGCTGTTATCATATGAAAGGTTATGGTGATTTTGGGACTTAATGATAATCGTGCATCACCTTGTTATACGGTGGATGCTTCTCATATTCATGTGTTGAATAGCTATTATCAGATAAACAGCCACAGAGTATGACTCTGTTACTTGATCTTGATGTAGGCGTCAACCAAGTTTATCAAGGCCTTTACTATAGCAGATATTGCCCCAATAGGGTTGGGTATTGTGTTTATGGATTGAATTGTTATTGTACCCCTATTGTCTAGTCCAATTCCCACATACACGGTGACGGGGTGATTTGGGTCATAATGTGGGTACTGGCCTGACACGAAACCCTTTAAAGGTCTTGTCCAAGGTCAATTCACATGTACTTGTCGTCACATCATTCTCATGGGAATTGCTGGTAAAAGGCTTATACTCTAGTCTTTTAAGGGTTGCCTCTCAAACAGCATGAGCCCCTTGCCGTAGAATACATTTCGGAGACCCCTTAAGGCCTTATGTGGATCGTACCAAGGACTGAGTCTATTCTGAAGGACACTTAATCCTGATAAACACATGTAATCGGTTGACTAATTTTGAAATTCCCCGAAATTCGTTTCTGTGGTAAATGGCAGTGGTCTGGTTATGATTTACCCTTGAAAGTACGTTCATAAAATTCTAAAATTCATTATGAGATTTGACAACAAAAAGAAACAATTCTATATCTTCGTCAATGCCTTAGTTGTGTAACCCTAGTATGACTTGCTGCTTTAAACTAGATTCATAGGCCTACTTTCCGGTGTACATATATTGGGGTTTATGGCATTTCTAGAGGCATACATTAAGCCTACTACAATGTGGTGGGAGGACACTGGGTTGTCAGAATACGTACTATCATATATCAATGTCAGACCTTTCTTTATTGACCTTTTTCATTGCTGGTAGCGGACACATATATGAACGCGGGGGCGGATCCAGGATTTTTTGTAAATGTGGGCAGCCATATCAAAAAGGGTGCTGACCACCAATAAGAGGACACGAGTTTTGCATCGACAAAACTCGAAATTGTTCCAAAATTGCTGGGGGGCGGGGCGGGGCGCCCCCTCTTGATCCTTTCCTGTGAACCAGGGTGGGTATGGGTTTTAAATTGGAACTGCAGGGTACAAATTTCTATGAGAGTCTACTGTGTAAACTCGCGAGAAAGGTGTGTAGAAAGTAGGCCTACTGGGGGAGGGGGCAATATTGTATGAGTGCAAAGAGGCACGAAAGGATGCAGTATGACGTGTATAGATGGTATACAATATGGCGTGTATAGATGGTATATAAAGGGCCATACCCACTAAGGGACTTTAGCGGTGACCGGCGACCGGTGACTTGGAGAAGGGCTGTCGTCGTCGCCGGGCGACTGCAATATCAAACAATTTTGATATTTTACTGGCGATTTTACCGGTGATTTTGCCGGCGATCCCGTCCTCCGTCGCCCGTCGCCCAGAAATCACACCATACCCACGGCACAGTCGCTGGGCGATCCACTGATAACCCAGTCGCCCAGCGACTTGACCGTCGATCCTATCAGTTGCCGGTCGCCCGTCAACAGTTACGTCACCTAGTGGGTATGGGGCTTAAGGATACAAAAAGGCGTCCACAGATGCAAAGAGACATGTTTGGATGCAATTTGGTCTGTATAGAGTATCGTGTATGGATGCAAAGTGGCGTGTGAGGACGCAAAGTGGCATTTCGGGTTGCCGAGTAGGAGTATGAAGTAAGGCTGGTTTTACAGGGAACATGTGCTGCCATGTGTGGCTGGTCACCTGGGTGAAAGTAGGCAGGTATACACTTCTTTCGCGAGTATGCGCAGTAAAGACTTCGTAAACGTACGTTTGGATGGCCCAATTATTCAATATTGGATAGCCCAATTATTCAAGACGCATCTTGAATAATTGGGCTATCCATTTTATATTTATATATATATATATAAATATATATATATATATATATAATGCTCGTTCTTTCATCTGGTTTCTAGATCCGCTTTTTTCCTCGTATGTTGTGATTTATACAGGAACGTAAGCATGTTTTTTTTTATCCCAGACCCTCACTCCATGTATGAACATTCATGGAGCTCCCTCCTCCAAACATCAACACCCCATTTAGCGTTCCTCAGCTTTAATTCACTTATAGTACTAGTGGGGCTCTTCTCTATTGAAACCGGTCTATACTTAGAAGCCCTGTATTGAGGGCAGACCAGACCACTGTCAGGGTACAAAAGGCCTGTCAGGGATAGCGATCGGTGATATTCTCGGTGATATTCGGGTTGGTAGGGTGAGAAATTGCAGGGTTCAACCCTTGTCCTCATTTGAGGTTCCAACAGCATTCACTTTGAAGTATATACAAGTGACTTTGCCACGCAGAAAAAAACCCTCCAGGATTTGAACCCACAACATAAGAGTTTGGAGGCAGGGTTGCTAACCCATACTTCATGAAGGCAGAGGATGAAAATGGAAGTAAAATGGGGTCATGATCCAATTTGCTGGTTCCCACAGGTTCTTTAAACAGCAGTTTAACAAATCAGCAACCAATTAGACTGGCTGGTTATAGCCTATTTCGCTGGTTCATGGTATGACATGAACAAGTTCAGTGTGTAGATCGCAACATTTAAAAGGACACCGTTTTAAAAATAGTATAGGGTAATGAAGGTAACTTCCTAGACCGTAGATCTTATTATGGTGACTTAACT